>JALIGW010000086.1:227500-697500 GCA_023053685.1 Diadophis punctatus similis
TGATATATATATAAAATAATCTTAAAAAAACTACCATCAAAAAAAATATTATTATAATAATAAGACAAAAAATGATTACAGTCTTGTTAATCGTTCCATAATAATAATAATAATAATAAAAATATATAATATATATAGTAATAATAATAAAAAAGAGTAAAAACCGACCCCTTATACCTCAAAAACCTTAAACATTATCCCAAAATCCCTCAAAATATTAATAACATAGTATTACACTATATCAAATTTTTAACTTCAAAATGTACGATATATATATAAAATAATCTAAAAAAAAACTACAATCAAAAAGAAATATTACAATAATAATAAGACAAAAAATGATTACAGTCTTGTTAATCGTTCCAACCATCCTGTAGATTTCAACACCATCTGTCACTTGGCAATTTCGAATCTATCGATTCACCTCCCATCTGACTCCAATCCTCCATCTCCTTTTCCACGTCGCAAACATCTATCTGGCTCTGCCAATCACTTTGAATCTTTGGAATTATTTCCTCTTGGCCTAGTATATCTGGATTTTTCTTCTCCTCCTCTATTATTTCCATGCTTCTTTCCACTGGAATTTTAGAAATATCAGCCTTTAAAACGTTGATGTAAAATTCTGTAGCTTTCTTTATTGTATTAAGCCCATATCTTTTTCCCAAAAATTTCACGAACACTCCTGTTGGTGCGTTCCATTTGTATTGTAGATTTCGTTTTTTTAGTTCCTCGACCAAGAAAAAATATTCTTTTCTAGCTTTGAGCATCTTGGAAGGAATTTCTTTCCATATCCTTATTTCCTGACCATTTACCTGAAGGTTATTCTTAAAGGTCGCCTGTGTAATTCTGTTCCGCAGAGCTCTTGTAGTGAAATATATTACAATGTCCCTTGGCAAATGGTTTTGTTTTGCATACCAGGAATTGACTCTATATATCTTATCAATTTGCGTAGCCAATTCTTCTTTAGACATTCCAGACACCTGCTCCAGGGCCCCTCCCATCCTTCCTTTCAAATTTTCAAATTTTTCCTCCTTCAGGCCCCTCACTCTTATAGCAAATTTCATCTCTCTGAATTGAGACATCATCACCTCTGTTTCCAAATTTACTATATCATTTTGAACCTTGGCTATGTATTCCTCTGAAGTTGTCAGAGCTTGCTTATTTTTTTCCAAATCATTCTCCAAAATCTCCATATTTGTTGCTAGTCCTTTACAAACTTTCACCACATCCGCTCTCAGTTGTAAATTCATCTTCTCCAAAGCAGCCTGCATTTTCTTATCTATTTCAGTAATTTTTGAATTGAATTCCATAATCAGCTCATTTTTCATGACTTTCAAAGTATTAAATAAACTCTCAGGTGTTAAAGACTTTAATGATGTTAAATCAGGCGTAAATTGCATCTTTAAAATGTGATCAAAAGAGTACTCAGTTCTTTTATTCACTACAGTCTTTCCAGGTTTAGAAGCCATTTCAGTATTTTCAAAAAAGAAAGACAAAGAAGAGGGGGGGGGAGCCCAGATCTATACTTAAAAATTCTTTCCAAATCCAAAGCCAGTTAGTCTTTTATCTTTTATAAAACTGTATCTTTTATAAAACTGTAAGTTATTTTAGGAGACAAAAGGAGAAGAAATCATTTCTCCAAATCAAAGGTTTCCATAGGAAAAGGCTGGTAACAAAGCGAAAATAACTTTCTCTTCCACGCTCAAATCTCCAATCGCCATATTGTTACTTCTTCCTTATTAAGCTAATTTGTTGCTTCCGAAGTAAAATCCAGCAGTGGAGTTAAAGTCAAAACTAATGCCCTTCTGGACTCCTGCCTTTCTCTGACTGCTCTCTTTAAGTTTAAAATAGTTATACTTTCCTTTGTAACAGCAGCAGTGGTCGCAGCATCTTGCTCCGCTTTAAGCGGAGGCTTCTGACTTCCCGGAGCAACAGACAGGCTACCTGGGGAGCCCTCACCCTTCACGCCCTAAGTTGGCTTCTAGGGCACTAGGGGGGCTCTACCCCACCTGTCACACTCTCATCTCTCCCCTTCACCTGGGGAGAGATTTTCAAGCCGCCAGACAGCTGTTCTGGCGGCTTTTACAGGGAGTCAGAAGGACACCCAACGAGGAGCGCCAGCGATGCCGTCGGAGCCAAAACCGGAAGTCTATTTTTCAAAGTATCAGAAGGCAAGACAAGAAACAATGGATGGAAACTAATCAAAGAGACAAGCTACCTAGAATTAAGGAGAAACTTCCTAGCAGTGAGAACAATTAACCAACAAATTGCCTTCAAAAGTTGTGATGCTTCATCACTGGAGGCTTTTAAGAAGAGACTGGGTACTACTTGTCTGAAATGGTATAGGGTCTCCTGCTTGAGCAGAGGGTTGGACTGGAAGACCTCCATGGTCCCTTCCAGTTCTATTCTGTAGGTATGTAGAGTTTCTATGAACAACTTCCAAAGGAATATATTTCTTTTTCACTCAAAAGTCTTTTTATAATCTTATTTTTCAGATACAGTAGAAAAGTACATTCTTAAAATGAATTTATCTAGATATGTTTATTTCCCCCATATTTTCATAGACTACTAAATTAAGGAAAATAGAGGGGAATTAGAGGGGAATGAGTAGTCTCAACAGCCCTGTTCTACAACATACTTAGTTGGGTCAGTTGTGGGGAGGGATGGGGAGAAAAAGAAATAATCCCTGAGAGATTATATTTAGGTTAAAAGTGGCCCAGCAAGTTACATCTAGTTACTCAAAAGAAAGGAAAATTCATATTTTATGTGAGAACACAAAAGTGTAAAATACCTTTAAGTTGGAAACAATTCTGATAACAATATTAAAAATAAAATCAACCCAACTGGTTGATTTTAAAAGGATAATTAAAACTTTTTTTCAGTTGTTATATAAGGCAATTCTCTTCAAAACACATTAATTATGGAAATAAATGCCACTGCAAAAAATATGGCTTTAGCAGCAAAGAATGATTCTGACCAGGGGTGAGTTGCTCTCTTACCTTGCTACTGGTACACTGCGCGCGCATCACCACATTTCACGCGTGCGCTACGTCCCCTTGAGTTATTTTGCTTCCGCGCATGCACGGAAGCAAAATCGTGGCAAAATCTTGTGAGGGGACGCGCGTGCGTGTGCAATTTTGGTGATATTTTGCTTCCGTGCATGCGCAGAAGCAAAAAATCTCACACGTGTGCGTCGCCTCGTGAGATTTTGTTTCCGTGTATGCGCAGGAAGCAAAAAAAGGCCAGAAATTCTGAAAAAAAGATGGCGACGCGCGACGGACTAGTGAAGATGACGGACCGGTGTCGCACGCAAATTGCGTAATTGGCCAGCCGCTACCAGTGCAGTAGAGTGGACTGCACTGGTAGGAACCCACCACTGATTCTGACGTCAATGCTATGACTTATAAAGAATCATAAATGCCTGTTATTCCTTCTTGAAATCATGAAAATATTTTGCTTAAATATGTGTGGGTGGAAGATACATGTATGGCTTTATATAGTTTAACATCAGTTGATACAATATCAATAGACTAAAGAATCAAGAAATGTAGAAGAAGAAATTGTGAAGTCTGAGGAAATATGAATTTATAGAGAACTCCTAAATTGGATAGAAGTAAATAGTAGATACGGAGCCAGTTTAGTGTACTGATTAAAGCATTAGACTAGAAACTGGGAGATCATGAGTTCTAGACCAGTGGTGGGTTTCAAAAATTTTACTGCTGGTTCTGTGAGCATGGCTTGGTGGGCATGGTGTTGTTTGGTGGGCGTGGCAGGGGAAGGATACTGTAAAATCTCCATTGCCACAGCACTCCAGGGGAAGGTTACTGCAAAATCCCCATTTCCTCCCGATAGCTGGGACTCAGGAGGCAGAGAATAGATGGGGGCGGGGCCAGTCAGAGGTGGTATTTACCAGTTCTCCGAACTACTCAAAATCCCACTACTGGTTCTCCAGAACTGATCAGAATCTGCTGAAACCCACCTCTGTTCTAGACGTAAAACTGGGTGACCCTGAGCCAGTCACTTTCTCTCATTCCTAGGAAAGAGGCAAGCTATTTCTGAAAAATCTGGCCAAGAAAATTGCAGGGACTTATCCAGGCAGTCTTCAAGAATACTCAATTGTCAGAGTTTGTTACAGAAAATTATTTCCAGAAAGCACACACAGACAAGCTGATTCAGCTGGATTCATTAACTTATTTATACTGTATATATAATAACAGATGAGTATTTACAATACCAGTAGCAGAGTTCTTCTTTAACGTAGCAGCAGTTACAAGCAGTTTCTAGTTCAGAGTTCAGAGCAGACAGAGTACAGGGTGGGTTGAGCCATGCCCAGCCTTCTAGCTTAAGTTTCAGTTTCGATTCTCTGCACAGACTCAGATGTGTTTAGCTCTCATTGGCTGATTTAGTTGCCATGTCTATTAATTGGCTGACCTTGTTACCATGTCTCTCCCAGTTCATGAATATTTTAACACTCCTCCCTTCATGACTGGAAGAGACATAAATCCAATTAACTTAATATTCTTCCCATGGTGCACTCCACCCAATGGTTTAGTCATTATGTCTGCCAAATTGTCCTCTGAAGAACAGTAAAGCAAGCTAATCGATTTACATTTTATGGCTTCTCTGACATTACAATATTTAATGTCCATATGCTTGCTTCTATTCTTTACTCTGTCACCTGTTGCCATTTTAATGCAGGCAACATTATCTTCATACACCATTACAGCTTCATTTACCTTTACATTTATATCCTGTAACAGCTGTACATACCAGGTGATCTCTGAACAAAGTTCAGACAAAGCAATAAATTCTGCCTCCGCAGTAGAAATGGTGACAGCTGTTTGCTTCCTGGACTTCCAACCAATTAAAGCCCCTCCAAACAATACCACAATCCCAGAATTGGACTTTCTGGTTTTTACATCGTTTGCATAATCACTATCAACATAGCATTTCAATTTTAATTCTTTAGACACCTGTATTTCAAGACCCAAATTCACAGTTCCCTTCAAATACCTGAGAATTCTTTTTACACCCATCCAATGCAATTGCATTGGTGCAGCAGTAAAGCGACTCAAAATGCTTACTGCACAAGCTATGTCTGGTCTGGACCACTGTAACAGGCTCCCTATTGCTGACTGATATATCTCTTGATCACAGGCTTCACTTTCGTCCTCACCCAAACTGTTATGAAAGTCTGTACTCATAGGTGTTGGAGCAGTATTACAATCTTTCATGTTATATCTCTCCAACAACTGTTAAATTTTTCTTCTTTGACTGAGAACATAACCACCTTTTGTATCTCTACACCGAGATAATTTTTTATTTCTCCCAAATTCTTTAGTTCAAATTTCTTCTCTAACTTATTAGCAAATTCTTTTACCTGTGATACATCCTTTGCAATGAAGCAAAGATCATCCACAAATGCTAATAGTTGACAATCCCCACATTGAAACTTTCCAGTGTATATGCAACTATCAGCCTTGCAACTCTTGAACCCAAGACCCTTCAATGCAGTATCTAAACAGATATTCCAATTCCTGGCTGACTGCTTCAGTCCATAAATGGCCTTGTTTAATTTGTACACCGTGTTAGGCTTTTTACTTTCATATCCTGGTGCTTGAACCATGTAAATTTCTTCCTCTAACTCAGCATTGAGGAATGCAGCGGTTATGTCAAAATGCCAAATTTTATGTCCATGTGCCGTTGGCAACGCTAGTGTGAGCCTGATGCTTTCATTCTTTACAGTTGGCGCGAATACCTCATCATAGTGCACATTTTTCATCTGTGAAAAACCTTGTGCCACTAACCTTGGTTTATATTGTACCTCATTATTGGGTAGTACTTTTTTTGTATACCCACTTACAGCTTTGCTACCCTGTGGCAAAGTCATAGAGGTGAACATTTTATGCTCACTCATGGATTTCATTTCTTTGTCCATGGCTTCTTTCCACTTGTTCAATTTTAGGTAATGCCAATACTTTCTTATAGTTTCTTGGCTCATACCATACATTATACACTTTAACTTTACTAGCAGAATACCTGTCAGGTGGAATCCTCTTGTTCCATCGCTCTGACCTGCCTGGCATTGACTGCTCCTGTGCGTCAACCATATCTTGATTCTTATCTTGTTCAGCTTCTCCTCCCTGAATGCTGACACTGTCACTAAGTAAGTTATCATCACTAAGTGAGTTACCATCACTAAGTGGATCACCGTCACTAAGTGAATCATTCCAATTACAGACCTTGTTACTATGTCTCTCCTAGTTCATGAATATTTTAACATCTATAAAGGATTGAAATGAAGGATCTTTTGTGCTCTCTGAGCTTGATGGTTTTCTTGCAGATATTTCATTACTCAAACTAGGTAATACCATCAGTGTTAGCGCTACTTAGTGTAATGAAACATTTGTAAGAAAACAACCAAGCTCATAGAGCACTAAGGACCATTCAGTCTTCAAGAATCAAATATGATTTAAAAAAGAAAAAAATAGCAGATGATTGAACCTCAGTATATTAGAAGATCTTTTAACTTATAGAATCATAGAATAATACAGTTGGAAAGGACCTAGGATGTCTTCTCATCCAATCCCCTGCTCAAACAAGTGACCCTATACCATTTCAGACAAATGACTGTCCAGTCTCTTTTTGAAAGCCTCCAATGATGGAGCACTCACAATTTCTGAAGGCAAACTATTCCATTGGTTGATTGCTCTCACTGTTAGTGAGACCATTTCTTCTTAGTTCTAGGTTGCTTCTCCCCTTGATTAATTTCCATCCATTGTTTCTCGTCTTGTGTTTTGATGTTTTGAAAAATAGTTTGACTCCTTTCTCTTTGTAGAGGATATCTTCAAATATTGGAATACTGCTATCACGTCTCCCCTAGTCCTTCTTTTCTGTAGACTAGACATACCCAGTTCTGGTCTTCATTATGTTTTAGCCTCCAGCCCTCTAATCATTCTTGTTTCTCTTTTCTTCATTCTTTCCTGAATCTCAACATCTTTTTTATATTGTGGTGATCAGAACTGGATGCAGTATTCCAAGGGTGGCCTTACTTAGGCTTTGTAAAACAGTACTAGCACTTTACATGATCTCAGCTCTGTTCCTCTATTAATGCAGCCTAGGATTGAATTAGCTGTTTCGGTGGCAGCTGCATACTGTTGGCTCATATTTAAGTAATTGTCCACTAGGATTCCAAGATCCCTCTCACAATTACTGGCATTAAGTCAAATTGATTTTTCTTGCCTGTGTAAAACTTTACTTTTATCTATGTTGAATTTCATTTTGTTAGATAGGGCAGTGCTCCCCAACCTTTTGTCACCCTCGGCACACCATAGCCTCTCCCAAAATTCCATGGCACACCACATACAAAAATTAGATAAAAAACAAATATAATCTTCAAAATATCATTTTGAAGAGTATAATAGTATAGGAATGTCAAACTGGGCATAACAGAATTACTTGATTTATTATTTTATTTGATAATTAGGTAGGTCAGTGGTGGCCAACCTTAATGATACCATGCACCAATTGGCCCAGGTGTCCCGGGTGGGCGGGCCCGCCTGGATGCCACCATTTGAGTTTTGCCCTCTGTGCATGCGCAGAACGCTGTGCGCATGCACAGAGGGCAAAAGACCGCAAATGGCGGCGTCCAGGTGGGCGGGGAAGCGGCCGGGGGCCGCTTCCCCCACCTGCTTCTTCGGCTTGAGTTTTAAAAGAAAGCAAAACGTGGGCGGGAGAGGCAGGTCTTGCTCATTAAGCCTCACTGCAGCGGCCAGCGAGGCTTAATGAGCAAGACCTGCCTCTCCCGCCCGCATTTTGCTGTCTTTTATAACTCAAGCCGCCCAAGGCAGCCCAGAGCAAGCGAGTCAATCCAGCAAGTGAGGAGGCATTGGCAAGAGGCGGAGCTTGGCGACAAGGAAGTTTGCTGGCTTAAGAAGCAGATATCCCTGTCGCTCTCCCTTTCGGCTCCGCCTCTTGCCGACGCCTTCCTCACTCACGCCCTGCCAAGCCCCAAATCAAGCCAGCCCTAGCGCGAGACGCGTGAGACTGCTTTCCAGGCTGTATGTGGAAGCTGAAGAGCCTTACCGGTAGTTTGGGAGAAAGAAAGTTTTTTTGCTGCTTCTGCTTTTGAGTGCACTGAAGGAAAGCAGCAAAAAACTATCTTTCTTTCTCCCAAACTACCGGTAAGGCTCTTCGGCTTCCACAAACAGAAGCGGCAGAGAGGAGGACTTGCGCCCTGCCCTGCCATGCCCCCTGCCAAGCCTCAAATCAAGCCAGCCCGTGACTGGAGCTACCGGGAAAAGTCCCAGGTAGGATGTGCGCCCCGTCCCGCCTGCCAGTCCTGCCCCGCCCGCCCTGCCAACCCCCAGCACGAGACGCGTGTCCTACCTGGGACTTTTCCCGGTAGCTCCAGTCGCGTTCCTTGCTACTGTAGTAGCATCCAGAGCAGAGCAGCCCCTTCCAAAAGATAACGTCTCGCGAGACGTTATCTTTTGGAAAGGGCTGCTCTGCTCTGGACGCTATTAGCAAGGAACGCGACTGGAGCTACCGGGAAAAGTCCCAGGTAGGACGCGCGCCCTGTCCCGCCGGCCAGTCCTGCCCCACCCATCTTGCCAACCCCCAGCGTGAGACGCGTGTCCTACCTGGGACATGCCCCGGTACCTCCTCCTCGCGTTCCTTGCTGTTGTGTCCAGAGCAGCAGGTCTGCTCATTAAGCCTCGCTGCAGTGGCCAGCAGGCTTAATGACCAGACCTGCCTCTCCCGCCCGCATCTTGCTGAGATGCAGCTTGAGTTTTAAAAGACAGCATCTTGCCGAGGCGGCTTGAGTTTTAAAAGACAGCAAGTCACACGGGCGGGAGAGGCGTCAGCCATTGGATGATTGCAATGCGCCACTTGCAATCATCCAATGCACCACATTTGGCGCATGCGCCACGGTTTGGCCACCCCTGAAAGTCACGAGCTTTTTGCCGCGGCACACTTGGCATGGCCTCACGGCACACCAGTGTGCCGTGGCACACCGGTTGGGGAGCACTGAGATAGGGCACAGTGTTCAAGTCTGTCAAGATCTTTTTAGATCTTGAGCTTGTCTTTTAGGATATTGGCTATTTCTGCCAGCAATGAGGCAGGAATACCTGATTGGAGGTGAAGGTAAAATACCTTTTACTTTCTCCTCCAATTACTTTTCTTATTTGCTGTTTTTCTTCTTTTTGAAACAAATGGAGACAGATATTTATTGCAGCTTCAGTTTGGAAGATGTTTAGGATCAAAAACAGTTGATCCAAGAGTGTCATAGATAGGTGCACAAAGACTAACTCAGTGCCAATAGGAAGTCAGCCATGGTACTCCCAGGTCACAGAACTTTTTTCATTGATTTAACTGGAGTCCTGTATGGTTGTCATGCTCCTCTTCTACTGATGTTCCCCATTGCTGACAGAGCAAAACTACCCCATTCTAAGTCCCCTCAGTTTGCAGCAGGATTTTTAGGCTATGTTCCCAGACTCCTGGGTCTGACAAGGAGTATCTGAGAAACTTTTAGGAAAATATTTTAATATAATTCACAAATATCTTTATTCTTCATTTTAAATATTCTTTCCATAGATGATGTTATTTTTATAAGACAGCAGTACAGGGAATAAGAATAAATCCTGGGAATAAGAAATCAGCTGTCTATGATTCATTCTTGTCAGTTATGAAGAATCCATGAACAAAATTATTGATATTACAAGAAGCTGATGTTTGCAAATGTCCATATAGAACGGCTTGATTTCCATTTCAGATTTTACACAGCTGAGACTGTATCCATCCAACATTTCACAGTTCTCCAAATAGATACCATTCTTGGCAACCATGGAATGCCCTGGAAGGCATGGTTTGAAATCAGTGCATATTTACATACATATATAAAAGTCCAATTTGAACAGGCACTTGGGGGAAAGGGTTCAGCTTATTTTAAATATTAACAAATTTATCTATTGATCAGCTATTTCCCAAGGAGGAGATAATGCTGCTGCAATTCAGTGCCATGTCATTAAAGTTCAGCAATGTGCTTTTGAAGTATTTTGGGGAATTACAGAAAAAGCTCTCAAGGTCCATGTATAGTAAGGTGACCAGATTTTAATATTTGTAAAGCGGGACACCATTGACGGGGGTGGTGGTTCTAGGGGAGCAAGACGGGAGGGGTCCATCTCTCTTATCCTGCAACTTTGTGCACCCCCCCAAACACCCCCCCTTCATCACAGCCCTTACCGCTGCCATGGCCGGGGCTCGCCTCTGCTGCGTCTGGCCCGGAGAGGGACAGCGGCAGAAGAACGAAGAAAGCAAACCACGGCTGTGGTGCTCTGGGAGGGCGGGTGGTGAGGGTTCTTCACAGCCGCGTGCTGCCTCCGTTGCAGAAGCCGCCGCCAGCCAGGCGGGCAGCAGCCCTCCGTGTGGGGAGACGGCCAGGCCTGCGCTTGGAAGAGGCTGCCGCTCTCGCTGCCCGCTTTCTTCCTTCTCCCGCCGCAAAACAAAAGTGAATTGCGGCAGCGCTGCTTCGGGAGGGCAGCCGGACATCTGCAGCCAGGCAGCGAGGGAGAGCAGCGAGAGCGGCAGCCCCTTCCAAGCGCAGGCCTGGCCCTATACATGCCTGGGGGGCTGCCGCCCACTCGGCCACCAGCGGCTTCCGTGCCGCACTTGTAGTCGCGTGGCCGGCTGGATTAACAGGTGTGCTGGGGACGCCTTGCCCGCTGCCTCCGTGCGCTGCGCTTGGCAGGGGCCGCTGCCCCTCTCACTGCCCTCCCTCCCCGCCTGGCAGAAGGCAGGCGAGGCAGCAGGTAGAGGGGTGTGCAGGGCTCGGCTCGGCCGCTGAGCATGTGGGGCGCCTGCCCCAGCCCCAGCTCTCGGGCTGCTTCCCGCTTTGCGCAAATTCAAATTCAAAAGCAGGACATTTTTGAAACGCCGCAGGATGCGGGACAAATTATTCAAAAGCGGGACTGTCCCGCCAAAAGCGGGACGTCTGGTCACCTTAATGTACAGGCCATAAGGTATGGATTGCCCACATCAGTGCTAAAATTTGCAGACTTATTGCAAGTCAAATCCTATGTACTGGGCAAAAATAATTAATATCCATTTTGATATAAGCTAGCTTCACATGTGGGTTATCCTCATATATGTGAATTAGATAGATAAATATAATCTCAACTGCAGATGTTATATGTGTACTTCTCTTTAAATAGAAGACATTACCGTGGCAGATGGCTGTGCCTTGCCAGTTTGTAAAGTGTATCAAAACCTGGCATGATTAGTTGGCGTTTGGGGTTTGTGGCTCAGATAGAAAGCTGTTAACAGATATATCAGTTTTAGAAACTGGGAGGGAAAAAAGATGATTATTTTCCTGCACTGGTTTATTTCCTGAAAGCAGTCAAGGCAGGTTACCTTGTTATCTAATGCAGTTGTTCTATTGTAGCTGCTGTCATTATTTTTCAAATGGAGAATAGGTTATTCAACCGCTGTCAGAAAATAATGTGCCAAATAGCCAAGCCAAGAATGTCGAGAGGGAAAATATTGACCATTTTTAATCAACAGTCAATTTTCTGGAATAAAATCATTTCAAATATACTATCATTGCAGAAATCCTGTAACAATCAGTTTTGAAAGCAATTGTACCGGAGTGAGTGAGCACCTTGTCAATCACTCTAAGAGAAGCCCAGGCCTTTGACTAATAATTGAATGTTTTAAGAAAGTTATTGTATAGCTTCTGCTATTTGCTCACTCTGTTCCTGGGCCAAAGGAAGGTATAAAGCAAGAACCCCACTGCTCTAGAAACCCATGCAAAAGTCAGCCCAATTGCTTCATATTGGGCTGGTCAACATGAAGGCCTCTGCCCAATTTCCTGCAGTCCTTGATCTTATTTCAGAATCCTTCTGTGGAATCATTTCAGGTGCTAAGAGAAACTTACATTTCTCAAACAGGCCAGTGGTATAGACTATAGAGAGAAAAGAGTATCAGAAAAAGAGGAGAAAGTGGTTGTCAGCAAAAAAAGAGAGGGTATCTAAAGGAGACACAGGAAGCCACGTTCTTGACTCTCGCTCATCAGTGGAAGACTTTCTAAAAACAATAGAAAAGGGGCATGAAGGCTTCTGTCCCAGACTTCATGTTGGATAAAGAAGAAGAAAAATCCATGGAATTTGAGAGCATATATCCTTTAGAATAGAATACAATAACAGAGTTGGAAGGGATCTTGGAGGTCTTCTAGTCCAACCCCCTGCTCAGGCAAGAAACCTTATACTATTTCAGACAAATGGCTGTCCAATCTCTTCTTAAAAACTTCCAGTGTTGGAGAATTCACAACTTTTGGAGGCAAGTTGTTCAACTGATTAATTGTTCTAACTGTCAGGAAATTTCTTCTTAGTTCTAGGTTGCTTCTCTCCTTGATTAGTTTCCATCCATTGCTTCTTGTCCTGCCCTCAGGCACTTTGGGGAATAGCTTGACTCCCCTTTCTTGTGGCAACCCCTGAGATATTGGAACACTACTATCATGTCACCCCTAATTGTTCTTTTCATGAAACTAGACATACACAATTCCAGCAACCGTTCTTTATATGTTTTAGCCTCCAGTCCCCTAATCTATGATTATATGATTCTAGTACTTCTACTTTTCCTGAAGTAAACTTTTCAACTATTATGGAGATTTAAGAAATAGAAGGCAAATGGCTTTTTTTGTTTGTTTGTTTGTTTGTTTGTTTGTTTGTTTGTTTAATATTTGGAAACATTTTTCAGGTTCAGAAAACTGGGAATTAGTTTTTTTTTTCTCAAGAATACATTTTAGATAAATTTGAGGGCCTCAGGTTCCGAAGAAATGAGATGGGGAGCAGCGGGTTCCTGATGTTGGAAATAAATCAACAACTGATTTGTTGAAATTAAATCAACAACTGGATCAGTTGAAACAAAGAGATTTTATTTTTAAAGAGAAATATAGCAGTTTGCAAAGTGTGTTGGATCTTTCAGCCTGATCTCAAATTGAGGTTTGAGTCAAAAGCCACACTTAAAATTTCAAAAGCATTACATTTTATAGTCTATCTTCTACATTTATATAAATTTCTATATACTATTTTATTTTTGAATTTTGTTATATTCTACAAATCTACCCCTTTCTATTTTATTACACTTTTTCATAAAATAAAACATTATCTCCGGAATTCTCTTAAGCTTTCTTCAATTTCTTCAGCATTTTCAAATGTTATAATAGCAATATATTCATTTACATCGTTTAACATCATCATATGTTTCTCTTTATTTTGTGTGACAGTTATCATACCTTCAATAGTGCTTTGTACCACATTCCTTATAAGGGGTATAAGACATGGTAAACAAATTAATCCCAACATAATTATACCTGCCATAAATAAAGCTTGCTTCCAATTATTAAAAATTCCCCCAAAAATCCTTCATTATCCAAAATTCCTGTCCATTTTTGTACCAGAACATGAACTATTTTTCTCATTCTATCTGTGATTTGTCTAATCACTTCCCTGTATCATCAAGATCTAGGCAACAGTTGGTTAAATTAAATTTACCACAGACTCCTCCTTCTTTAGCTAGTAAATAATCCAATGCTAATCTGTTTTGATAAATTGCTGTTGTCATTTTAGTATTCATTTCAGCCATAAGATCTAAGGCTAGTGCTGTCTCGTTAGTTATTATTTATACCACAGCATGCAAACAAATAATTCTGTTAATCATATAGATTGGTGTTTGATACCCATACATTCAATCAGCTGCCCATGTAGCAGGATCATAGTAAGCTATAATCCTTTCTGGCGGCCAATCTTCAGGAACCCATCCTGTTACTCTCAATATTTTATCAGACATAAGTCTTTTTAATCTTTCTTGGGTCTGACTTTGCATTTTATCTTTTACACTTCTTATACTTCTGGATTTATATCCTGCTGCCCTAGCATCATCATAGACAGACACAACCAAAACTTCTCCTTTTTGTATAGGAATGAGAAATAAACTTGGTCTAATGGTCCCTAGCACACAAGTACCACTCCAATTTCTTGGTAAATGTGCATAAGCAGTTTTACCACAAATCCAGTAAAGCCCATCCGGTGCTACCCATTCTAAACTTCTATTACAGATGTTTTTTATTCCCTGCATTTTCTTCCAGGTCTTAGGAGGATTAATGTACCATCCTGTTAAATTCCTCCTGTGTCCAGCCCACCATTCTTGTTTGCTTTGATTACATGAGAGGACTCCTTCACACACCATTTCTCCAGCTTGTTCTCCAAAGTCATTTCTTTTAAAACAAGTTCTTCCAATTATCTCATTCTCCAATATCCAAGCTCCTATTCTGGTCTGGGTAAAGTTAAAATCCCAATTCCCGCTGGAGTTACTCAAATCTACTTCATTTGCTTCCCAAGGCCACCTGCCTCCTACTTTAGTTCCACCACATACAAAACAATTTGTTACATTTAGGGTTCCAGCTATACTCTCAGCCAATTCTACAAACACATTTTTATTAGCATCTGCTATTCCAGCCATTATTTCATCTCCTTCTATTATCTTCTCATAAAAGGAGTGAAATACTGATTTAGGAATATTACGTTCTAAAGGTTTATTTATTATCCATACCTGGATCTCAGATATCGGATCTCTTCCTCCTGCATTTATTCTGATTCCAAATCTCCAATCCTTCTTTTCCCACTCCTTTTTCTGAATGAACTGAGTACAGTTTATAACTCTAAGGTTTACTTGGTTACAATTTTCTTGTCCACAACTAGTACCATAGCTTCTTATTCTCTTTAAAGTTATTAAAGGTTCTTGTTTCCCTCCTGTTATCCATCCTACACAACTCCACCACTTACACCTTACATTACTTATCGTACAAGAATCAGGAGCACACATATACTTTTCATTCTCTGTATAGGCTTGAATCCAACCAATATCTCCACATCTATCTACTGCTGGATAAATATTTGCTGCTTTAAATACATCAAAGATTACAGAGAAAGAAGATTCTAAATCATGTTTCCACTTTGACTGTCCTAACAATTTCTGATTTATTCTCCCCCCCCCACTCCTTATATGCTACTAATGCCCACAATATTATCAACACTATAGTTAACCCAACTCCAATCCAATGTTCAGTATCATTCATTTGTCTCCAACAAAACCGGATAATTTCTTTTAAAAAAAACTTTTAGCAGTGTTCCAAGACTTTCACCACATCCATAACAAATATCCTCATGAAAATTTCTTAAAAGAGGGGTTGTTTTAAAAAGGTCTTTTTCCCAACCCCTATTTTCACTTAATACAATTCCCTTCTCACCATGTATCCTAGCAGTTTTATAAACCTTATTTTTGATTTTTAACACCACATATATACTTTCCCAAGTTAGTTCTCTCTGTTCACTAGTCTTCCACTGGATTAGGATTCGCCTCCTTCTTTCATCTCCTTTCACTTGGATTCGAAACCTGCGGGGGCAAGTCTCATGAATTCTTAGGCAAGTGTACTTTATTGTTTCTTTAAGGTCAACTTTAAGGGGTCCCCATGTGGGACACTGGTCCAGATGACTGGTGGCCTTTCACATGTGTGTAATGAGTCCACCCCTTCTCGGTTGTCCGGACTGCTGTTTCGGATGTGAATAGTACTTGGAATGGTCCTTCCCACTTCGGGGTCAGTTTTTCCTCCTTCCAGCTCCAGATCAGCACCCAATCACCGTGGTGGAATTTGTGGACTGGAAACTCCAAAGGTGGTGTTTGAGTCAAAAGTCCTTGTTTCCTAAGGAAATCAAAGTATCTGGACAGTTTGTGTACATATTATTTCAAAATCTTATCTTGAGTTTTCAGGGAATCAATACATATATTTCCTGGAATACAAGCTACTCCAAACAACAATTCATATGGTGATATATCTTGTCTAGGTTGGGTTTGTATTCTCAGTAGAGCCAAAGGAAGACATTTAGTCCATGGCATATGTGTTTCCAATATCAATTTAGTTATTGATTCTTTTTCCATTTACCACTGCTCTCCACTCTCCAAGGCATGTGTAACTTCCAGTTGATTCCCAATGATTCCATAATATTATGTAATATTTTTGAAGTAAAATGACTTCCTTGGTCAATATCTATTTGAGTAATTATCCCATACCGAGGAATGATTTGATCCAAAAAACTCTTGACACCACTGTTGCTGTAGCATTATTGCAGGGAAAAGCTTCAACCCACTCTGTGAGGTGGTCCACTATGACCAATAAATATTTTACCCTCCCCACTCTTGGTAATTCTGTAAAATCCACTTGAATACATTGAAATTGTTGTGTCCTGGGATTTGCATGTTAGCTGAGATGTTTTCAACCAGGTCCGCTCTATTGATCAGAGAAGGTAGCAATAGCAATAGCACTTAGACTTATATACCGCTTCAAAGTGCTTTACAGCCCTCTCTAAGTGGTTTACAGAGTTCAGCATATTGCCCCCAACAATCTGGGTCCTCATTTTACCGACCTCAGGAGGATGGAAGGCTGTCAACCTTGAGCCGGTGAGATTTGAACAGCTGAACTGCTGAACTAGCAGAAGCCTGCAGTGCTGCATTTAACCACTGCGCCAATCAGGTAATCACTGATTGGTTCTTCCCAGCCGGGGCTCTCTATGTAAACAGGAGCCTCCGGCTGGGCTTTTGCTGTTGTTGCTCACTGTAATCAATAAAGAGCTGAAGTCACTCAACCTGCTTCCTGACTCTTCAGTATTGGAACCCAACATTGGCGATGAAGGTGGGATACTGAAGAGCATCTTCGGAACAGACCAGCCCGGCCGGAAGGAAGCGTTGGACATCTTGAGGCGCCAAATTCAAATCCGAACAAAGACTACAATAGAAATCCACCATGTTGTCCTTTCACCTGCTGACTCCATTCGACCCAAACAATGAGAATTGGGATATCTACATGACTAGATTTTGCTGTTTCCTGGGGGCCAACGATCTGCAAGGCCTCTCAGACAATAGAAAGCGAGCTATGTTCCTGAGCCATTGCGGGCACAAAGTCTTCGATACAGCTACTGCATAGCCTTAACTGAACCAGATGCCATAGACTCGACCACATGGTCAACACTACAACAACTACTCCAGAAGCACTACGATCCAGCACCTTCCAAGGTGGTCAGCCGGTATGAATTCTACCAATGATTACAACAAGAAGGAGAAAACATCAACAACTATGTAACAGCTTTAAGAAAAGCGGCAGCCCATTGCCAATTCCATGATTTGGATGATGCGCTACAGGACCAGCTCGTTCGAGGGGTTCAAGATATCAGCCTACAAAAGAGACTCATGGCTAAACCCAATCTGAATCTAAAAGCTGCACTAGAGGAGGCCAGGGCATCCGAGACTTCTAATAGGGCTGCCGAGACGCTACGCCGGAAAAGTACACCGACTCCTAAAAAAGCAACTCCTGGAATATACGAGACCCAATGCCATGCTGAGCCACAAGATAGCAAAGAAGAGGAAGTATTCTGGATGGACCGGCGCCAGGGGGTTGAAGCACAAAGGCCAGGGCCTTGCTACAGTTGTGGGGGACAGCACCCCCGAATGTCCTGCCAGTTCCGCAACGCTGTGTGCCGAAAATGTGGGAAGTTAGGCCACATCGCAAGAGTCTACAAGACACCACGATTTTCTACCAGGGGCGCCGGGCAAAACTACCAGCCAAACGAGCCAAGGTGAGAGGAAAGAGGCCCAAACCAACAAGCTACTGACTACTGAGTCCTTCGGGAGTTGGGCGGCATAGAAATACAATAAATTAAATTAAATTAAATTAAATCCGGAACTAATAACATCAGGGTGAACCTAGCGAGCACTCAGAAAAATTCAAAAATCATCATCACTGTGCTCGTGGAAGGTTCCCCCTGTGAAATGGAGATAGATACGGGCTCGTCAATATCCATCATGTCCTGGTCAGCTGTGAAGAGGGCCATGCCTAACCTCACCCGGAGGCAGTTAAAGACACAGCCACTACGAATTACCGATTATCAAGGGAATCAGATTCCAGTTTTGGGGTACCGAGAGGTCGCCGTGAAGTTCAGTGACCAGGAAGCAAGCCTGCCACTAACAGTCATCCGCGACCAACTACCTAGCCTACTAGGGCTCGACTAGTTCAGATTGCTAGGAATGGAGGTGACCAGAATCAATGCGACTGCTACCAACGTGACAAATGCTGACTACGATGACCTGCTGCATGAATTCCAGGACATTTTCAACCAAAGGCTTGGCAAGTACATGGGCACCCCAATTTCCTTTATCTTAGACCCCAAGATACCCCCAATCAGACTAAAACCTCGCAGGGTCCCCTTTGTGTTAAAGCCAAAAATCGACCAAGAGCTAGATAAGTTAATAAGTCAGGGCATTTTAGAGCCGGTCGATCATGCGAAGTGGGAAACACCCATAGTAACTCCAATAAAAAGCGATGGGTCTGTTCACATATGCGCGGACTATAAGTGCACACTCAATAAGGCCCTTCAACAGAGTACATATCCAGTGCCTATAGTCCAACATCTATTGCACACGCTTGGTCCGGGCGCCATTTTTGCAAAACTAGACCTCGCACAGGCGTACCAACAACTGCCTGTTGATCGCGAGACTGCGGAAGCCCAAACAATAGTTACCCACCGCGGGGCATTTAAATGCAATAGGCTCCAATTCAGTGTTAGCGTGGCCCCGGGTATTTTCCAAGGCATAATGGAAAGAGTTCTAAGCAAATTTCCAGGTGTTGTCCCATACTTTGATGACGTACTAATAACAGCCAAAAATAAAATGCAACTGAGAGGCTCAGAGAGATGCTTACTAGATTCAGAGCTGCAGGGTTAAGGGCTAAAGCCAGCAAGTGCCAGATTGGGGTGCTGGAAGTAGAATTCCTGGGGTACCAGATCAATGGATCCAGATTGCACCCCACCAAAGATAAAATTAGGGCAATCAGGGAAACCCCAGTGCCCACCAACAGGACTGAACTACAAGCACTCCAGGGGTTATTGAATTTTTACAGTATTTTCCTGCAAAATAAAGCAACCGTCGCTGAGCCTCTGCACAAACTACTATCCAAAAAAGCCACATGGGTTTGGGGTCCAGCACAGAACAATGCATTCAAAGCAGTAAAAATCTCCTATCAGAAGAAAGTTTCCTAATACAATTTAGCGAGACTCTACCAGTGGTACTAGTTTGCGATGCATCACCTTTTGGGGTGGGGGCTGTACTGAGCCATAGGCTCTCAAACGGCCGCGAGGCCCCCATTGCATACTTCTCCAGGACTCTTTCGACACCGAGAGAAATTACAGCCAACTAGATCGGGAAGCCCTTGCCACTGTAGCCAGAGTCAAGCGGTTTCATGAATATCTTTTCAGAAGAGACTTTGAGCTGGTCACTGACCATAAGCCCTTATTAGGGCTCATAGCGGGAAACAGGCCCACTCCGGCCTCGCTCTCCTGAAGACTGACTAGATGGACAATATGCCTTGCTGTTTATTCTTATACATTAGTACACCGGACTGGCAAAGCCATGGGTCACGCAGATGTGCTGAGCCGCTGCCCATTACCGGACTTAGTGGACAACCCCTCTCCGGGCGTCCCAGTATTTTTAATTGACTGTGCCTGGCCGGGCCTGATCACGTCGGCCGACATTTCAGCCAAAACCGCCAAAACTGCTGATTTCCACACCATTTTGAACTGGGTGTGGAGGGGGTGGGCACAAGGGCCAGTAAAGCCCAAATTCAAACCATATGCACAAAGACAACATGAGATATCTGCGCTAGGGGGGTGCCTATTGTGGAGAGATCGCATTCTTGTTCCTCCGTCTCTACGAGAGGATATTCTAAGGGCACTACATGAGGGGCACCGAGGGGTGGTTAGGATAAAGGCACTGGCATGGAGCTATGTGTGGTGGCCCAATATGGACAAACACATAGAGGAATGGGTCGCAGGATGTACTCTGTGCCAGGAATCCAGGGCATCCCCCCCCAAATCCCCCTTGCTGGAGTGGGAAAAACCGAAGGCCCTATGGTCTCGCATCCACATAGATTTCGTGGGTCCATTTCATGGTCAAACGTTCATGGTAATAGTCGATCCATACTCGAAATGGCTTGAAATAGCACTAATGTCTACCACTACAACCGATACTGTAATTAAGGTGTTAAGAAAACTGTTTGCTACTCCTGGGCTGCCGGACACAATTGTGTCGGACAATGGGCCTCAACTCACTGCAACACAACTTGAGGGGTTCTTAGCCAGTTTGGGAATTAAACATACATTAATCGCTCCCTTTCACCCCAGCAGCAATGGGCTGGTAGAACGAACAGTTAGAGCTACAAAAGAGGCACTAGGCCGACTGGGACTGGGCGATTGGCAGGCCCGCGTAAATAAATTCCTAATGGTGCATCATATCACCCCTAGTACGGCCACGGGCAAAAACCCTGCTGAGCTATTAATGGGCCGTAAGCTCTGGTCTGTCCTCAACAGATTACATTCTAGCTTATTCCAACCAAAAAGAAACAAATAATCAGGCGCAATTAAGAACATTCCAAGTAAATTACCCAGTGTTCGCAAAGAACTTTGCCGAGGGCTCCCTATGGCTACCTGGCGAGATCCTTGAAATAACTGGGCCAAAATCATATGTGGTAGGCCTACAAGATGATAGAAAATGGCGGCGCCATGTGGACCAATTACGCAGCTGCTGGCCATTAAATGCTGACTGGGGAGTAGGCCCTAACAATGTCTTCCCTACAGCTACTACTGGTCCGAGGGAGCAGGTTCACTTATCTGAAAATCCGGAGGCGCCACCCAGTGTTAGCGATGAGCCCATTCCAGCTGAGCTGGAGACCACACCCAAACCTTTCCAGCACATAAGTGTTAACATAAGTGTTTCCAGCGTGCATAAGTGCACCAGCGTGCCTACCGTCCCTGTCCTAATGTTCCCGCTTATCAGTACCCATCTTATGTATATAAACAATGTTTTATCTATGTATATTACCAACATGTACTTGACAAATAAAAATAAATAAATAAAATAAATATTCCACAGAGGGAGCCAGAGAGAGAAAACACGTCCTCTCCGCCCCAGGTTGATGACCAAACTGAACTGCGCAGGTCAACTAGAGAAACAAGGCATCCTGCGTACCTTAGTGATTTTGTATGCAAATGTGTTGGGCTGAGGCAAGGGGGGAGGGATGTTGTGTCCTGGGATTTGCATGTTAGCTGAGATGTTTTCAACCAGGTCCGCTCTATTGATCAGAGAAGGTAATCACTGATTGGTTCTTCCCAGCCGGGGCTCTCTATTTAAACAGGAGCCTCCAGCTGGGCTTTTGCTGTTGTTGCTCACTGTAATCAATAAAGAGCTGAAGTCACTCAACCTGCTTCCTGACTCTTCAGTATTGGAACCCAACAGAAATGGTCTTAAAGCTGGTGGTCTTCCACCAATCTGTTGTTTCCTAACAGCTTGTCTATTATACCCAGCTGCTGTGGCCTAGAGGTGGAGTTCTTGCCTCACAATCAGGAGGTTGTGAGTTCAGTCCTAGGTAGAGGCAGATGTAGGGTCTCCTGCTTGGGCAGGGGGTTGGACTAGATCAGTGATGGCGAACCTTTTTTGGTTCGCGTGCCAAAAGGGGGTGTGTGCGCGTGCTAGTGCGCGCACACGTGCCCACACCCATTTCCTCTCCCCCCACACATGCGCACAACCCCCCCCACACTGCCCCCTGCACATGCGCACCCCCACCCCACCCCCGCGCAAAGGCCTTACCGAAGCATGGGACGGTGAAAAACGGCAAAACGGGCAAACCGGAAGTTCGGAAAAAACACAGTTCCAGTTTGCCTGTTGGGCTGTTTTTTGCACTCCGGGGCTTCAGGAAGCTTCCCTGAACCCTCCAGAGTGCTAAAAACAGCCCAACGGCAAACCAGAAGTGCGTTTTCCGAACTTCCAGTTTGCCTGTTTTGACATTTTTCGCATTCCGGGGCTTCAGGAAGCTTCCCTAAACCCTCCCGGAGTTCAAAAAACAGCCCAACGGCAAACTGGAATTGCATTTTTCCAAACTTCCGGTTTGCCTGTGGAGCTGACAGGGCAACGCCTCCCGTGCCCTCTGATATGGCTCCGTGTGCCACCTGTGGCACGCGTGCCATAGGTTCGCCATCACTGGACTAGATGACCTGCAAGGTCCCTTCCAACTCTGGTTATCTGTTATCTTATTTGTTATTCACCTTTTTACAAATTAAACATTTGTCTATATTTGATTTTGCTACAGGATATATTCCAATACAACCGTAACATTTCAAGAGTTCATCCACAATAACTTGAATTCTCCAATGACTTCCTTCATGTAGTTTTTCTATTAATTCTCATGCTATTGGTTTACTTATTAACTGTCTCCCATCTGGAAGGAACCACTTTCCCTTCTCCCCCTCCTGTCTTATTTGTTGTAACTCTCTTCATTCTTTCGCAGTGAATACAGGAATTTGCTCTGTTGTTTCAACAATGGGAATTAATAACTCCATTTTTTCCACTTCAGCAGCTAATTTTGCCTCCTTATCAGCAATCCGATTACCTATGTTCTCAAATGATGTCCCTTTTTGGTGAGCATTCACATGTGTTACTGCTATTTTTCTAGGTTTTTGAAAAGGATTCATTATTTCCTTTATCAGAGTCTAATGTACCAATTCCTTTCCCTTGCTATTTATCATTCCCTTTCCACCCATATTTTGCCAAATGTATGCACTATCCCAAACGCATACTTAGAATCTGTGTATATTGTCCCAATTTTTCCTTCTAAGATACATAGAGCCTGGTGTAGTGCATACAGTTCACAAGTTTGTGCAGACCAATTTTGAGGCAAACCCCCTGCCTCAAGGATCTCTTTAGTATGCCCATTTATAATGGCATACCCATTTTTTCATACTCTACCCTAGAGGAACCATCTATAAAGATTGCTTCTCCTTTCTCCAGGGGGTATTCCTCCAAATCAGGTCTTATTTTAGTTTGTAAATTTATCACTTCAGAACAATAATGTTCTAACAACAATAGCAACAATAATGTTGTTCGACTTACGCATGCGGGAGAATGGCGGCTCCCTGGTGAACGCTGTGAAAAACGGTGAGGAAATGGGGGTCTCTGCAAGCGTTGGGTGCCAACTTTGCTTGTTTTGGCCCCACGCCCAGCAAGCCGAAGGCTGGACATGCCTAACGAGCCGTCCCTTGCCTGAATAGGTATCAGGACGGCTCGGTAATGAGGGAAAAAAGGCGGAGCGCTGTGGGACACGCAGCGGCGGCGATGGCTTCCCTCAGTGTTTACTCATGTTTCCAGAGTTTTGTGGAGCTTTGTGGAGAACCTTGCTGGACTCTAACAACAGGCAGGTCCCTGAGTGCTGGCCCCCATGGGACTGGAGATGGTGGGGGGGCAGCAGAGCTTTGGCAGAATGTGGAGGAACGGAACGAGGAGGAACGTGGAGGAAGCCTGGTGCACCCCCCTTGGCGGAGAGGGTTTGGTGCACCCTCCCAGACTTCTATCTGGGATATGCCGGCAGCTGGAAAAACCTGGAGCGGCCGGACTTGCTAAGCTGCTGTGAGGATGCCGCTGGCGTTGCTGCTGGCATTTGTTGGCATCTATGCCATCTTTTGCAGTACGCCCTTCCACAGACCCAGACTGAATAGACCGAGGTTTATTGTCCAGCTGCCTCGGGGACCATCTTACAGGCCAATTATACATCTCATGGCCATTATATATCTTCTGGGCATTTTATTATTATTATCATCACCATTTACCTTATAGGTAATGTTTTTGCTCCCTCCTTCGAATTTGGCAATATAGCATCTATTTCCATCTGTTATCCAGTGACTTATGGCTTGAGGGGAAAGAGATGGTAGGCGGGCTGGAGTTACTGAGGCTAGTCTGATGGAAATTTATTTTTCATCAGCAGGCTGGAACAGAGTTTTGCTCATCAGAACTTTTTACCATCTACCATTGTAAGAGAATGGATCGGCTTTCCTGCCTGCAGACACGTAATCTGACTGCCCCCTCATTGTGGGAGAATGTAGGGGCCCTAACCTCAGCCTCCTCGCTTTAGCCTCTTCACCACCTTTCTACATCTTCAACCCCTCGAAATATGACTCTTATGGATTTGGAGCCCCCTCTCCTCACCCCACCGTTTGTGTGATGGGCTACTCTCCAAAGGAACTGCTTGCACTGCGAGATGCCCCCCCCTCGCGGCGATGGCCCCCTGTATTATCAAGGGCCTTCCTCAATGATGGGCTTTGGAGCCCTGAGAGATGGCATGCAACTAAAAGGGGTTTAAGAGGCTTTTTGTTTAAATTAATGTATAAATATGTTTTAAGGGGAATTGGGAATACAACCAAAGGGGATTGGGGGGGGAATCCTCCTAGGCTGGCGCAAACTAGCCCGGCAGGGGGTAACGGGTGAGAGGATGTTGGACGAGGGATTGGGGAGCAGTCTATGGAAAATGGACATTTGAATGAGGGTTGTGTCATCAGCACGGTGATGGGAAGGGGCAGATATGGAATCGGGAGCAAGAGACCATATCATGTATTGGGGATGCGCACTCGCTGCTTAAAAGCGATTGCACGTCCCGGTCTCTACAGCTCATCCCAGATACTGGGTGGTTTAGATACTCAGGACCCGAGTCTTCGGCTGATGCTATGCAATGCCAGGTCCATGGTAAATAAAGGCCCCCTCATTCACGATCTTATTGTTGAGGGGGGAATGGACCTGGTGGGTATCACGGAGACCTGGTTGGGGCCGGAGGGAGGTGTCCCTCTGGTGGAGATTTGCCCACCAGGTTTCAGAGCATTCCATCAGCCGAGGGCTCAGGGGAGGGGAGGGGGGGTTGTTATTAATGAGGGTCTTGGGCCAAGGGAGACCACTGTGCCACAGATAGCTGGTTGTGAGTCCCTCCTTGTGAAATGGGACCATGGGGTTCAGAAGGGCTTGCTGCTTACGTACCTGGCTCCCTGCCGCGTAGCAGCTGCCCTGCCTGAGCTACTCGACACGATAGCCACGGTGGCGGTTGACACACCCAGGCTTTTGGTCATGGGAGATTTCAACCTGCCATCCATTGGTGAAACATCTGAGTTGGCTCGGGAGTTCTTGGCTTCCATGACGGCCATGGACCTAACCCAGTTAGTTCATGGCCCCACACATGAGGGAGGACACACTCTAGACTTGATTTTTGTCTCTGGCCAGTGGTTGAGTGGTCTTGATATAGGGGATGTAGTCATTAAACCCTTGTCATGGTCAGATCACTCACTCCTTCACCTAGACTTCCATACCGCTTCCCCACGCCGCAGAACCAGTTAGATGGGTCCACCCCAGGCGCCTGATGGACCCGGATAGGTTCCAGACGGAGCTTGGGCCACTTCCTGATGATCTAGCCCTCAACTCGGCCGAGGACCTGATTGCCGTCTGGGATAGGGTGGCTGGTGGGGCTTTGGACCGAGTTGTGCCTTTGCGGCCTCTGACTCGGCTCCGATCCTGCTCGGCTCCCTGGTTTACTGAGGAGCTGAGGGAGATGAAGCGCCGGAAAATACGCCTAGAGAGCGGTTGGAGGGCCAGTCTCTGAATCTGATCGAACACTGGTAAGGTCGCATATTAAGACCTACCTAGTGGCGATAAAAGAGGAGAAATCGAAGTATTTTCCTGCTCTTATCGCGTCATCAGAGAATCATCCAATGGCCCTGTTCAGGGTGACCCGTTCCTTACTCCATCAAGAAGCGCGGGAGGATCCCCTGGAAGGCAGGGCTGAGGACTTTGGACGATATCTGCATGACAAAATCGCTCAGATTCAGGGGGAACTGGACTCCAACTGGGTGGATACGGACGCGGTGACAGGGAATAGACTTGAGAACGTTATCTGGGAAGAGTTTGACTCGGTGACCCCTGAGGATGTGGACAAGATTCTGGGGAGGCTCAGTGCGGCCACATGTTTATTGGACCCGTGTCCCTCCTGGTTAGTGCTGGCTACCCGGGAGGTTACACGAGGCTGGCTCCAGGGAATTATTAACGCTTCTTTGGGGGAGGGTTACTTCCCCACGGCTTTGAAAGAAGCGGTGGTGAGGCTCTCCTCAAGAAGCCCTCCCTGGACCCAGCAATTTTAGCTAACTATCGCCCTGTCTCCAACCTTCGCTTCGTGGCGAAGGTTGTTGAGAGTGTGGTCGCACGACAGTTTCCCCAGTACTTGGAGGAATCATCATACCTAGATCCATTCCAATCGGGTTTCAGGGCCGGGCAGAACACGGAAACGGCATTTGTCTCATTGGCTGATGATCTCTGGAGGGCTCGGGACAGGGGTTGTTCCTCTGTCTTGGTCCTATTAGACCTCTCAGCGGCTTTTGATACCATCGACCATGGTATCATGCTGCACCGGCTGGAAGAGTTAGGGATAGGGGGCACCGTTTTTCGTTGGTTCTCCTCCTTTCTCTCCAACCGGTCGCAGTTTGTATTGGCAGTGGGGCAGAGGTCGTCCTCGAGGCCTCTTACATATGGAGTGCCCCAGGGGTCGATTCTCTCGCCCTTCTGTTCAACATCTATGTGAAGCCGCTGGGTGAGATCATCCGTGGCTTTGGGGTGAAGTACCATCAGTACGCTGATGATACACAGCTGTACATTTCCACCCCAGGCCACCCCAATGATGCCCTTGAAGTGATGTCCCGGTGCCTGGAAGCTGTGCGGATCTGGATGGGGAGAAACCGACTCAGGCTCAACCCTTCCAAGACGGAGTGGCTGTGGTTCCCAGCGTCTCGATATAGTCGGATGATTCCATCTCTGACTATCGGGGCTGAGTCTCTAGCCCCTGCCGAAAAGGCTCGCAATCTCGGTGTCCTCCTGGATCCACAGCTGTCCTTAGAGGACCATCTGACAGCTGTGACCAGGGCGGCCTTTTATCAGATCCGCCTGATACGGCAGTTGCGGCCCTTTCTGGATCGGGATTCCCTGTGCACAGTCACCCATGCCCTAGTCACGTCGCGTCTGGACTACTGTAATGCTCTCTACATGGGGCTCCCCATGAAGAGCACCCGGAGGCTCCAACTGATCCAGAATGCAGCCACGTGGGTGGTTTCGAGGGCTAATTGGCAGTCACATATAACACCCCTCCTGCGCGAGCTGCACTGGCTTCCGGTGGTCTACCGGGTGCTCTTCAAGGTGCTTGTTACTACCTTTAAAGCGCTCCATGGCATTGGACCTAGGTATCTCCGAGACCGTCTGCTGCCACAAACTGCCTCCCATCGACCAGTGCGCTCCCACAGAGAGGGCCTCCTCGGGGTGCCATCAGCCAAGCAGTGTAGGCTGGTGACGCCCAGGGGGAGGGCCTTCTCTGTGGGAGCACCCACCCTCTGGAATCAGCTCCCTCCAGACTTAAGAACCATTCACGACCTGTCCACCTTCCGCCGTGCCCTCAAGACGTATTATTTTTATCAAGCTGGGCTGGCGTGAAAAAGTTTTTGTGGTTTTAAAAATTTTAAGATTTTACCAAATTTTAATTGTATTAAATCAGGGCCACATCAAATATTTTCTTTTAAATGTATATATATTTTAATGTTTATATTGTGTTTTTACTTGGCTGTTCACCGCCCTGAGTCCCCTGGAGAAGGGCGGTATATAAATTAAATTAAATTAAATTAAATTAAATTAAATTAAACTAAACTAAACTAAACTAAACTAAACTAAACTAAACTAAACTAAACTAAACTAAACTAAACTAAACTAAACTAAACTAAACTAAACTAAACTAAACTAAACTAAACTAAACTAAACTAAACTAAACCATACTGATCCATTGCTCTAGTGTTGGCTAAGAACTGTGCTAGATTCAAATTGTGATCTATAGTTAAAACCAAGTCTGTCTGCTGCATCAGAATTGCTTCATATTTTAGAATTCTGTAGTCCGTTAACCATCGTCCTGCTTTTTGCTGGAGAATGGTTCTAACTTGATATGGAGTGCTCACAATGAGGGCTCCCCCAAAGATCAATTTCCTACTTTCTTGGACCAGCATTGCGGTGGCAGCAATTGCTTGAATACATACTGGCCATCCCCTTATTACTGGATCCATTATTTTTGACAAAAATGCTACAGGTTTCTTTTGTCCTGCCCAATCCTGAGCCAACACCCCCTGCGCAATACCATTATCTGTGTTTACAAAGAGATGGAATGGTTTTTCCAAATTTGGCAAACTTAATACAGGAGCCTTGGTTAAAGCTTGTTTTAAATTTTCAAAACTTCCCCTTTCATGTCCCTCCCATTTCAAATGCCAAGGCTTAGATTCAATTAATTTAGCATATAGGGGCTTGGTGAAATCAGCATACCCATCGACCCAGAGTCTGCAGTATCTCACCAAACCTAAGAATTTCCTTAGTTCTTGCTTGTTTTTAGGTAGAGGCTGAGATGCCACTCCTTCTATTCTGTCAGGAGTGATTTTCCTATTCCCTTCACTAATTAAGTGTCCTAAATATTTTACCTCTCTTTCAACATATTGAAATTTGGATTTGGATACTCTCAGGCCTTTTTGGGCCAAGACATTTAATAATACATTAGTGGCGCTTATGGTTTCAGACTTCTTTTTCCCTGAAACCAATAAGTTATCCACATACTGTATTAAATTAGACCCCCTTGGTAAATCTAGCTCCTCCAGAACTTGTTCTAATACTTATCCAAATAAATTCAGAGATTCAGTGAATCCTTGGGGTAACACAGTCCACTGATATTGCTGTTTCCTCTCCGTGTATGGATTTTCCCATTCGAATGCGAACATGATTCTACATCTAAGGGACAGGCCCAAAATGCATCTTTTAGATCTACAACACTGAACCACTTCAGTGGTTCAGTATAAGTCAGTATAACTTAAGTTATAAGTCAGTATAACTTAAATCCATTAATTTCTTAATTCATAGTTAGCTCAAAGTTTTCAAAATTTTCAAACAATGGGTTTTAATTACCGCCTTCTGAATTGTTTCTCTAAAATCTTCTACTTGCCAATTAGCCACTTCGTAATCTTTTCCATGCTTTTGTCCCCTTTTAAGCTTAAAAAAAAGTCCCAGTTTTTCCTCCGGCACAAAAAAACTCAGCAATTAAGCTTCTATTTTTCTTCTTTTCCTCCAGCCCTTCACTTAAGTTACCTTTCATTTCCAGATGACTTCCAAGCTTCAAATCAATCAATCAGTCCATTCGTGGCCACCGCGGCTTGGACGATGAGTCATTTTCCAATGCCACCAGTCGAGGGCTCTATACCGGTTCTCTGGGGGGGTTTGCAGCCCCCTTCCAGATCGCCGGTGGTGTCCCACTTCTTCACTGACCCTCCAGGGCGGCTCTGACCTGGTTCTAATTGAACCAGATCTCCAGGCGACACGGATATCGGGGTTCCCCTGCGGAATGAGGACTCCGTGTCGCCATGGCGCTTGGCCACGCCCCTCTCTCTTCATTTGGATTCTTGAGTGTTATTTTAAGTGGGGCTACCTATAGCCCCCCCTCAGTTCCCCTCTTTTACCCAAACTTTTGGATCAATCTTTTCTTCTTCCTCTGAGGTCAAAACCCTCATAGGAATTGTCTTTATTGGTCCAAATTCAAATTTCAATTGTAGCTCTGCTAAGGAATCTCTTCCCAGCAGGTTAAAGCCTGCTTCTGGTATATATAACATTTCTACCTCTATCTTTTTATTTTGTCCTTTTATTCCTATTTGTAGGGGCATTAATTTGGGTACTTCAAATCCTTCCCCTTTTACCCTGGATACCCTAATATTTTGTCCACTTAATTTCAATTCTGGAGTTAACACAAATATGGAAGTTCGCGTTGCCCCAGTGTCAATTAAAAACACCACTTCCTCTTCTTTAGGTCCCACTACTAAATTTATCAAGGGCTTTCCGTGAGACCCAAAAAAGAATCATCCCGACATCCCTAGTATTGACTTCCATCTTCTGCCATCATATTGTACGCTTGCACTTCCCTTCTTTGGATCGGGCGGTCTTTCTTGAAATGTCCAGGCTGACCACACCAAAAATATATCCTAACTCTGTCCTCTCTGCCCATACCAACACATCCTTTTCCCCTTATGCCTTGGTTCCACCCCCGCATTCCTTCATTCCTTCCCCGTCCAAAAGATCCCTCTGTTAACTGGGGTTTCAGAATTAACTTTTGTTTTACCACTTCCCTTACCATTGCTACCATCTGCCACCTGCCTTTTTGTTTACTATTTTTATCATCTCACTGTACATAAACCTTTTGGGCTTCTTGGAGAAGCTGATCTAGTGATTTCTCAGCCCACCCATCTAATTTTTGTAATTTCTTTGACATATCCGGCCATGCCTTTGTTATATATTGCACTCGGACTAAAGGAGTATTTACAGCATCGTCTGGGTCCATGCCAGAGTATTTCCTCATTGCATCTTTAAGTCTTTACAAGAAAGCAGCTGGAGATTCTTCTTTTTCCTGTTCCAAATCCATAGCCCTACTCATATTCTGTGATTTCAGTATTGCCTCTTTTATTCTTCTAATAATTATATTTCTTAGATCTTCCATGTTTGTCTGATCTGCTGGGACATTATTATTCCAATAAGCCTAGCCAGGGGAAATTTATCTGCCCTTTCAATATTATTATTCTGAGAGGGAGAGTGGTCTCTTTCCCATACTTCCCTTGCAGCAGCTCTTATTAATTCAGTTGAAAAGAGAGTATTAAGTATAGCCATCATTTCATCCCATGTGTAAATATTAGGTCCTAACAAATTTTTGAGTTGTTCTGATGCCCCCAAAGGATCATCTATAATACTTTTCATTTCTCTCTTAAAGATTCTCACCTCGGTCGCTCTTAAAGGTTCCTGTACATAGCTTATCACAGGTACTCCTTGGTTTAACCCACTAGATATCTCTCTAAGTGGAAATATTCCTGTCTCTTTTTCTTCCACTAGGGGGTACTGTTTGAATGGAAAAATCTCTAATTTCCTTTTTACATCGTTCCAATTCTCTTCTCAGGCCCTTATGCTTTTTACTGCCTGAAGTGGGAATTTTGAGGGCTTTGTTTAGGGCTTGGAAAAGAGGGAGGAAGGGGAGGCACAGGTGGTACCGCTGGGACAGGATTTGGGTTATAAAGAGTAAATATTTCCCTTGTTTCATGTCTCCCTCTTCCTCCTCATTTACCACAAATAATTTGGCTTTATAGGACCCCTCTTCGCTGGGCCATTTATCTGGGTTCCATATTAAGGCACAATCTAATTCATTTTCCAAAGACTTACATTCCTTTTCCTGCACATATTCATACAAATTATTGCAAACAAAATAATCATTGGTCCCTATCTGAGGCCAACTAAAATGTTCATCCTCCCACCAAACAAAACAACACAAATTTACCATATCTTCTTTAGTTAAACCCAACTTGGTAATTATTTTATGATATGGTGGTTTTCCCCAATTATCTAATATATTTCCTAGGGGGCTCTGAGGGTCTATTTTTAATTTTGGGTTTTTCCTAATTTTCTTTACACATTTCTCTTGGGACCCACTAGTTGCATTGCCCATAGTTGGTTACCATAAAGGAGAAATCTTTACTGACTTGATCTAGTGAGACCTTTATTACAACACCTTTTGGCGGGTCTCCGGCCAATCCTCTCTCGAGGGTATGAAAACGCGGATCACCACTCCTCTATCGCTCTGCCATTTACCACGCTCCGATGATCGCTTATTCATACACCTCTCACACAAGTCTCAGATTCTCACAGTCCTATCCAGCCCCCAGCTGCCTAGGGAGTGTTCTTATTTCAACAGAATTACTTACCTAGGTTCATGCGCATGAAGTCACCCGTTCTCTGGCAATTTCATAAATCTGGTCCCTTCCCTTTTCTTTGTTTTCAACTGACCTCTATTTAAACAGGGGTCTGTCCGTGCTTTGTTCCATGCTCCAAAACAGCTGAGCCAATTTTGGACTGTTGAAATCAACAGGGCATGCCTTCCTGACCCGACTCCGCTGTTCAGGGCATCAGAAGAAAACAAAAGTATGCCTGCATTCTCCACCAATTTGTTGGAAATAAATCAACAACTGATTTGTTGAAATTAAACCAACAACTGGATCAGTTGAAACAAAGAGATTTTATTTTTAAAGAGAAATATAGCAGTTTGCAAAGTGCGTTAGATCTTTCAGCCTGACCTCAAATTGAGGTTTGAGCTAAAAGCCACACTTAAAATTTCAAAAGCATTACATTTTATAGTCTCTATCTCAACACCCCCATGCCCCTCCTATCAATATAGTCACTGATCACAGCTACTCTGTAATGCCTCAGAGACAACAGCATCTCTGACATGTTCATCAACACCTTCCCATTATTGCCCATAAAATATTTTGCAAGCACAGCATTTTCTTATCTCTCTTGCCTTGGCATTAAGGAATGTCCCTTTAGTTGGGCCCCTTTCTAACTAACAAAAGAATATCTGTTCAGCATATATTTTCTCCAACTATCTTAAAGCAACTAATGTTTAACAAGTTCAAGCTGGAAGGGATTCTGCAGGTCATCCAATCCAACCCCCTGCCCAAGCAGAATTAAATCTTCTACATTTATATAAATTTCTATACACTATTTTATTGTTGAATTTTCTTATATCTTATACCGAGAGACTATGCCTTCCTTGATACAGCTCACACGGATTTGAATAGGGTTGTTTGCCTATGGGAGACTGCTATAATTATTACATTTCAGCCACAGAAGGGCCTTGTAGAGAAAATTTGAGAGGAACATGAAGGAGTAGAAGGCAGTATCCAGGCAAGCCAAGGCAAGCCTGTGTAGGTTTGAAAAATAATAGTGCATTAATATTCCACTTGTCAAGTTCTGTAACTGACCATTAGTATTGTAAACAGGCAGATGATCATTTTAGCCCTGTACTTACTTATCTCACAAAATGTCAGTTGAGAAATCAGGTTAATAATGTGTTTTGTGATAAGAAAGGATAACACATTTTAAAAAATAAATAATTAAAACATATCTCTTGGATATAAATCCTGATTCAATGCCTAACTATAGGATGTATGTTAAAATATTAAGAAAACCTGCTTCTGTCACTAACATTATTTTATTTTATTTTTTATTTGTTTGTTTACATTTGTATACAGTCCAACTCCCGAAGGACTCTGGGCGGCTTACAGCAAACAAAAACAATTCATATAAAAACATCATAAAACAGGTTATTTAAAAATACATTTAAAATTTAAAAAATGTTTCAATCATTCATACCATAAAAGGGGAGACCTTCAAAACTCACTCAATCAGGTCATTTATCCCCAAGCCTGTCAGAAAAGCCAGGTCTTAATGGCTTTCCAGAAGGCCAACAAGGTGGGGTGGTACGGATCTCTGGTGACAGTTGGTTCCAGAGAGCCAGAACCGCCACAGAGAAGGCTCTCCCCCGCGGGTCACCAGCCTACATTGTTTAGCTGATGGGACACGCAGAAGTCCCACACTGTGGGATCTAACCGGTCGCTGGGAGGTATGTGGTAGTAAGCGGTCCCGAAGATATCCTGGTCCTGAGCCATGTAGGGCTTTAAAGGTGATGACCAACACCTTGAATTGTGACCGGAGACCGATAGGCAACCAATGCAGCTGGCAGAAAATTGGTGTAATGTGGGTGTACCTTGGGGCACCCACCACAGCTCGCACAGCTGCATTTTGGACCAATTGAAGTCTCCGAACACTCTTCAAGGGTAGCCCCATGTAGAGCGCATTGCAATAGTCAAGCCGTGAGATGATAAGGGCATGAGTGACCATGAGTAGAGCCTCCTGATCCAAGTAGGGTTGCAATTGGTGCACTAGGCAAACCTGTGCAAAGGTCCCCCATTAGTTACTATGGCTCCCAGCACATTCAAATTGGCTCATATTTGTTGTCTCCCTATTATCTATTTTGTGGTCATTTCAGACACACCTGAGATTACACACCTAAAACTTAACCCTGACAAGACTGAATGGCTGTGGATACTGCCTCCTAAGGATTTGATCAATTGTCCCTCCTTGGTTCTCTGGGGGGAGAAATTAGCTCCCTCAGAATGGGTCCGCAATTTGGGTGTCCTCCTAGACCCACAGCTAAAATTGGAGCAACATCTTTCAGCTGTGGCTAGGGGGATCTTTGCACAGGTACGCCTGGTGCACCAGTTGCGACCCTACTTGGAGAAGGAGGCACTTCTCACAGTCACTCACACCCTTATCACCTCCCGGCTGGATTACTGCAACGCGCTCTACATGGGGCTACCCTTGAAGAGTGTCCGGCGACTGCAATTGGTGCAAAATGCAACTGCGCGAGCTGTGGTGGGTGTATCTAGATACACCCACGTAACACCTATCCTCCGCCAGCTGCATTGGCTGCCCATTAGTCGCCGGATCCAATTTAAGGTGTTGGTTTTAATCTTTAAAGCCCTACATGGCTCAGGGCCAGGTTACCTTCGGGACCACATCCTGCCGCATACCTCCCTATGACCGGTTAGGGCCCACAGAGTTGGTCTCCTCCAGGTCCCATCGACCAAGCAATGCCAGTTGGTGGGGCCGAGGGGGAGAGCCTTCTCTGTGGGAGCTCCCTCCCTTTGGAACCAGCTTCCTCCAGAGATCAGAACTATCCCCACCCTGCTGGCCTTCCGTAAAGCAATAAAAACTTGGCTCTTCCGGCAGGCGGGGTGAAAGTGAGACCAACCACACCAGATATGGGTCTCCCCCCTTGATTATGAATGTTAGATGCTCTTTTTAATTTTTGTAGTTTTTAATTGTTGTGTCTTTTTTTTATATTGATAAATGGACTGGACATGTTGTGAGCCGCCCAGAGTCCCCTGGGAGTTGGGCGGCATATAAATCCATTTAAATAAATAAATAAATAAATAAATAAATAAATAAATAAATAAATAAATAAATAAATAAATAAATAAATAAATAAATAAATAAATAAATAAATAAATAAATAAATAAATAAATAAATAAATAAATAAATTTAGAATTATGGACCAGAATCATGGACCTGGACTCTGAGATCACTGTATAGATACCAGAGAAGAATCTTTGCTTTAATTCAGCTAAGAATCTGTTTAAAAAAATCATGTCATAGATTTCACAATAGTAATGGGGGATTTTAACTACCCTGACATCAACTGGAGACAAACTCTGCACCAAGTGGAAGATCCAACAGGTTCCTAACAAACCTAGCTGACAACTTTGTTACCCAAAAAGTAGAGAAGGGAACAAGGGGATCAGCCATATTGGACTTAATTCTCACTAACAGAGATTAAATGATAGAAGGTGTTGAAGCTACAGGAACCTTGGGGGCAAGTGATCATGCAATATTGGAATTCAACATTATGCAAACACAAACAGTAGAACAAAGTCAAACTAGAGTCTTGGACTTTAAGAGAGCTAATTTCTATAAACTTAGAGAGAACTTTGGAAAGATTCCATGGATGAGAATCCTCAAGGGGAAAACAACTCATGAAGCTTGGGAAATTTTGAAAAGTGAGATTATAAAAGCCCAGATTAGCACAATACCAATGAAGAAGAAAAATAATAGGTCTTAAAAGAAACCAGCATGGCTGCATAAAGAACTCTCTGAACTCTCTTTGTCTGATTGAAAGACAAAAAGGACAAGTATAAAAAGTGGAAAGAAGGGGAAATAACTAAGGCAGAATACCAACAAATAGCCGGAGCCTGTAAAGATGAAGTGAGGAAAGCTAAGGCTCACAATGAACAAAGGCTTGCGACAAAAGTAAAAAGTAACAAAAAAAGCTTCTTCCAACATATTAAAAACAAGAAAAAAGTCAAGGAAACAATTGGTCCATTGCAGGGAGAAAGGGGCAAGAAGGTGACAAGCAACAGAGAGAAAGCAGAGCTACTTAACACGTTTTTTGCATCTGTCTTTACACAAAGGGAAAAAACAGTCCAACCTATCAAAAACAGCATCACAAAAAACATATTAGGAACACAAGTTAAAATAGGGGAAAAATGGTAAGTGAACACCTGTCTACCCTAGACAAATTCAAATCACCAGGACCAGATGGATTACACCCCAAGGTTCTGAAGGAACTGGCAGACGAGATCAAAGAACCACTGAACTATATCTTTCAAAGATCCTGGAGCAACGGTGAACTGCCAGAGGACTGGAAAAGAGCTGATGTAGTTCCCATCTTCAAAAAAGGGAAAAAAATAGATCCAGGAAATTACAGACCTATTAGCCTGACCTCAATACCAGGGAAGATTTTGGAAAAGATAATCAAGCAATGAATCAACGAACACCTAGAAGCAAACAAAGTAATAACCAAAAGCCAACATGGGTTTGTCAAAAACAGATCATGCCAGACTAATCTTATTGCATTCTTTGATAAAGTGACAAAATTAGTGAACCAGAGGAATGCTGTCGATGTGGTTTACTTGGACTTCAGTAAGGCATTTGACAAAGTAGACCATAACCTACTATTAGATAAAGTAGAAAAATGTGGGATGGACAGCAACACCACCAGATGGATTCAAAACTGGCTAATCAACCGCCCTCAACATGTAGTGCTCAACGGAACTGCATCTACATGGAGTGAAGTATGCAGTGGAGTACCCCAAGGCTCTGTTTTAGGCCCAGTACTCTTCAACATCTTCATCAATGACTTGGATGAGGCGATAGATGAGGAACTCATCAAATTTGCAGATGACACCAAACTGGCAGGAATAGCCAACTCTCCAGAAGATAGGCTCAAGATACAGAAGGATCTTGACAGACTTGAACATTGGGCGCTATCAAACAAAATGAAATTCAATGGCGATAAAAGTAAGGTTCTACATTTAGGCAAGAAAAACAAAATGCACAGGTACAGTATATGTGGTACCTTGTTCAACAGTAGTAACTGTGAGAGGGATCTTGGAGTCCTAGTGGACAACCATTTAAATATGAGCCAGCAGTGTGCAGCAGCTGCCAAAAAAGTCAACACAGTTCTAGGCTGCATTAACAGAGGGATAGAATCAAGATCATGCGAAGTGTTAATACCACTTTTTAATTCCTTGGTAAGGCCACACTTGGAATACTGCATTCAGTTTTGGTCGCCACGATGTAAAAAGGATGTTGAGACTCTAGAAAGAGTGCAGAGAAGAGCAACAAAAATGATTAGGGGACTGGAGGTTAAAACATATAAAGAACAGTTGCAGGAACTGGGTATGTCTAGTTTAATGAAAAGAAGGACCAGGGGAGACATGATAGCAGTGTTCCAATATCTCAGGGGTTGCCACAAAGAAGAGGGAGTCAAACTATTCTCCAAGGCACCCGGGGATAGAACAAGAAGCAATGGGTGGAAACTAAACAAGGAGAGAAGTAACTTAGAACTAAGGAGAAATTTCCTGACAGTTAGAACAATTAATCAGTGGAACAGCTTGCCTCCAGAAGTTGTGAATGCTCCAACACTGGAAGTTTTTAAGAAGATGTTGGATAACCATTTGTCTGAAGTAGTGTAGGGTTTCCTGCGTAAGCAGGGGGTTGGACTAGAAGACCTCCAAGGTCCCTTCCAACTCTGTTGTTATTATTATTATTATTATTATATTATTATTATCCTATAAATTGCTTTCTCCCCTAATAGTAAAAGCATAAAATGGTTTTAAAAATGGGAGACTGCAATCATATACTCAGTTAGTTGGGAACAAGGCACAATTAATTCTTTATTTAGGGTTAAATAGATTTCTATACAATTTCACCTTTAGAATGCGATCCTATATTATTCCGCGGACCTGTCAAACGCACGGACCACGGGCCAGATGCATCATGCCATGCCCATGCCTGGTTTAGTGAAGGGTAAAAATTCATGATACGTCACATGACAACTCTGTGACAATGTAAGTTTGACACCCCTGTTATATGGTATTGACAATAGGTAGTTCATTTTGCTGAACTACAATTTCAGTCTGGATGATGATAAGGGATGTTGGTGTTAATGGATTTATTTCCTATTAATGCATATGAATTTTTTTTTGTCAAGTACGTGTTGGTAATATACAGATATAACATTCTTTATATACATTAGATGGATACTGATAAGAGAGAACATTAGGACAGGGACGGTAGGCACGCTGGTGCACTTATGCATGCCCCTTACTGACCTCTTAGGAATTGGGTGAGGTCAACAGTGGACAGTCTAAGGGTAAAGTTTTGGGGGTTGGTGACGAAACCACAATGTCAGGTAGTGAGTTCCAGGCATTTACCACTCTGTTGCTAATGTCGTATTTTCTACAGTCAAGTTTGGAGCTGTTCACTTTGAGTTTGTATCTGTTTTGTGCTCATGTATTGTTATGGTTGAAGCTGAAGTAGTCGTTGACAAGAAGGACGTTGTAGCAGATAATTTTATGAGCTATGTTTAGGTCGTGCCGAAGGCGACGTAGTTCTAAGCTTTCTAAGCCCAGGAATTCAAGTCTGGTTGCGTAAGGTATTCTGTTGCGAGTAGAGGAGTGGAGGACTCTTCTTGTAAAGTATCTCTGGACACTTTCTAATGTATTTATGTCTGATATGCGGTGTGGGTTCCAGACAGATGAGCTGTATTCAAGGATTGGTCTGGCGAATGTTTTGTATGCTCTGGTTAGTAGTGTGATATTACCGGAGAAGAAGCTATGTAAGATTAGGTTAACAGTTCTTGAAGCCTTTTTGGCGCTGTTGTTGCAGTGGGCTTTGGCACTTAGGTCATTTGATATGAGTATTCCAAGGTCTTTGACAGGGTGAGGGTCGTCTGCACGGTCTTGTCTGTTCAGCTTGTATTTGGTGTTCTGATTTTTTGTGCCAATGTGTAGGACAGAGCATTTGTTGGTTGAGATTTGGAGTTGCCAGATGTTTGACCATTCTGACACAAAGTCTAGGTCTTTTTGGAGGATAGCAGTGTTGTCGGTGGTGTTGAAGAGTTTTACATCATCGGCGAAGAGAACGCAGTCGCTTGTAATGTGATCACAAAGGTCATTTATATAAAGTATAAAGAGTGTTGGTCCTAGTATGCTGGCTTGGGGAACACCACTGTTAACAGGTACGGGATTTGATAGGGCACTCCCTATTTTGACCACTTGTTGTCTGTTTGACAGGAACGCAGTTATCCAGTCATGAAGGGGTCCAGAGATGCCATAGGATTTCAGTTTCAGAAGTAGTTTATCGTGAACCACTGAGTCGAAGGCTTTACAGAAGTCTATGTAAATTGCATCTATTGTTTTGCCCTGGTCAAGTTTTGAGGTCCATATGTTTTTGCAGTGTAGTAGTTGTAGATTGCAGGATAATTTTTTTCTGAAACCGAATTGCTTGTTTGAGAGTAGGTTGCTAGTTTCTAGGTGGTGGGTAATGGATTGGTTTATGATTGATTCCATGACTTTTCATGTGACGCAGCATAGAGAGATTGGTCTGTAGTTTTCTACTAGACTGGGATCTCCCTTTTTGAAGATGGGGATGACCGTGGCTAGTGACCATAGTTTTGGTAGGGAACTGGTTCTGAAGGATTTTTCAAAGATTATGCTTAGTGGTTCAGCTATGGCTGTGGAGAGCTTTTTTAGGAAGTATGCACATAGTCCATCAGGTCTGATTGACAGGGAAGGTTTTTGGCTGCGTAGTGCTTTTTCAACATTGTCTTCAGTGAAGTCTATTTGTATTAAATCATTGTGATTATTTGCGGTACGACTGGGGAATTTTGGGCATGAGCCATTGCTGTTTACAAAGACTGAGCCAAAGAATGTGTTAAAGAGGTTTGCTTTGACTGTTTCATCATACACTATTACTATTACTAGTATTAGTATTAGTATTACACTATTACTAAATTAATTGTGTGCCATACAAAGAATTTCTCTCACTGGACTGTAAGGTATAGTAACAATTATTAATCGTACTACTAATATTACTAAGAAACAGTTGATATTTCGATAGGAATCCAAATATTATTTTTATTTAAATAATAATTCCTTAATTTGAATATAAACACACACAACATTTATGCCAATTGGTATCTTCTTTGTGGTTGTTCCACTGTTAATAAAGCAAATGTTGCTTTATTTTTGTAGATTTTCCTGTTATTTGAATCGAGAGAGAACTAGCTGACTATTAGCAATGCTATTTTGCAAATGAAACAAAAATGAAATGCAATTGTTGTTGTTTTCTCTCCCTCACTAGCAAATCTTGGCATCAAGTTTCTGTTTATGAGAATTACTTAAAGTGGGCTCTTGCCAGATGTGCTCTTTAATCTAATTTCATATCTAATTTAATATCAATTTTGCACTGAGTACCCACTTATAAAAATCAATTGTGCTGCTTGTTTATATTCACTCATGGTTTGAATGCAAATAGCAAACAAAGGCATTTGGGGTAGCTTTAGTGCCGTCCTTTTGACATGTTACTCCATGGCAGGGGTGTCAAACTGGCAGCCCACGGGCCGGATGCATCATGTGCAAGTCACACCCACTCCTGCTCTGCAAAGGGAAAAAACATCATGAAATGTCACGTGATGGCAACGTGATGCCGCAAGTTTGACACCTATGCTCTATGGTGAGTATTTCATGTATGCTGGCTTATGCCACAGATCAGCTTGCAGTATATGTCTCTAAGATGCTGCCAAATATTCTGCTCCTATTACCCCAGGCCCACACAACTTCTGTTTTGCCAGTTTCCCTGGTTACCTATTTTGGCCTACCAGATGCTTGATATAAAGTTGTGTTTTCATGGCTATCTAGGGCTAAGTAAAATTTGAGGCATGAGTGTCAACTGCCTGATAGGCCAGAAGCCACTATTTGTGGTTTAAAAGCTTCATGAATCTCATATAATGAAGCTTGCAGTTATATTGGTCTTAATGTTATCTTACTTACTAAGATCGGCATGTGATATTGAATCAGTTTTATCTAGTTCCAGCTCTCTCTTCCTGTTTGTCTTGGAATGCTAACCATTTATTACTCCAAGAGCCTATGCATAATCTTAATTTGTCATATCCATCTTGGAAAATGTCCATCTTGGAAAATGTAGGATGAGAAGTCCTTGGTGTTCTCTAACCTTGTTTGTTTTTTTGCAGATCTTTCTATCTGCAAATAAAACTGTCATACATCAAAAACATCTCAGAAACCACCAACAGACTACTACAACCACATGGCATCAGCATAGCACACAAACCAACTAAAGCCCTTCAAAACATTCTAAGTAAACCAAAAGACCCAGCAGCCCAGAATGAAAAGAAAAAAAACCAGCAGTCATTTAGAATATATGGTATAAGGACTGCCATAGCCATTGTAGCACAAAAAGGCAGAAGACTGGCAGAACACGTCCTTGAACACTATCTAGCAGTAAGAAAACATAATGAAAAATCTTTAATTTCACAACATATGGACAAACTTAACCATAGTTTCAACTTGGAAACTGTGACCATCCTAGACCAAGCCTAGTCCAAAAATGCTAGAGAATTCCTGGAATTCTGGCAGACTGACAAATCGGCCATCAATGGGCCATAACAGACATAAACAACATCTATGTTGTTTTTCCGCTTCAACAAGCTGAAAAGGGACAAAAAGACAAAAACACCTCACCAGCAATCAACAAGCAGATGAGCATAGATTAACCCCAATTTTAAAATCAGACCAGCAATCAAAAAGTAAATAATACCCTAATCAAGGAAATGCCAAACAAATTAACAGTGAACAACCCAACCAAAGAATTTCCAAGACCACTCTCACCAATGCTGGCAGAGCAAGCCAGTAGAATTTAAATTGAGAGCAAACCCCACTCTCTATTAGCACTAATGATTTTACCTAGTTTAGATAATGAAATGTCTCACCATGCTCAGAGTGCACCAAGGACTCCTAGTTTCAACCCTGAACTACAAATATTCTCTCCTGTTGATAGAATATAGAATGGTTAATAGTTTAAAAAAGTTGCATTTAAAACAGACCTTTATCCTAATACATGAATCCAGCCCCCCCATTATGGATGTGTCTATTTTATTTACAGACAGATTGAAAAAAGTGAAAACATTTAATTGATTATTATTTTTCTTGAACCCCTTTCTTGCTGAGCAAGGTTGTAATGAATAAGTAGATTCCTGAGCAAGATTCAGATGTTGTCTGTTGCTGAGCATAGGTAATAGATTCTCCATGCTCTGGCATGTTAACAATATGCTCTTTTAACTGTTTATGATTAAATTATCATATAAGGTCAAAATACAGGAGAAATAATCAATTTGTTTCCTTTGATGAACTCCAATTTAGCAGCTTAAAAGGAGACATTTCTTTTTAAAAGGGTCTATGGTTAAGTCACATATAAAATCACCATTATATTGGTTAACCAATATCATATAGCACAACAAGACCAAACTTTGAACCCCAAAGAATCCCAAAACTATTATAGGATAAACTCATCCAACACCCTCACCCAAATGCCTGGAGGAAAATCAGGTTTTAAAGCTGTTATGAAAAGCTACGAGGATTGATTGATTGACTGATTGAATCATTGTGGACCATCAATTATGTTCGACCATATAGATAGATGTGGTCTAACAGGAGTGAGTAGCCATCCACATTGTCAAGCCAGGAATCTGGTGGAGGATCTTACTTCCAAATGGAAACTATTCCAGAGGGTGCAGGGCACAACAAAAAATGACCCTTCCAGCCAAAATCCTTTGGCAGACAGGATCTGAAGTAAGCCCTTTTTACTGGAATAAGTGGGGCAGGCTAATCCCATCGGGATGAGCTGGCTCCTCAGATAACCTTTATAAAGGCTTATTCATTTTATTTATACATTGAATCTATGCAATCAGAATAAACATTATTGTGTTTAATATAACTTATTCACCAGTAATATTGCACAGCATTTGGTGCCAGAATAATTTAAAATCACTGTTTTTCAGAATAAAGTATTTGCAGTCATGCTGACCCTAACACATTGATCAAAAAGCTATGAACTGGAGTTAGTGCTGTGTGTGTGTGTGTGTGTGTGTGTGTGTGTGTGTGTGTGTGTGTGTGATATATAACGTTCTTTAGTTGTGCATAAGCTAAGGTGACCAGACGTCCCGTTTTTGGCGGGACAGTCCTGCTTTTTAATAATTTGTCCCGCATCCCACGGCGTTTCAAAAAAGTCCCGCTTTTTTAATTTGAATTTGCCCTGCACACCCCTCTGCCTCCTGCCTCGCCTGCCTCCTCCTGCCAGGTGGGGAGGGAGGGCAGTGAGAGGGGCAGCGGCGGTCTTGCCTGTTCGTCGCCGCAGAGCCGAAGAAGCTGGTGGCATTTGCGGTGCGGGGCTTCCCCTGCCCGCTTTCCCCGGCCGCCGGAACGCCGCCATTTGCGTTCTTTTGCCCTCTGTGCAAGCAGAACGCTTTGCGCATGCGCAGAGCGTAAAAGAACGCAAATGGTGGTGTCCCGGCGGCCGGGGAAAGCGGGCAGGGGAAGCCCCGCGCCGCAAATGCCACCAGCTTCTTCGGCTCTGCGGCGACGAACAGGTAAGCCTGCGCCAGTAGGAACCCACCCCTGGCTGCAATGAAGGGGGGTGTTTGGGGGGGGTGCACAAAGTTGCAGGATAAGAGAGACAGACCCCTCCCGTCTTGCTCCCCTAGAACACCCCCCCATCAATGGTGTCCCGCTTTACAAAAAATAAAATCTGGTCACCTTAGCATAGGCATATACTTTTTGACTTAAATAAGTTAGGAATGAAAATTAGTCAGGAGTATATTTGTTAAGTATGAAATTAGTTAGAATTGCATTTGTTTAGAACTGCATTTTATACTGTATTTATGAAAATATAAGCAGATTTATTTTTTTTCTTTTGAAATAATCCTCCAAGTTAAAGGTCTCTAAAGAATTTCCCTGTAGTCTCTACATAAAATTGTGAATATTTATTGGAATGTTATCTTTTAAAAAAGAAATTAAATTGGGTGGTTTTTAATGAATGCCATATATTAAAGTAATTGCCTCTTTATCAGTATGTGGCCTGTTCTTTCACCATTTTAAAGCATTATATTTTTCAAGCAGTCTAATCAACCCGTTGAATAGGTAAAAATGAATTTTGCAGAATTACAGAAATATTAGGTACTCTTAGACAAGAGCTCCCTTGGCCGTGTTCTTTAACAAAAATCCAACACTTAAGCCTTATACTTGTATTACTAACTATTTTGTTGATCATTTCTGTCTGCTTCTTTTATGATAATAAATTAAATATTCTATTTGGAATCCTTTCCTCTAGATTAGAGAATAAGACAGAATCTAGTTATAACTGAATCATGCTTTTCCAAAGACCAGCGTGCAAGATTCTTTTATTTATTAAAATAACGAAGTTCTCAGTATGACAATACTATGGAATGGAGGTTCTCTATAATTTCATTAGAACCACCTCAATTTGGAGTTACTAGATATATTTTGAAACAATTTTCAAGTTCTTTTTAAAATCAGTTGCATAAATAAAGAACATGGATAACTTTAGAGCGCAATTTTTTGCAATGTCCTAGAGCGAAGGGGTCAAACATGCAGCCCACAACACACCTGAATATGATTTGAACCATATTTAAATATAATTGAGGAATACTCAACAAAATAAAAATACAATAAAACATAGATGATATTATATTTTAACACTAAATAGTAAATTTATTCACTAACTACCAGAGGTGAGTAATGGAAATTTTGAGTAATTCGGAGAACCGGTAGCGGAAATTTTGAGTAGTTCGGAGAACCAGTAAATACCACCTCTGACTGCCCCCCATCTATTCTCTGCCTCCTGAGTACCAGCTGATTGGGAGGAAATGGGGATTTTGCAGTAACCTTCCTCTGGAGTGGGGAGGGAATGGAGATTTTGCAGTATCCTTCCCCTGCCACGCCCACCAAGCCTTGCCCACAGAACTGGTAGCAAAAATTTTGAATCCCACCACTGCTAACTACCATAAAACACCAAACTCATGAAAAGTCCTGCACAGATTCATTGCCTCAGCTTAACTGCAGCAGCAAATATTGGTTGGCACTGCCATGGCATGGGCTGGGCAGGAGCAATGGGAGACATGATGGTTTTCTCTTAGTTAGTCCTGCAGCAGTCTCAAGCAACCTTGCAGCTGCCTTTGCAATGGCAGACAGGCTATTCTGGACCTCAGAGTTTCCCGTGCATGAAGGACCATCTCTCTCCAATGTAAGTTGCAATTTCTCTCCTTTCTCCATAAATAACATAGTTACTGTCAAAAGATGAAAAATTTCCAGTACAAAATATTAAGGTTAAATATTAAAACAGATCCATAACTAGTTCTTATTTGATTTATATGCATTTATGTAATAAATAAATATATAGAAATACACATGAATTGAAAACAAATAGTTAAACGTGTACTAATATATTTCTTTTTTAATGTAGTAGTATCTAGTTCTTTCAATTGTAATCAATGTGAATATTTTAATATGCTGATGTATTAATAAAGAAAGAAATATATAAACAAGTGTGGTTTCCTAAGTCAAATATATGTCCCGCAGGAATCGGTTTAGTGGCCACCTTTTCTATTTCAGTTTGACAGTTTTAGAGGAAGAGTTTATTCTAGATAAGAAATATTCTTAGAGACAGATAAGCCACTCTATACTGTCTAAGAGAGAGTTTAAGAGAGCAACCTGTTCAGTCTCTTGGTTCATTCATAGCTAGATCATGGTAAACAGATAACAGTTAAGATAAACATTTATTCCTTTAGATAACTCATTTGCTGCTGAATTGCTTTCATTAGGGCTGTACACAATGTATTGTTTGAAACATCTTCTTTTAAAAAAAATAGTCTTTATTAATTATGTTAAAAAAGACAAACAAACATACAAACAAACATAAAAACATGTATAAACATATGTATATATAAATAAAGTATCAAATATCTTTGAGAATAGAAAACATTGAACATACATGTCAACCATCTCGTCGACACTATCCTTTTACAGCCTAGTGATACAAAAACATGTTTATTCTATATAGTTATTATTTACATCATTATCTTTCTTATATCTTCCAATATTTTCCTTATTCTTTTCTCTTGTTATATTATGTTCAGTCTATTATCATTACAATTAAACAATTTTTCCTTTTTCAACAATGGTTCTTTTGTTCAGCTTGATTAATATTTTAAAACCTTGTAAAATTGTATATATTCCGATAATTTGTTCCGGTCTGTGCGAAAAAGTAGACATTTGTTATTATTTATACTGTCTAAGATCATGACACATAATTATAGCAATTTTTGATATTTGTTTTGGTTAAGCCAATTATACCACCTGTCCCAAGTTTTATAGAATTCAGAGTCATCTTTATCTTGCATTTCCATTATCTACTAAGTTCTGCGCACTCAAATATTTTATTAACGAGATTTAACGAAGTTGGGATTTGTTCGGTTTTCCAAATTTGTGCATATATAATTCTTGTGGCTGTTGTAATGTGTAGAATTATATATCTGTCTTCATTCGTCATTTTTTCTCTGAAAATACCTAATAAGAAAAGCTGTGGCTTTAAGGGAATCGTTTTTGAGGTAATTTGTTCAAGGCAGTTTTTGATCTTAATCCAAAAGTTCTTCGCTTTGGGGCAGGTCCACCATAGATGGTAGTATGTTCCTATACCTTCTTTGCATTTCCAGCACTTTGGGGAAAGTTTCGGGAACATTTTTGCCAATCGTGCTGGGGGAAGGTGCCACCGGTAAAACATTTTGTATATGTTTTCTTTGTATGGTATCGCCAGTGTTAATTTATAATTTATAGTCCAAATTTTTTCCCATTCGTTTAAATTAATTGGATAACCAAAGTTTTGTGCCCACGCAATCATTGAGCCGTTTACCACCTCTTCGAATAGATTATATTGGAGTAGGAAATTATATAGTTTGGAAATCATTTTTTGTCATTGCCCATTAATATTCTATCTAAATCACATTTTTTTTGAAATCCATATTTTCAAACATACATACTTTGTTGTATTTTGATTTGACCTGTAGATAGTGCCACCAATCAAGGTCTATTCCTTTTTCTTTGAGTTCTTGTTTTGAGAACATCTCATTGTGTTCGTCTAGGAGTTGTTGATATGTTATAATCTTATTTACGTCTAAGAGGTTCGGGTATATAATTGCTTCAGTTGGTGATATCCATTTTGGAACACTTCTATAATGGTCCTTCCTTATTGTTAGCCATGTGTCTAATAAGTTCTTTCTTATATAATGTTGGTGGAAATATGTATGTGTTTTATAGGTGTCCCCCCATAAGAAGGCATGCCAACCAATCTGCAAATCGAAACCCTCTAGGGTTAATATCCTTCTGTTTTTAAGTGTGATCCATTCCCTCATCCAATTGAGTGTAGCAGATTGGTGGTATAGCTCCCAGTTGGGGAGACCAAATCCTCCTCTCCTCCTATGGTCTTGAAGAAGTTTCAATTTGATCCTCGCTTTTCTTTTGGCCCATATGAATTTGTGAATCATTTTATTTAAATTTGAAAAAACTGTTTTATTCAACTTTATTGGGATTACCTGGAATAGGAATAAGATCTTGGGTAGGATGTTCATTTTGATTGTCGCAATTTTACCCATTTTATTTATTTATTTATTTTGTTATTCTTATATGCCGCCCAACTCCCGAAGGACTCAGGGCGGCGTACAACATAAGAGATACAAGAATGAACAAAATTTCAACAATTTAAAAACGGTACAAAATTTAAAAAGGCAGTATAAAAGCAACAACAACATCCATCCATTCAACCACATACATACTTGGGGGTAAGCTCAAATGGTTAAGCTGTCCCCCCCACCTGCAGGAAGAGCCATGTCTTAACGGCCTTTCGGAAGGCCAGCAGAGTGGGGATGGTTCGGGTCTCTGGGGGGAGTTGGTTCCAGAGCACGGGGCCAGCCACAGAGAAGGCCCTCCCCCTGGGGCCCGCCAGCCGGCATTGCTTGGCCGACGGGACCCGGAGGAGGCCAACTCTGTGGGCCCTAACCGGTCAGAGGGAAGTATGCGGCAGAATGCGGTCCCGGAGATATCCTGGTCCTAAGCCATGAAGGGCTTTAAAGATGGTGATCAACACCTTGAATTGGACCCGGAGACCGATGGGCAACCAATGCAGCTGGCGGAAAATCGGTGTCACGTGGGTGTACCTCAGCACACCCACCACAGCACGCGCAGCCGCATTTTGCACCAACTGAAGTCTCCGGATACTCTTCAAGGGTAGCCCCATGTAGAGCGCATTGCAGTAGTCCAAACGCGAGGTGACAAGGGCATGAGTGACCGTGAGTAAAGCCTCCTTCTCCAGATATGGCCGCAGCTGGTGCACCAGGCGAACCTGTGCAAAGGCCCCCCTAGCCACAGCAGAAAGGTGATGATCTAATTTTAGCTGTGGATCTAGGAGGACCCCCAAGTTGCGGACCTGGTCTGAGGGAGTCAGTTTCGCACCCTCGAAGACCAAGGAGGGACAGTTATCATGGTCCTTAGGAGGCATTATCCACAGCCACTCGGTCTTGTCGGGATTAAGTCTGAGTCTGTTCCTCCCCATCCAGATCTTAACGTCGTCCAGGCATCGGCACATTACATCAACTGCCTCCCTGAAGTCAGACGGGGTGGTAATGTACAGCTGGGTGTCGTCAGCGTACTGATGGAAACACACCCCATGCCTGCGGATGATCTCACCCAACAGTTTCATGTAGATGTTAAACAGGATGGGCGAGAGAACCGACCCCTGGGGCACCCCACATAGTAGGGGCCTGGGGGACGATCTCTGCCCTCCTGCCAACACCGACTGCATCCGATCGGCGAGATAAGAGGAGAACCACCGCAAAACGGTGCCTCCCACTCCCAACTCGCCGAGCCGATGCAGAAGGATACCATGGTCGATGGTATCAAAAGCCGCTGAGAGGTCAAGTAGCACCAGGATGGAGGAGTTCCCCCCATCCCGGGCCCGCCAGAGATCATCCATCAGAGCGACCAAGGCAGTTTCTGTACTGTAGCCGCGCCTGAAACCCGACTGATAAGGATCTAGATGATCTGTTTCATCCAGGAGCTGCAGAAGCTGGGTCACCACCACCTTCTCTACAACTTTACCTAGAAAAGGTAAGTTGGAGACTGGACGGTAGTTTTTCAAATCGGCTGGATCCAGGGAAGGCTTCTTCAGGAGGGGTCGCACCACCGCAGCTTTTAATGACTGCGGTACGGATCCCTCTCGCAAAGAAGCGATGATCACCGCCTGGATCCAGCCGCGTGCCACCTCCCTGCTGGCCGAAACCAGCCAGGAGGGGCACGGGTCCAATAAACAGGTGGAGGTACCCATCGCTCCCATAGCCCTGTCCACATCCTCGGGAGAAACAGGCCCAAACTCTTCCCATAATGGTGGACTAAGACTCGCCCCCGTCAACTCTATGGACTCTGCCATGCCGGAGTCCAAATTTGACCGAATCTGAGCGACTTTATCCGACAGAAACTCAGCGAATTCCTCAGCTCTGCCTTGTAAGTGTTCCTCGCTCCCCCCTTTTGCAAGGAGGGAGCGAGTCACCCTAAACAAGGCGGCTGGACGAGAATCTGCGGACGCAATAAGAGCGGAAAGATAAGATCGTCTTGCCGCCCTTATCGCCACTAAATAAGATCTGATGTAAATTCTTAATAGTGTTCGGTCAGACTCGGTCTTCTTTTTCCTCCAGCGGCGCTCCAGACGTCTCTTCTGGCGTTTCATCTCCCGGAGCTCCTCGGTAAACCAGGGAGCTTTCCGGGATCCACTGCCACGGAGAGGTCGCTTAGGCGCAATTCGGTCTAACGCCCCTGATGCTGCGGTGTTCCAAGCATCCACCAGGGAGTCAGCCGAGTTGTGTACCAGGGTTTCAGGTATTTCCCCAAGCTCCCTCTGGAATCCTTCCGGCTCCATTAGGCGCCTGGGGCGGAACCACCTAGTCGGTCCCGCCTCCCTGCGGGGGAGGAGTGGGGTTGTGAAATCCAGCCTCAGAAGGAAATGATCTGACCATGACAGTGGGGTGGTGACTATATCCCTTATCTTCAGATCATACCCATAAATGATAATTGAAGTTTTGACCATCCATCAAGGTCCTTACTAATTTTCTGTATTAGTTTTATATAATTGTCCTCCTTTAATGAGCTACATCTCGCAGTGAGCCATATCCCAAGATATTTAACTCTTTTAACTATTTTCATACCTAATAAATTTTCCAATTTGATATTTTGTTTCGGTGTCATGTTTTTAGTTATTATTTTTGTTTTTTCCTTATTAATTTTTAGGCCTGCCGCCTTTCCAAATTTTTCAATTTCATTGATTAGAGCCGGGCCAGTGTCTAAAGGTTCTTCAACTATAAATGTCATATCATCAGCGAAGGCTTGAAGTTTGAATTCCTCCTTCCTGATTTTTAGGCCTTTTATCTCTTGCATGCTTCTTACTTTCCTCAGTAGGCTTTCCAATGCTAATATAAAAATTAATGGGGCTAACGGGCATCCTTGACGTACTCCTTTTTTAATATCTATTTTCTCTGTTATATCGTTATTTATTATTATTTTTGCTGTTTGATTACTATATATAGCTCTGATCAACCCTATAAATTTTTCGCCAAATTTCATTTTTTCTAGTTGTATAATAAAAAATTACCAATAAAGGTTGTCGAACGCTTTTTGGGCGTCGACAGATATAAGCGCTAGTTGAAACATCTTCAAAAGCTTAGCAGAAGCTCCTCACATCATCTGAGGACAAAGGACATTTTTGCTTTGATTGTTACTAATGGGGCAGCATATCTTTTCCTCACTCTTGCATTTCAATATCTGAGATATATTGTCCAATTTAGGATTGCAGGCAAAATTCTGTGGTAATTTGCTACTTTTTTCAGCAACTTTCTTATCTTTGCTGCATTAACTTAATAGTGTGCAAACAAATAGTCTCTGTGTTGTAATTTGATATGAAATTTCATCTTCTTCACACAAAATATGCTGATGAATATATTTTAGATTATTTCCCCTCACTTGACATTCTGCTTGATTTTGTATGACTATGAATTATAATTTTGCCTATGCATTGGACCAGGATATCATGTGATTCTACATAGCTGTGTGTCTGCAATTAACTATCTCTGGCATAATACATTTTTAATGGATTTGTTATTTTGTATACTGATGTGTTTAATTCTCCGTCAACTACTCACTGTCACTTGATGAGTAGGTACCCTTAACCATCAAATAAAAATAAATGTTTGGGATGTAAAAAGATCTTCAACAGTCATAGCTGAAAGTCATTCATGCCTTGGTCATCTCCCATTTGGATTATTGCAATGTGCTCTGCATGGGCTACCCTTGAAGACACCCGTAAACTCAATTAGTACAAAATGTAGTGGCATGCACTGTAATGGGGACCATTAGGTTTGCCCATGGAACACCTGTGTTGCACAAGTTGCACTGACTTCCATTTTCTGTCTGGGTGTAATTCAAAAAACAGACATCATCTTTAAAGCCCTATATGGCATACCAGGCTATCTGAAAGACCATCTTTCCCTAAGGACATCTTTGCGTCCTACTACATCAGTTTCAAGAAATGGAGGGATGAGGCGAGCATTGAAATGAATTTTTAATGCAACAATATTAAGTACTCAAAAACTATCATGTTAATTATATGTACATATTTATTTATTTATATTCTGCTTTTATTATTTATACAAATAACTTAAAGCAGCAAACACATCCAACACAGCTTCTTCATCCTATTTTCCCAACAACAACAATGGTGTGAGGTGGGTTGGGGTGAGAGAGAGAGAGTGATTAATCCAAGATCATCCATTTGACTTTTATGGCTGAGGATGAACTTGAATTCAAGGTCTCCTGCTTTCTAGCTTTGGAATCTTTGCCATTAGTCCAAACTGGTTTTCATAATTGTTTTTGTTCTTTTGGGCAGTTAGAATTTTTCCAAAGAATATAATATATTTGTCTATTGGGTTTTGAGGCTGCCCTATTCCAAAAAGAGTTAGAGTGGCTTACAGTTTTTTTTTATTCAAAAAGTTTTATTAGTACAAAGTACAAACATTTTTCTCTTTTCTCCCCCCCTCCCCCCAACCCCTCCTACCCCCCTTACCCTCCCCCCCTTTCACCCCCCACCCCCCGACTTCCCAGAAAAAGCACAGGGTATAGTATTCAATAAACATAATATTAAAATATACTAACAGATTATTAATTTCAAAATTTCTCTAGTTCTTTAACTCCTTATTACTCAAAACTTTTAAAACATAATCTAAAAATTAGGTGTATATCATTAATAAACTAACATTCCAATATATCAAATTATTACTATATATCTTTCATTTAGATAATCTTTAAAATATAATAATAAAAAGAGAAAAGGGAAATTTTCTTCGCCATCTCGGCCAGATGCGCAACCATCAACGTCAATTCCTCGATAATAAATGATCCTCCTTCCAACACTATACCTCCAATAGTCTGGCATTTAGAATCAACTTAATTACTATTACAGTACAGTCCATAGTTGTTCCCAGGAGGAAAAATTGTGTTATAAACTTGATCTTTTCTGTAAAATATTTTGAATAGGCCACCATATTTTTATCCAAAAAGCCTAAATTTCTTTTCTTTTTTTAACATAACCATCGTGTACAAAAATACATAACATCTTCACATCACCCACATTTAAATTATATATTTAGTCTTTTCCCATATTTCCATCCTTATAATTTCTCCACTATTTTAACCCCATTTTCATACAATCCTTAAACTCAGTTTCTAAGTTTAATTCCATCAACACATTATACAACCTTTCTATATGCATTTAACTGTTATCTTTTATTTGTATTGTCAAATTGACATCTTACTGCAAAATACCAATTTTAGATCTTCTCTCCATCTGGCCTACGATTACCCATAATGAAGCCAAATTCTAGTTGTTCCTTCTTCTCATTCGATCTTTAGATCCAACTCTTCCACCCACTTGTGGTTTAATAATTTCTTGAGTTGTCAACTTGAATTGTTGTCGTCTTGATTCCTCCTTACATATAGCCACTGCTCTGCTCTGACTCTGATCCTTTATCTCTTCTTGTATATCAAATAGATCCAAATTATGAACATCACTCTGGTTCTGTAAATCACCTTGACTCATCAAAGCTCCTCCCAATTGAGCTTCTGTCTCTCCTCTCTCTCCTTCCATTACTTCCTTCATTCTTCTTCCTTCTGGTATTTTGGATATCTCGGCCTTTAACACTTTTACATAAAAATCTCTTGCTTTCCATATCGTATTAAGCTGATATCTCTTTCCCAGATGTATCACCGCTATACCAGCTGGAGCTTCCCATCTATTTGCTGTTTTTTCAATTCGTCCACCAGAAAGGCATAATCCTTTCTGGCTCTCAACATTTTGGGAGGAATTTCTTTCATTGTCATCACCTCCTGTCCATCTACCTGGAACTTGTTCTTAAAAGTTGCCTGTAAAATTTCATTACGTAATGTCCTTGTAGTAAAATATATTACTATATCTCTAGGCAGATGTTTCTGTTTAGCCATCCAGGAGTTGGCACGATATATCTTGTCAATCTGCATACCCAATTCCTCTTTTGTCACCCCTAACGTTTGCACAAATGCCTCCAACATCATTTCTTTTAAGTTTTCTTGTCTGTTCTCCTTTACACCTCTTACTCTTAAGGCAAACTCCATATTTCTGTATTGAATCATTAATGCCTCAGCTTCATACTTTTCAATTTTATTTTGAGTCTCTTATATCATCGCTCAAAGTTGTCACAGATTGTTTAATTTCTTCCACCTCCTCTTCCAAAATTTCCATATTTTCTACCAGTCCTTTAAGTACCAAAAATATATATTTTCTTGATTGCTGGTTCCGAGTTACAATTTCCTCTGAAACAGCCTGTATTTTTTCATTAATTTCATTGATTTTTAAATTAAACTCTGTAACAAGTTCATCCTTCATGGCTTTTAAGACTTCTTGTAACTTTTCAAACGTTAAAGTCTGTGGGGGTGTTGAATAAACAATAGGTTGCATTCTTGAAAAATGAGCAGGAGGACTATCAAGTCCTTTGTTAAAAACAGTCTTTCCGGATTTTGAGGCCATTTAAACTTTAAAATTAGACTTCTTATTTTACTCCAAAGTCAGAAAGAAAAGAGAAAGTTCATCAAAGTCAGGTGTTTTCATACAGAGGGCTGCTAGCAAAATGAAACTTTCCTTTTAACTTTCACTTTTCACGCCCTTTGAAACTTCAATCGCCATTTTGTTGCTTGTTAACTCAATTAGTTTGTCACTTCCGAAAGGAGAATCCACATTGAAGTTAAATTTAAATATTTGCCATCCGAGTCTCCTTGCTTTTTCTGTCTGCTGTTAATCTAGATGTTGAAAATCACATGTTGAAAGCAGAATTGGTCGCGGCTTCTTGTTCCGCCTAAGCGGAGATGTCCCAGGTTCCGGAGCAAATGACAGGCTGCTAGGGAGCCCTCACCCTTCGCGCCCCAGATTTTCTCCTGGGGCACTAGGGGGCTCTACCCTTGCCTGTCAGCTCTCATCTCTCCCCTAAGCCCAGGGAGAAGATTTTCAAGCCGCCAGACAGCTGTTCTGGTGGCTTAACAGAACCCGAGATCGGGCGCTCATCGAGGAGCGTCCTCGAAGCCTGCGGAGCCAACCGGAAGCCCCAGTTTTTAAAAGAAAATAATGATGTCCCAAATATGCTTTTTTCATATATAAAATTTCTATATTCACAATAACAGTGTACTGTCTGGGTACAATCTCTTTTAAGTACAGATAGTAAATCTTATACATGCAATAATTATGACTATTGTTCTCAGATCCTATTCCAGGGGTGGCATTCAGCTGGTTCGGGCAAACTGGATGTTAATTTTATATCTAGTTCACTGAACCAGTAGTTACAAGGACTGGCTGACCCCACCCACCCCACCCCTCCCCTCCCAGAAGTCTCCACACAACCCATTTTGGATGCCAGGTAAGTGCAGGGCCCATGCGGAGGCTCTGGGAGGATGAAAAACGGGCCTACCGGAAGTCTGGAAACAGGCCTGTTTCCAGCCTCTGGACAGCCTCCGGAGCCTGGGGGAGCTGTTTTCGCCCTCCCAGAGACTTGAGCAAAGCCTCTGGAGCCTGGGGAGGGCAAAAAATGGGCCTACAGTAAGTACCAGAAGTCTGGAAACGGGCCCATTTCCGGCCTCCGGAGGGCCTCTGAATCCTGGGGGAGGCGTTTTTGCTCTCCTGGAGGCTCGAAAAAAGCCTCCGGAGCCTGGGGAGGCGGAAAACACCCCCTGTGGTGCAGGAGTTTAAGTAGGCCATGGCCCCATGACCACGGCCACCAAGCAACTGGACAGAGAACCAGCTGCTAAAAATTTTCAATCCCACCCCTGCTATTCGCCATTGTCTTCACTTATCATTTAAAAAAATTGTGTTATTTAGTTAAATCCTCTGTTCAGTTTTCTCTATAATCAATTGATAATATCAAACATTACAGACATCATATAGAGATCACATTTATAACCATTATCCTCCAAATAATCATAAGGTTTATTTGTCTTAATTATTCAATATTCATTATTCAATTATACAAATTACTTCATCTTTGTTTACATATCCACATTTCTAACTTCTGCTTCTATTTTCTAATCATTAATAAAATAATTCCCAAGTTAAACAAGTAATATTTTCCCCATTTCTAGTTTCTATCTTTATACTAGTTCTTAATAGAACAACTCCTGTATTAAACAGTATTCTACGTTTATCCCTCATCTCTTGCCCGTTTTTGTATCTCCACTCTTATTGACTTCTTGGCACAACTCCCATACTCCTCCCTTGGAGTCTTGTATCTTCTTGTCTTGTTCATGTTTGATCTAAGTATTTCTTCTGTTTCTGCTGCTTGCTCACACTTTTGAGCCTTCAGTACACCTTTCAATAATATTTTCCTCACGAGGACTTCCGGTTTGGATCGCGCCATCACGGACGCTCCTTGTTGAGCGCCTTTCCGATTCTTCGTAAAAAGCTGCCAGATCAGCTGTCTGGCGGCTTTGAAATCTCTTCCCTGGGCAAAGGGGAGAGATGAGAGCTTGACAGGTGGGGTAGAGCCCCCCTAGTGCCCTAGGAGCCATCCAGGGGCGCAAAGGGTAAGGGCTCCCCATGCAGCCTGTCCCCTGCTCCGGGAATCCGGAAACCTCCGCTTTTGCGGAGCAAGATGCTGCGACCACCGCTGCTTCCAGAATGGGATTTATAATTATTTTTTGATTTAAAGAAGCAGACAGAGAGAAACAGGAGTGCAGATGGGCAAGTACTGAATTTTTTTTTCTTCTTCAACTCCTCTGCTAACTTTCACTTTGGAAAGGAAACAAAGTAACAGTTAATAAGCAACAATATGGCGATTGAAGAAGGTGGGAGGAGAAGTGAAAGTGACTTTCGTTTCGCTAGTGGCTTTTTTTCTCATGGAAACTTTTGACTTTGAAAACTGGCTTTTCTTTCTCTGCCTCCTGATCTTGGATTAAAATTACAACTGATAGATTTTTAATAATAAAAGACTATCTGGTTTTGAAATTGGAAAGAACTTTAATTAGAGATTTGGCTTTTTCTCTGTACTCCTCTGGAAATATCATAATGGCTTCAAAATCCGGAAAGACTGTTTTGAGCAAAAGGAATGACTATTCCTCTGGTTATAATTCCAAAATGCAACTTTCTACTGAGTTAACACCTCCACAGTCTTTGACACCTGAAAATTTATTAAGTACTTTAAAGATTATGAAAAATGAACTGATTATGGAATTTAACCAAAAAATTAGTGAAATAGATAAAAAATGCAGGCTGCTTTAAAGAATATGGATCAACAACTTAGGACTGATGTGTTAGAGGTTTGTAAAGGATTAGCAACAAATATTGAAGTTTTGGCGGATCGTATTGAAACAAATAAACAAGCTTTGGCAACCTCGGTGAAATATATAGATAAAATTCAAAATGACATTGCAAATTTTGAGACAGAGGTGTTGATGACGCAGTTCAGATCTATGGAAGTTGCTATAAGGGTGAGAGGGTTGAAGGAGGGATTATATGAAGATTTGAAAGGAAGGATGGTTGAAGCTCTGGAGCAGGTGTCTGGAATGTCTAAAGTGGAATTGGTCACACAAATTGACAAGATATATAGAGTCAACTCGTGGTATGCAAAACAAAAGCACCTACCAAGGGATATTGTTATATATTTTACTACAAGAGCCTTACGGAATAGAATTATACAGGCAACGTTCAAGAACAACCTTCAGGTGAACGGCCAGGAATTAATGATTTGGAAAGAAATTCCCTCTAAAATGCTCAAAGCCAGAAAAGATTATACCTTTCTGATTGATGAACTTAAAAGATTAAATTTACAATATAAATGGGAAGCACCAGCAGGAGTAGCGGTGAAATTTTCTGGAAAAAGATACCGGCTTAATACGATAGAGAAAGCTACTGAATTTTATGTCAATGTTTTAAAGGCTGATATATCCAGAATTCCAGAGGAAAGACGTATGAAGATAAAAGAGGAGGAGGAGGGAAAGCCACCCTTGTCGGATCAAAAGGAAACAGATTCAAAGAATCAAAGTGATTGGCAGAGCCAGATAGATGGGGAAAAGGAGACGGAGGATCGGGACCAGATGGGAGGCGAGTTGATAAATTTAAAATAATCAAGCTATAAAAAGATGCAACTATCAAGATACAAAAAGATGCAGCGTTGAAACTTGTTGGATGGATAGAGACTAATATGATTGTATTTATCCTTCTTTCTCCCCCCCCCTTTTTTAAAAAAAATTTCTTTCTCTAATTCCCTTTTTTTAAAAAAAATATTTCTTGAAGATTTGGAATCTTTAACTCAAACTGTTTATTATCAATATCCTTTTAAGATTTAGAACTTTTCTGAAGTTAATAAGTTGATGTATAATAATACTATGCTATTAATATTATGATGAAATTTAGAGTTAAATTTTTTTTATTTAATATTTAGTTATTATCTATGTAATATTCAGTTAAGTTTTATTCAATTTTGAGGTTATTTTTATTATTAATATTTCTTTAAAAATTTAGAACTTTTTTTGAAGCTAATAATTTGATGTATGGTAATATTATGTTAATAATATTAGTTTAAGATTCTTGTATTTTATATTTAGTTATTATTTATGCAATATTCGTTTAAGTTTTATTTAATTTTGAGGAAATGTTGCGTAGGGAAGAGGATTGAAAGGAGGAGGAAGGAAGTTTTTTGTTTGCTCATTTTTTTTCTTTTTTCTCTTTTTTTTGTTTTTCTTGTATTTTTCTTGTATTGTTAATTTTTTTTGTATCTCTATTACTTTATATATAGACGATATATTATCAGTGCACAATTTGGAGTTGAAGTTTTCAAAAAATAATGTGGAAATCCAACAAGGTTTTTTTTTATTAACTTAATTTAAATCTATTTAATTGATATCATGCCCTGTATGCTCTCTGGGAAGTCTGGGGGGGAGGGGGGAGGGAAGGGGGTGGGTTAGGGGGGAGAAAAATAAAAAAAATGTTTGTACTTTCTATTTAATATTTAGCTATTATCTGTGTAATTTTGTACTAATAAAACTTTTTGAATAAATAATAATATTTTCCTCACTTCAGGGGTGTCTTTCTATATATCCCCTTCTATTTTTTGATCTCTTGAAATGTAATTTACCTTTTCTATTTCATCATTTCTAACTCTTCTTTTTTATCTTTTGGTATCATTTGTCGTCTTTCCTCCCCTGTCCTTTTCCCTGTTCTTTCTATTTTCTCCTCTACTTCCTGTGTTTCATGATCATTGTTCAATTTCATTTGCTCATAAATTTCTGGTCTCACACCTACGTCATGTATCAATTCTTTTATCTCCCTATGGTTCCTTGTCATCATTTCCTGCATACCTTGGAGCATCGATAGTATTTCTTTTAATAATATACTTATTTCCTCCTGCCCCATTTTGCCTTATTTTAATAGATCTAACAATAATAATCTATCAAAGTCCCATTATCCCAATTATTCATCACACCAAGATAACCAATACTAGAGCAATTCACACAACCACTCTATTAAATAGTCTCTTAACAATTTCTACTTTGTTTCAAAACTCCAAGCTGTTTCACACTCTCATGCTGTCCAGCATGTTTAAAATCCTCAAGGTTCTGAAATTTTGATGTTTTCACAGTCTGCCTCCAAGCACCAAATATAATCAGTTTGTAGGTGTTATTTTGTGTATTCCAGCTAATCTGCCCAAGATATAACACCTTTCACTTCTTTGACTTTCTTCAGCTCTAAGTTGCCTTCCTGCCAGTAGATGTCACTGTTACTTTTTTCTCTGTTTTTGCTGTAAATAAAATGTCTCCAAAAATATTTTCCAAAGTCCTTCAAATCAAAATGGTAATAAAAATATAGTCCAAAATTTTGAAATGATTTAGGTTTAAAAGTTCTTATAGGCCGCCCTATCCCGTAGGACTCAGGGCGGCATACAGCACAATAAGAACAATCAAGAAATATAATAAGACAATTCAAAAAATTACAAAATTTAAAAAAGAAAACCAATCATCCATGGGGGAATAGGATCTCTTTTCACCCCGCCTGCAGGAAGAGCCATGTCTTCACGGCTTTGTGGAAGGCCGGTAGGGTGGGGATAATCCGGATCTCTAGTGGGAGTTGGTTCCAGAGAGACGGAGCTCCCACAGAGAAGACTCTCCCCCGTGGTCCCACCAACCGGCATTGCTTGGTTGATGGGACCTGGAGGAGACCAACTCGTTGCTAAAAACTAGCCAAATCAGTCTATTCTTTATCTTTAAGATTACTGTCTACAATTTCTTTTCTTTCTTTTCCAAAACTAACAGTAGCTCTAGATCTTAATCGCCACTATTTAGCTCTGTTGAGTCCCACTTTCCAAAGGGGGGTATTTTAGGGAAAATTCCACGGCAAAAGTTAGGAAAGTTCTTACCCAGACAGAGCACACTGTTACAAGATTTTTCGTTTCTTCTCTTCTGTTTCAGTTGTCACGGCTTCGGTTCAGCCATAATGGCCATCTTCTCTTCTGCTGGTTCAAGGGGCTTTCTTTGGGTCAAACGAGGAGACTGCGCTCTCCTCGCGACTACCAAAGCATCCCCTCTATCTTCGTCACCCCTACAGGATGACTTTCGGCCCCTTAGAGTATCCGGGCTTAAAGAAATCAGCGGGACTTTGCGGAGCTACCGCTCATCCACACTGCTTCGCCGCGATGTCAGCTGCCTTTTCCTTCCAAATGTGCTTTTTTCAAGAGGCAACTGGACTTTCTTGTTTTTCTTTAAAGACATTTTGCTTCTCATCCAAGAAGCTTCTTCAGAGCTGAAGAAGTTTCTTGGATGAGAAGCAAAACGTCTTTAAAAAAAAACAAGAAAGTCCAGTTGCCTCTTGAAAAAGCACCTTTGGGACAATCAGGATCTGGATGACTGAGAATCTCCATAGACAGAAAATAATAATAATTTTTAGAAACATAACTAGGTGGCTAACCTAATTATTAAATAAAGAAACAATGCCACGGCCAGCCCAAATATTGTAATCTCAGGACTGGGGACATAGTCAGGTCTGAACAGAAACATCTGAAATATTTGAAAGGTATGATGCGGAGGGGTGGATTTTGCTTTTTGAGAATATCTACACTTGGAGGAACTTTTGAAATTAAAATAAGAAAAATAATGCTAGATGGAGTCTAGCAAGTGCCAGGAGTTTTTCTTTTTAAATGACTCCTAGGGAATCCACAAGACCCTAAACATATTTTTACACAATAACTAAAAATAAAGATTGAATGATTCCCCCTTTTTTCTACAATAATTAAGGTCAAATGAGACAGGGAACCTAGCAGACCACATGAGATATGTTGAGTACCTCACAATACCATGGTCCCAAATCCTGTATTATCTCATCAAAAGTTGTTGCTGAAATTACAATAATCATGATTAAAAATATGTCTTGTATTACTTGGGTAAAATAAGTATACAACCATCCTTTTAACATTCTTGGTATTTTAGAAGTTGCCAACTCTTTTGATTTTTCTCCAGTAAACTGTTGTTGCTCTATGAAGATTACATCCTAACATTCTGACAATTTAACTTCTATTGTCTTTATCTAAAAATAATTCTAGCCTGCTTTGGAATTTTGAAAACATGTGCAAATGTAATAATTTAAAAATAGGCTTTGAAATTTCATTTTATCTTTTGGCAATGTTAGTTGCTATGGTGTTCAAGTAATAGGATGTGATTTTTAACACTGAATTAATAACTACTTCTCACTCATAGAGAACATCTAATTATACATATTCATGAAAAACAGTGTTTGGTATTCCGGTGGGAGAATGAGAACTATTTTCTGTACTGTGTATATTGCATCTGGTTTAATGCATGCTTCTGCTTTATAGATTTTGCTTTCCCACTGCACTCCAAGTTTTCAACTGTCCAAACTTTGGGATCTATGACTTTCTTTACTTGTCCCTAGTGGATTGTGTGGAAATCAACAAAATATAAATTCAAATATATGCATATATTTATTGTTAGAATACTTGGGGAAAAACTGCAATAGATACTATTCTCATTATTAATAATTATGTGAACAGTTTTTTAAAAACAAAAAAGAGACTCATTATCCTTACTTTAACACTGATATGTATGTATGTATGTATGCCTGCATGTATGTACGTACGTACATACGTTCATTCATTCATTCATTCATTCATTCATTCTATATAACAGCCCATCTCAATCCATGACTCTGGGCGGCATACAGTGCAAGGAACATTACCTTCCTATTTACTATATTTTTTTGAAGTATAAGATGCACTGGAGTACAAGAAACACCTTAGTTTTGGGGGAGGAAAACAAGGGGGGTGGATTCTGCCTCTGCCTACCAGCGTCCTTAGCCTGGTCAGCTTCAGCACATTAGTTTGCTGGTTGTGAGTGCGTGCACGCACGTGCTCGCTTCACTCGCACGTGCCTTGTTGGGGCTGATAAGCAGCTTCAACAGCACAGCTGATCGTCGGATGGAGATCGCTTCGCTCACATGCACCTCGTTGGAGCCCCTAAGCAGCTTCAAAAGCACAACTGATCATCGGAGGTAGCTCCAGTGAGTAAAGCAGGTGAAGCGCAGAAGTGGTAAGACAAGGCAGCAGTTGTTCTGGGTTGCCATTTTGGGCTTCACGTGGCGCAGCGGTTAGAGGCAGGTACTGCAGGCCACTTTAGCTGACACTGATCCGCAGGTCAGCAGTTCAAATCTCACCGGCTCAAGGTTGACTCAGCCTTCCATCCTTCCGAGGTAGGTAAAATGAGGACCCAGATTGTTGGGGGCAATATAAATATACATTGCTTACTGGTGTAAACCACTTAGAGAGTGCTTGCACTGTGAGGCGGTATATAAATCTCACAAAATAAATAATAAAATAAATGTTTTCAGCCTCCAAATGCTCCATTTGAGAGCTGTTCAAGGCTGTGGGAATCGCCAAATCACATCACCGCCGATCGCTGCCTGAAAATGTGACACAGCAGAGGCAAAAAATGGGCCGTGTGGAGGCCTAAAACATGATGCGCGGAGGCGGCGATTGGCAGCGATGTGCTTTGGTGATCCCCACAGCCTTGAACAATGTGCTTTGGTGATCCCCACAGCTCTCAAACGGAGCATTTGGAGGCTGAAATTGTGAGGAACGGAGCCCAAAAACGCACGCCATTGTCTGTGGCAATCTCTGCAGCCAGGAAGAGGACGCATGGAGGCCGAAGGGTGGAGGCCAGCAGGTGGGTGGGGCTACATTCAGAGTATAAGATGCACCCAAATTTTCACCCTCTTTTGGAGGGGGGGAAGTGTGTCTTATACTCCGAAAAATACAGTATTTGCTTTCATCCTGCACCTCATTATAGAACTGAATCTGCATCAAGACTTCAGTGGGGAGGAGGAAATTTGAATTGCTTCTCAAACCATTCAAATCAATATCTTCATAAGAATCCAATCCCCTTGTTTTGAAAAGCCACATATGCCATTAATTATATGAACAATATCTTATCTAGCCTTACTGATATTGTGTGTATTTGTTTACAAGTATTGATTATTACATGCCCTGCCTTTAAAAGGACAACTTGGAATTTGTTGATTGTCATAATTTATAAAGATCCACAGTATTCATAATTTTATGTATGGGGTGTGGAAGCACAAAAAAACCCCTCTGCTTCTGCTAGGTGACTTTGTGGAGTAAATTTACTCTACATGTATAATGGGGTATGTATGAAATTGCACCTCTTAGTCGTGGCCATAATGCTGCTGTATTCTTCTGGCCTTGAACCAAGTTGCAAGCCCTTCAAAGAGGGCCAGATCAGACACAGGACTACCAGTATTCTACTTTAATATCGAAAGTCAGTTTCTTTTTCTCTTTTTTACTACAAAAGAGAATCAAGGCAGGGCAATCTTGAATTTCTTTCTCACCCCCCACTTCTCCCTTTCAGGACTAAGTGTAAAATTCCTCTTGCAATCTTTCATCAAGATGAAAGATTGTTAAACCAACCACTATATCCTTTGAAGTTAAAATCATTCATGATTTGAATCTGCAATTCAGAAAGTCTGGAACACCAAGATCAAACTTCTTTGACTGTAAAAAAGTGCCTCAAAAATTATCCTACAACCTACAGTATGTGCTCAACACATAGACCTACTTATAAATGTTTCCTATATGAGATGATAAGCTACTTTAATGAGAAAGTCTCAACCATAGCTCACATATTCTGTAAACTAAACCTTTCATGGGCAGAAACTGAGGTAGTGTTTTGAATAATATTTTTGATATTACCTGGCACTTATAAAGTGAACATGTTCCCTAAAATGAATTGTGGGCATGATCCACAGTACTGCTTTTTTGGGTTGCCAGGAGATGTGTAATGGGCTGGGGACATGATCAATATTTCTTTGAGTGACAGGTATTGCTGACTGCCTTGAAGGAAATAGTGATACCCTGCCTCCTCAAGAAGTCCTCCTTGAATCCAGCAGTCTGGGCAACTATAACTTCGCACCCAATCTATATTTTTAGAGAAAATTGTTGAGAAAATGTGAACCAGCTATAGAATGTACTTAAATGGACATGTTTTAATCTATTAGTTGTTCTGGCTGATGCCTCCATCCAAACCTGATTAGGAGAATATATGAAAAAGACATCATTTTTATTACCCTCAGGAGCATAAGATTATCCTATACTATTTGCAAGGATTGAGAAGGTTGGAACTTAGGGATACTATATTTCAATAGTTCCATTACTTCCAAAGCATAGGTATGTATGTATGTATGTATGTATGTATGTATGTATGTATGTATGTATGTAGGTAGGTAGGTAGGTAGGTAGGTAGGTAAATAGGTAGATGATAGATGATAGGTAGATAGATGATACCGGTAGATAGATAGATGAATGGAAGGATAGATAGATAGATAGATAGATAGATAGATAGATAGATAGATAGATAGATAGATAGATAGATAGATAGATAGATAGATAGATAGATAGATAGATAGATACGATGGATGGATGGATGGATGGATAATAAACAGGGTGCATTTACTAATAGGAGACTTTAGCAATGGTGACATGCATTTATCTTCAACCACATGGATTATTGCTGTAGAAAGGGCTTAAAGATCACCCACAAACTGCATTTTGGTGAAAATTCATCACTTTTCATATGAGGGAATCAAGACAGTCATAATGACCTATTGTTGTTGTACTTACACTTGTTAAATTAATGTCCCTTTCCCATGTATCTTCGGGACCGCCTGCTACCACATACCTCCCTGCGACCGGTTAGATCACACAGGGCTGGCCTGCTCCGGGTCCCGTCAGCTAAACAATGTCGGCTGGTGGGCCCACGGGCGAGGGCCTTCTCTGTGGCTGCTCCTACCCTCTGGAACCAACTTCCCCCTGAGATCCGGACTATCCCCACCTTATTGGCCTTCAGAAAAGCCGTGAAGACCTGGCTTTTTCAGCAAGCCTGGGGCCAATGATTGTCGATGCTGGCCCTCGTAATGAAAGGATTGAATGATTGAGTTGACTAAATGTTTTTTTATATATTGTTATACTGTATTTTAACTCTGTTTTTAAATTTTTTTATACTGATGTTATTTGTATTTTTGTTAGCTGCTCAGAGTCCCTGCGGAGTTGAGCGGCATATAAATGCAAGAAATAAATAAATAAATAAATAAATAAATAAATAAATAAATAAATAAATAAATAAATAAATAAATAAATAAATAAATAAATAAATAAATAAATAAATAAAGTAAGTAAGTAAGTAAGTAAGTAAGTAAGTAAGTAAGTAAGTAAGTAAGTAAGTAAGTAAGTAAGTAGGTAGACCAGACAGGAAACATAACCAAATGAGCTAATCTGCTTTACTGTAAGGCTACAATAATACAGTCTTGCAAGTCTGATATTAAAAAATCTCCTACTGTTTCTTTTACAGCCTCATAAATTAGTGAGGTTCCTTTCTGAATTTCTTTATCTGCCAGTTATGTAGGCCATGCCTACTCTTATCCCATGTTCGTAAGGCAGCATCTCTCCCCTCCCCCCACCCCACCTCCCATATACCATTCTCACATAATATTACACAAGACCACCTTCTCCACATGCAATCCTAACTTGCCAACAGTTTCATGTGGTGAAGGAGATGCTAATCCACAGACAATGTTTGCCAATCAGAGTCACTGTCCCTTGGCATAGTCTCCCTTTCAGGATCAGGTTAGAACCCACATTTATTGTTCTAGAGGGCATTTGAGGGTTGAAAAGTCGTTATCCTTTGCACTGTGTTTTTCTTTTTTTATTAAGCCTATGCTTGTTTTTCATATTTTATTTTTGTGATTATAATAGAAAAATATAATTATATATTTTTATGGATAAAAGCTGCTAGAAGTGCATTAGATTACAGTAGATACTAGTTTAGTAAATAAATAAGTATTTATAAGTAACCTGATCGCAAAAGCATTTCTAGATTAAGCAAGGAGACATTCTGGATATGGGAAAAGACTTAGCTCTGTGGTTGCTTTCTTCCAGGGAAAGTAAAGATCACTCATCAGATCCAAAATTCTAGATTCAGACTTTCAAAATCCATTTCATATACAGAATACACTTCTCAACAGTTTTTAATGCGATTGACTATACTAATTTTTATGAAGAAATTGCCTTTGTTGATGAAAGTCGAAGTTCTTTCACTACTGGAAACAATGTCTCATAGTAAAATAGTTTCATCTTCATCAACTCCTTAATGAATTTTCCGCATGATTTCTTTTTATGTTGTTTGAATGAATTACACATAAATGATGCTAAATAAATAAATAATACAGGTATGACATATTAGAGCCCACTCCCAGTTGGAACATAGAGAATGTTATCAAGACTTATTGGACCAATGCAAGGTGGTGGTGGGAGACAAGAAGGCTGCTTGAGAAAAAATCTCAAGCGTTCTCAATACAGTTTTTAAGCTACATTATGGTGTGAGGCCCAGAGAAAAAGCCATTTGAAAAGAGCCATTTTATTTAGGACTACAAAGCTGATTTCTTGGACTAAATTTATTCTCTATCTATTTTTGACTGTGCATATGCCAAAACAAAAAATGTATCTGAAAAACATGGTGTTAGGGATTTACTGCTTATTTTTCTGGCAGCCAGTCAATAGGCATAAAACTTAGAACACTTTTCTCATGGGCAACATTTATTTTATTCTGAAGATTTATTTTGGAAAATAAATGATCAGGCAAGAATCAGTTCATCATCACACTGCATCAAGTCATGAGAGTCTCAAAATGCAAATGAACTGAATCTTTATAAACTGATTTGTTTCTTTATTTCAGCAGTGAAATATTTCAGTACTTTCAGACTATGGAATTGATACTTTTATGTCATATGTTTTACTTGAAAAGAACACCATTTGAATCCAAAACAGCACATTTGAAAGTAAAAATAATTTAAATCAATTTAGATCAATTTGAGACTGATACGTTTGATGTGTAAAAAAATAGTCATGTCATTGAGAAATTGGATAATTTTTCCTTCTCAGAAAACACTAGGAACAAATCCAGTCCATGAATCTGATGGAAGGAGATTAGAACACATAAAGGAAAGCATACCTTCATGGAGCCCATAATTAATTTGTGAAAATCTTAATTAATCTTGCCCTGAAAGCTACCTGAGATAATTACATTACTCTGATGAACAGTAGGACTGGCCGATTCTGTCGTTGTCATCATAATCATCGTCATTTTGGCATTCCAAAAAATTGGTAAAAGATGGGGACAGATTGCCATAGAGAAAAATCTGTCTGGGTGGTCACTAAGAATTTTGGCACATAATCAATCAATTTTGAATGCTAAGATGGTAGACTAATTCATTTAGTCACAACTACATGGCAAAAAACCTTGTAAAATAGGAAGAAAGTCCAACTCTCAAGCCTTTCTTTTATTTAAATGATGAAATTTGTAGATGTATAAATAGTAGAAAGTATAATATAAAGTATAAAGTACTGTATAGTATGGTGTGGTGTGGTGTGGTGTGGTGTGGTGTGGTGTGGTGTGGTGTGGTGTGGTGTGGTGTGGTGTAGTATAGTATAGTATAGTATAGTATAGTATAGTATAGTATAGTATAGTATAGTATAGTATAGTATAGTATAGTATAGTATAGTATAGTATAAAATGCTATATTATTATTCTGGTGTAGTAATTTTGTTCCATTTTGGCACTATTTTCTCCTCTCCCATTCAATTAAATTAGAGACATTTTTTCCAATTAATAGTTTAGAATAATTCTAGATAAATTTAATAGATTCAATAGATTGAAAGCTGAATGAAATCAGTAATCAGCTTTCTAAATGTTTTCATCAAGAAAAAATATTTAATTATGTCTTTTAAAAAAAAATTAAATCAGTATATGATTCAGATTGATAAAACATTATTTCATTTTATATTAATGCAATTAAATAGTCTCAGATATTGCTATATTATTATCATAGCTATTTAAGCAGAGGCATAAAATCTAAGGTATTTATTCCTTAGATTTACCATACTTGGGAAAGTAGTGTTTAGTTTTTTTTAACAGATGTTTTATTTTTTAATTTCAAAATTTTCAAAGTGGATCCTGGCATAAACATTATCGTAATCATCAAAACACTGCAATTATGTAGCAAGATATGAACAATTAAGGGTTTTAGAAGTTGAAGTAAGATTACAATATTTCAGATGAAATTATTAATTTTAGCTACAAATTCTCAACATTAAAAATCCTATCTTTTCCTGTGTCAAATGGTTATTAACAACATTCTGTGGCAAATTACTACAAATATATTGTAGTTTGGCACTGGGCAGAGACTAGATCAAACTCAGATTCTTGTCCAAAATCAATTGGGTATGATTTAAATTACTCTTCTCACGTTCAGTCCTGGGATAGCATCTAACAAACTTTCTACGCTGAGAAGAATAGCATCTTCATGTCTGGCTAGTACCTGAATGGGAGACTTCCAAGGAATATCAAAGCTATAGGTTAGATTAGGAAACTGAAATAATATTCTGGAAGAAGGCGGTAATAAATTTATGTACTTTGTTTTTGATGCCAAGAAAAATACCTTCACATGGACTTGACCAATACTTAAATTTGTCAGAAAATTATGTTTACAGAGTAGGTGATTAGTCTTCACATGTGTAGGAGCGCCAGAAACCAAAAGAGCAGCCACCCTGTGCACATGTGTGCCGGCCACCTGTTCTTCCAGTTTCTGGCGTGCATGCATGTGTGAAGACCAGCTGGCCAGTGCGCATGCGTGTGCTAGAAACCGGAAGATCAATTTCGCTGTGCATGCTCACACTGTCTGCTCTTTCGGTTTCTGGAGCTCCCCACCCGAACAGGCTTCTTTCATGGCCCCAGCCCTCCAGCCTGCGGCACTGAAAATGCCTGCAGTTCAGAGCGCCTGACTGGCTCGGGTGCATGGGGCAGTGTTTGATGGCTGGGTGGGTGGTTGCCCTGCCTGCTGCTCCTGCCACTGAGAGGGGCGAGGGAGCGGCGGTAGTTCTTCCGCTGCCACTTCCGACCAGGATGCTGCAGCAGCCAGGAAGAAAAGGAGGAGGCGCCACCATCGGGGAGGTGAGCTGCCCCAGGAGGGCCAGAGGAAAGTGCAGCATGGAGACACCTCTGAGGGGTAAGAGGCATGCCAGGCCGGCCGGGAATCTGGAAGCCGCTGCCAAGGGATAAGAGGGGGCCCTGTGCTGGCTTGTTCTCCGTGGTGGGCTGAGGGGGCGCTTCATCCCGGCCAGAAGAGTTGGGGCGAAGCTCTCCCACCTGCTGGCCCCCCAAGCTGAGCCTGGGAATGCTGATGCCCCTTATATCCGAGGCCGGAAAGGGGCTCTGGCTTTCGAGCGGAGGGAGGCGGCATTCCCCACCCAACTTTCTCTCCCTGTCCGGGGCTGCGTAACCAGGTTGTCAGTAAGGATGTCCCACCACCCTGACAGTGACCAGGGGCAGGCAGGGAGGCGTGAGGACCCCAAAAGGAAAGGCGGAGCCGGTGAATGCGCACTGGTCAGCTGGCCTTTGTGCATGCATGCGCACTAGAAACCGGAAGACCAGGTGGCCGATGCGCATGCTGGAAACTGGAAGATGATCTGCTTTTATGGTTTCTGGCATGCACATGCACGTGCGCTCTCATTTCGGCACTTGGTGCCGAAAAGGTTTGCACACGCTCCTGTTTCAGCACTCAGTGCCGAAAAGGTTTGCCAACATTGATATAGGGCAGTGACAGCGAACCTTTTTGTTGCCATGTGCCAAAAGTACACACACACGCGCCAGCACTCTCACGTGCCAGCACCCATAATGCAATGCGCGGCCACCTGCACATGTGTGCGCACACATACTTGTGTGCACCCACATGCGTACATGCATCCCCACCATGCATGCACCCACATTGTGCATGCACACCCGCACCCCGTTTTGGATCAACCTTTGCCAGCGCGAATGACCTGCCTTTGCAGAGGCAGCGGCAGCTCCTTCTGCCAGCCTCGCGCTCTGGGCAGCAGCCAGCCAGCCAGCCAGCAGGTCCGTGGAGGAGCAAGCCGCCCAGCCTTCTGTTACTGATGCACCACACTTGGACCAATGCTCCGCTCTGGGCACAAGTGGGTGCAGCCCAGCCCGTGTGGCCCGCCCCTCTCGGGGACCGCAAGCTGGCTTGCCCTGCTCGGCCTGGCTCCCAACCCCACCACCAGCCACTCTTGCCTTAGGCGGCAGTGGCGGCTCCTCCTCCTCCTGGCCGTGACTTGCAGGCCGAAAGCGCAGCCCAGCAGCGCCCGTGCTTGGAGGAAAAAAGAGGAGCTGGCCGAGCGCCGGCATTGGCGGAAGCACCGGAAAGGCGGCCCGCTTGCCTTTGTATCTCAAGCAGCAGCAGGAAGCCAGGCATTGCCAGCAGTCTTTGCCCTTCTCGAGCAGAGCCGGTGAAGAAAGCAGCCTCCCAAGTAATGGTGTGGCAGCTCGCAATCTCCGAGCCGCTGCGCCACACACACACAGTACCACACCACGCACCCTAGTTTGCAACTGTGGCCCTTGATGTTCAGGGCAAGTCAATTAAATTTGCCATGCTGGATGCTGCCTGGAACGCAAGGCTGGCAGGAGGAGGAGGTCGCTCCTGCCCTTCCCCTTTAAGCTGTTGCTGCTGCTGCTGCTCTTCTGGAGCCTCGCTTCCTTCCCCCCCCAACGAACAACTTCAGACTTGTGTTAAATTAGGCGGAGGGAGGGGGATGGTAAAGAAGAGGCAGCAGAGTCAAGGTCAGGCCGCCTTTCAGATGTTATTTACTTCTATTCTGTGTATTAAATGTTATGTTTATTGGACTCACTTTCACTAAAAGTACTGATGCTGTAGTGCTGTAGTGCTTCTCTTCTTCCAGTAGATGGCTCTCCTGCTCCCAAGTCCAACATTAAATGGTCTGTCAAAAACAGCTAATTATCCGATAAATCCAGGAGGTTTTAAAAAAAATAAGCAAAACAATTTCTCCTGAAAATCACCTTTCCAATTATTTAAGCTTTTTTTCCAATTTTCTGTATTTTAAGGCTTTCTTTCACCTCTTAATTTTCAGTCTTTAATCTTCTCCATGTGTCTAATCTTCCTTAACACTTAGAGATTATCTTTTAAAATTCTTGTACTTAAATTAAGTCTTTAAAGTAAGAGTTGGCAGTCATCAGTTTCAATGCTCTGTCCATGCACCGCTCCAGCACAAATCTTTTGGTCCCAGTTGTCTCAGCTTGTGACTGCCAAAAATGGCCATCATCCCTGCTGTCATTCAGGAGAGCTTGCTTCAGACCTAATGAGGAAATTGCAAGTTCTTTGTGGTCAGTTAAGCACTTCTCCTTCCTTCATCACCCCTACAAGGCGGCTATGACCCCATAGGGTCTCCCAACAGCGGTTACCTGCTGGATTTTGCAGGGCTCAGCGGAGCCTGCTAATTTCCAAGCCATTCTCGCCTCGACGTCAACCGGAAGAGCAAGCACTGAAGTCTTCATTGCAAAAGAGGGAGAGAGAGAGAGAGAGAGAAAGAGAGAAAGAGAGAAAGAGAGAAAGAGAAAGAAAGAAAGAAAGAAAGAAAGAAAGAAAGAAAGAAAGAAAGAAAGAAAGAAAGAAAGAAAGAAAGAAAGAAAGAAAGAAAGAAAGACAGGAAAAGAAAAGAAAAGAAAAGAAAAGAAAAGAAAAGAAAAGAAAAGAAAAGGGAAAAAATCAATTCAAAATGCATTTATTTAAACATCCTAAACTATCCTAGGAGTTCTTTGTAGCAGCTGTAATTGCTGACGAGTGCTGAAAAGGAACTTCTGCAATAAAAGCCTTCTGGCAAAAAGTTCATATATTGAGTTTACTAAAGAAAATTGCAATTCCCTGTTCAGATAAATATTACCTGATAAGAGCAAAACCAACATAAGGGATACTAAAATGATTTTTGTGTGCTTTAGCAAAAATGTCATGGCATAGATTAGGTTTAAATTGCACATATGTTCTTTGAATTTTGCACAACTCGGTTCCTTTTTAGTTTTTGTAAAATGTTCCTAACAATATTTGGAGTTTACTGCAAAACAGGGAGCCATTTTGAGGCTTCCACTCCTATTTTCATAACTTCCATGTTATAGGAAATTATTTTGGGGAAGCAACTGTGACAATGATAATGTTATGTTTTGAGAAACTGGGGAAAGTCTTCACTCCAGTCTGACTAGGAACTTGAGCAGGTAAAATCTGATTGGCTCCCTGCCAGTCCAGCGCTCTATTTAAACCCTTGCCATGATCCCAGCTTTTGCTGGAGTTGCTCACTGTCACCTAATAAAGAGCTGAAGTCACAAGCCTCACCTCCAGACTCTCATTGCTGAGATGTAACATCTGGTGACGAAGATGGGATGCACCTGAGAACAAAGGTGAGCAAAGCACACCGGCCGGAAGGAAGCATCGACCACGAGGTGCCAAATTCAAAAAGGAACATAGGAACCGCATAGGGAAGCGCAATGGTGTCAGCATCTCCCCATTCACCGAATCCATTTAATAAGGCAAAGGAAACCTGGGAAATGTACATGAACAGATTTAACTATTTTTTTGGAAGCTAACAATTTCACAGACCTTACAGACAAATGAAGAAAAGCGATGTTTTTATCGTATTGTGGACCCAGAGTTTACCGAGCTGCCGTAAATTTAGCGAAGCCCAGCACTACGAATGCGATTTAATGGAATCAGCTTAAGGAGTGCCTGCAGAAGTATTTCGACCCGGCACCTTTGAAAAGGGTGAGTCGGTATCAGTTCGGGGAGAGGCTCCAATTAGAAGGGGAAAGCATTCCCGAATTTGAGTCAGCGTTAAGGCAAGCGGCAACACACTGTCAGTTTGGCGCGGGTTTGAAAGATGCCTTGCTGGGGCAACTGATCCGAGCGGTGAGAGACATTAATTTACAAAAGAAGCTATTATCTAAGGCGGATTTAACCTTAACAATAGCCTTAGATGATGTCAGAGCTTTCGAGACCACAAGCATGGCTGCAGAAGTGCTCCGCCGAAGGAACCCCCCAGGCGCAATGAAACAAATTGCAGAAGTGCATGAAATCCAAGGAGGGTCCAGCACCGAGCGAACCGAACCAGAAGAAGAAGAAGTTTTCAGACTTGATCAACGCCAAGGCTGGAGATTAACCCCGTGCCCCAGTTGCAGGGGCCAACACCCCCGAGCATCCTGCCGTTTCAGGGATGCGACGTGCCACAAGTGCAGAAAATTCGGACACATAATAAAAGTCTGCAGGGCGCCACGTTTCCCTCCTAGGGGAGCAAGCAGAAATTACTATCAAGGTGAGCCAGGGCGAGAGGACAGGGGCCAGAACAGGTGACTCAGTCACCAGTACCAACAACTGGGAATAAACTACAAGTGACTGTAGATGAGAATCCACCAACCTATATTACTGTGGCTGTAGAGGGATCGCCCTATGAGATGCAGATCAATACGGGTTCATCTATAACAGGAGTCCTCAAACTTTTTAAACGGGGGGCCAATTCACAGTCCCTCAGACTGTTGGGGGGCCAGACCGGCTGGGTGGGTATGGCTAGGTTACATGACTAGGTGGGCATGGCCAATTTAACAGTCCATTGAACAATGCACACAAATTAAACTTTCATTTGTTTTGCTCCTAGGGGTGTTTTCTTTGTTTTTGTTTGCATGTTGCTCTTTTGGTTGACTTTTCTTTTTACTAGATCATTTTTTCAGTTGTTTAGGAGTCTAGTGGTCCACTTCAGGAAACTCAGTTTTGCAGCAATTCTTCTCTGCCCCAAGGAGCTTGAGAAATCTCTGTCTCTCTCTCTCTCTCTCTCTCTCTCTCTCTCTCTCTCTCTCTCTCTCTCTCTCTCTCTCTCTCTCTCTCTCTCTCTCTCTCTCTCTCTCTATCTCTCTCTCTCTCTCTCTATCTCTCTATCTCTATCTCTATCTCTATCTTTTTTTCTGTATCTCTTTCTCTGTCTCTCTCTCTTTCTGTCTCTCCCTATCTCTTTCTCTCTCTATGTCTATCTCTCCCTTTGTCTATCTATCACTGTTTTATCTATCTTCTAGAGGCAGAGGAGGTGAAACATGGGCTGTTTTCGCCCATTTTCTGGCCTCCTGGGGCATCTGTGTGCCCCATTTTACACCTCCCCCGCCTCCAGAAGCATTCTGCAGGCCAAAAACAGGCAAAAATGGCCTGGGTTTTGGCCAACAATGGGCCGTTTCCCCCCGTGTTTTGGTCGTCTGGGGCATCTGTGCACCCCATTTTTCACCTCCACCGCCTCCAGAACGTCTCTACAGGCCAAAATTGTTGGCCTTACCTTTCAGTTCCAGCCCACGAGGCTCACGAAGATAAGTTCTGTGCTCGGCTGAAGGGTAGATGGGGCAATGTGGGCGGGGAGCCTCATGGTCCTACGCGGGCCGGATTAATGGCTTCGGTGGGCAGCATGTGGCCCCTTGGCCGTAGTTTGAGGACCCATGGCTTAGACCCAAAGGTCCAATCCATTAGGCCAGGGGTTGGCAATCCGCTGCTCCGGAGCCGCATGTGGCTCTTTGGGGCCCCTGCTGTGGCTCCCTGTCCCATCACTGGCTGGCCCGCCCTCCCCTCCCTCACCTGGCCTGAGAAGGTAAGGGCGACGGCGGGAATGGAGAAGTGGCCAGGGCTCATTTTTCGGCACTGGTTGAGGCGCTGGTTGAGGAACGATCGCCACCCCCAGTGCAGGCTTTCCTTCGGGTGACCCTCCTCCCCCTCTCGTGACTCCCTGGCTGGCTATGGCAGGTCCATTAGGGTGCTCATGTGTGGGGAGACTCTCCTTCTGGAAGACGCAGAGCCGCGAGAATCTTGCTTCTGGAAGCGAGAAGCCGCGGAGGGCGGGTGGCTTCTCGCTTAAGGAGGGTCTTTGGACACGGCTTCTCTCCTGCCCTAAGGATCCAGCCATTGCCTTACCATGCCCCCCCCCCGCATGAGAGGAGAAGGAGGGGGAGGAGGGTCCCAGGAGCCTTAGTGCAGGAGCGAAGTGCCTGCCTTCACGCCACATTTACGCGTAAGGCAGCCTTCGCTTCCTGCCACTTCGGGCTGGAGCTTATGCCCTCTCTGCTCGGCCGAAGAACTGTGGGGGTGGGGTGGACATGGCAAGGCGATGGCTGGATCCTTAGGGCAGGAGAGAAGCCGTGTCCAAAGACCCTCCTTAAACGAGAAGCCACCCATCCTCCGCGGCCTCTCGCTTCTAGAAGGAAGGTTCTCTGCGGCTTCCAGAAGGAGGGTCTCCCTGTGCATGCGCACCCTCCTGGCCCTGCAACAGCCAGCCAGGGAATCACGAGAGGGGGAGGAGGTCATCAAAAGGAAAGCTTGCTCCAGGGGTGGCAATCGTTCCTCAGCACACACAGAGAGAAGGAGAGAGAGTGGGAGAAAGAGAGAGATGGGAGAAAGAGAGAGATGAAGGAGGGAGAGGGAGAGAGAGATGGGTGGGGAGGAAGGGAGAGAGAGAGAGAGAGAGAGAGAGAGAGAGAGAGAGAGAGAGAGAGAGAGAGAGAGAGAGAGAGAGAGAGAGATGGGGAGAGGGATATAGAGAAAGAGAGATGAGAGGGAGAAGGAGAGAGAAAGAGAGAGGGAAAAGAGAGAGATTCCTTTTTCTCATAGAAAAGAAAACAGAGCCACAAAACCTGGGTAGGCGTAGCTGGGGGTCATGTGACTCGGTGGGAGTGATGTCAAGTTGGCCACGCCCACCCAGGTTTTGTGGCTCCGGGTGTTTTGTTTTCTCTGGGAAATGGGTCCAAATGGCTCTTTGAGTTTTTAAGGTTGCCAACCCCTGCATTAGACTAAGAAAGGTCCCTTTTGCATTAAAAGGGACCCCAGAAAGGTCCCTTTTGCATTAAAACCCTTTATAGATAAGGAATTAGATAGGTTAATAGCTCAGGGAATTTTAGAGCCAGTGGATCACGCTAAATGGGAAACACCCATAGTGCCAGTTTTAAAAAGCGATAGGTCTCTGCGCATCTGCGCTGACTAAAAATGCACAATTAATAAGGCATTACAACAAAGTGCATACCTGGTGCCAGTAGTACAGCATCTATTAAACACTCTGGGCCCGGGCGCCATTTTTGCAAAGCTAGATCTCGCGCAGGCGTACCAGCAACTGCCGGTTGATCGCGAGACTGCATTAGCTCAAACAATAGTGACTCACCGCGGGGCTTTCAAATGTAACAGGTTACAATTTGGCGTTAGCGTAGCCTCAGGAATTTTTCAAGGAATAATGGAGCGAGTGCTAAATAAGCTACCAGGGGTCGTCCCATATTTTGATGATGTATTGATAACTGCAAAAGATAAAGCCCAACTAAGAGAAAGGCTGCAGAGGTGCTCTCGCGGTTCAGAGTGGCAGGATTAAGAGTGAAGGCCAGTAAATGCCAAATAGGGGGCATTTAGGGGTCTCAGAACTGGAATTTTTGGGATACCGGATAGATGGATCCGGACTGCACCCCACAAAAAGCAAGCTTAGGGCCATCAGAGAAGCTCCAGTGCCCACCAACAAAACTGAGCTGAAAGCCTTTTTAGGGCTACTGAACTTCTACAGCATGTTTCTGAAAAATAAAGCTACCGTCGCAGAGCCTTTGCACAAATTGCTAGCACACAACACTCCCTGAGTTTGGGGACACACACACACACAGGCATTCCACGCAGTAAAAAATCTTTTGATGCAAGACAGTTTTTTGATCCAATTTAGCGAGACTCTGCCCGTGGTGCTTGTGTGTGATGCGTCGCCTTATGGGGTGGGGGCAGTGCTCAGTCACAGACTTCCAGACGGCCGTGAAGCCCCCATTGCATATTTTTCGAGAACTCTTTCAAGCACAGAGAGAAACTACAGGCAGATTGACCGAGAAGCCCTGGCTTTGATTGCTGGGGTCAAACGTTTCCATGAATACTAGTACGGAAGGCATTTTGAGCTGGTCACTGACCATCAGCCCTTATTAGGGCTACTGGTGGCAAGCAAGCCCACTCTGGATGTTATGCCTCCAGAATGCCGAGATGGTCCCTATTTCTTGCTGCTTATTCGTACTCATTAAAATACCGCCCTGGAAAGAACATGGGAAACACGGACACGTTGAGCCGCTGCCCTTTGCCTGATTTAGTGAACGACCCCATTCCGGAGCTCCCAATTCTCTTAATAGACATTGTGAAGCTGGGACTGATAACAGCAAAAGCCATTGCAGCTGAGACTACCAGAGACACCGAGTTTTGCACCATTATAAACTGGGTAAAGAGGGGGTGGCCGCAAGGACCATTTAAACTCAGTTTTCAACCCTATGCAAAACGACAACATGAAATGGCGGTACAGGAGGGGTGTTTATTATGGGGTGACAGGGTCCTCGCTCCTCTGTCACTACAAGAGGATATTCTAAGGGCTCTACATGAGGGGCACCCAGGGATGGTTAGGATGAAGGTGTTGGCACGGAGCTACGTGTGGTGGCCCAACATGGACAAGACATAGAGGGTTGGGTCGCAGGGTGTACTCCGTGCCAGGAATCTTGACCATCACCTCCAAAATCCCCCACTTACTTACTTACTTACTTACTTACTTGTTTCTTTGTTTTGCTCCTTTATTATTTTTACAAATGATTTAGAGCAGCATACATATCTTCCTTCCTCCTTCTATTTTCCCCACAAAAATAACCTTATGAGGCAAAGGTGGTAGTAACTTGGTGGTCTGGATTGCTGGAACCAGCAGCAACCCAGGCCTGCCACACCCCCAAGCCAGTTCTCTCGGCAGCACCATAGGCGCCGCCATCTTGTTTTTTGCTCCTGCGCATGCGCAGAAGCTTTTTTTATAGTACTGCGCATGCACAGAGGGTCATTTCCAGGAAGTGACGCGCACAAAACATGCACTTCTGTCACGATGTGAACCAGTGGGGAAGGTAAGTAGAAACCCCCCCCCCTGCTATGAGGTCAGTTGGGCTGAGAGAAACTGACTGCTGGCTTTCATGGCTAAGATGGGACTTGAACTCCCAGTTTTCTGCTTTCTACCCTGGCACCTTAACACTAGAGCAAACTGGCACTCTCATTTGGTTCTTATTTAAATGCAGATGTCTTGCATTAAACATTTCTGAGCCAACTCACAAACCAGAAATTAACATGCAACAACATTCATACTCACTGAAATTTGCAATGCAAGTTGCCAATTTTAAGAATATAAACATATAAAACCAATGCATCTAAGACAATATCTCTGGAGGTCATCCTGAACCATAATAATAGCATGAAGAAAAAAGAGTAGCACTCCAAATCTAAGAGGAAAAAAAGAACATCAATGGTTCAAAATGATACTGGACATATGTTCCTATCTAAAAAATATTAGCCTTTTTCAAGTTGCTAAAAGCCCAACAAAAGTCTATTCTTCAGTGGCTTAATAATCAGTATTTAGTATAAAAAAATCTAATAATCCAGTATCTCTTAGAGTCTTTTGTATTCTTTTCCACCATTTTCTTCCCGAACAGCTTCAACTCAGCTCCTCAGCAGGGGACATACCTTCCCATTTGTCATCTAACATGAATATGGCACTCAGTGGGTGGTTTTATTCTTCTACAGTTCTATTTCTAATACTTATTTTTCAGGTAAATTTCTCTAGGTTTCGTTTAGTATCATTCATATATTCTTATTTATTCTAACATAAAATAATAGTCTGGAAAGGAAGTTTCCATGGATATCTCCCCTTACTAACGATTGCCTTTCAGTTCATTTGTAATTGTGATGAACTTTTGAGCTTTATGTATAGTAAACGAAAGCACCCTAGGAAGCTCACAGCAAAAGGATTATTTCCTAGAGAGCATTAAATGAGGCTAAATCAATGTTCTCCTTACAAGGAAAACTTATCTTTCTAGTTGATATAAACCATACTCAGAATAATATTCTTTTCATGAAGCCACAAAAATGGACTTAATATTTCTTAAGCTCTGTGTTTTGTTTTGTTTTGTTTTGTTTGATTTGATGTTCTGTATGACAAGTATTTGTAAATTATTTCAATACAATTGTCATGCCAGTGTGTGTGTGTGTGTGTGTGTGTGTGTGCGCGCGCACACACACACACACACACACACACACACACACACACGGGATTCAGCCAGCTCGCACCAATTTGGGATATTTTAAAATATGACAGTATACTTATGGAACAAAATGATTCAGTATTAACCGCTCATGTCAGCTTGAATTCAGCTCAGTTTTCAAGAGGAGATTTAGAAGGAGGATCAGATATTGAACATTAGTATGTTCAAGTAATTGAATTATAGACTAGAGTTAGACCTGATTTAATGGATGTTCCCTTGGGAGAAAGAGCTAATTTGTTTTTATATGGGTCCCCCCCCCCGAGTGGTAGAAGGGAAGAAAAGCAATGGTGGGATTCAGACAGTTCGCACAGTTCGGGAGAACCATTTGTTAACTTTCTGAGCAGTTCGACGAACCGGCTCAGAAGAAACAGCCTTTTATTTTTCCCACCTTACAGAGTTAATCCTGTCAGGAAGGCAGGAAGGAGACATTCTGGTATGCCTCTTTGTGTTGTTTCTAGCCTAATCCTTATCTTTATTGCCCTGAGCTTCTCCAGAGGTTTTTTTTCTTTGCTGGTACTTTGCTGGTACTTTGCTTTTCTTTGCTTTATGGGGACCCAGGTTCAAGTCTCTGCCCTCCCAAGCTTGTCAGGATCACAATAAAATTAGTACATGCCACAGATATCTAAATAAACTTAAATCCTGGTGCCATGTTAACAAGCCTTATTATCATGAGAGAAAACTAAAATGAATTGGAGCATCCACACCCCTACCTCCTTTTTTAAAATCTTACTATCAGTGAGCAATTATGTGCCTTGGCCACTCTGAAGCAATGCAAGAGACTCCTGTCCCAAAGGTGCTTTTTCAAGAGGCAACTGGACTTTCTGAAAACCAAGAAAGTCCAGTTACCTCTTAAAAAACACATTTGGGACAACCATGACCTGGATGACTGAAGAATCCCCATAGACAAGAGACTCCTGTGCTCAGTGAACTGACAAAGCACTCTTTCCCACCTAGGAGAAGCAATCCTTAGATCCATTTGCACCACTTAAAGATACTGGCTGGTCTTACTCACCTCACAAGATATCCTAAGGAAATCATCCAAATTTAAGGAAAGATCACATGCCCCCAGAAAGGCAGTAAAAAAATCAGACAGAGTGCCAAGCTTGCATCCTGCCTCTTGGAAGTACATCCCAAAAGGACAGTGCAGGGAACCAGTAAAGCAATGTAAAAAGCTTAAAACAACTCTTCCCCTTTAAGAAAGTCAAGACTCTCATAAAGCAAAGAAAAGTAAAGTACCAGCAAAGTACCAGCAAAGAAAAAAAAACTCTGGAGAAGCTCAGGCTACAGAAAGTCTGGGCACACACTGCCAAGAACCATTAGCTGTTACAATGTAACAAGGTTTAACTGCAGAGGCAGTTTCTGAAAATACTTAAGCAGGGCAATAAAGTTATAGTTTTAATTTCCACTGGCTGGGGAATTCTGGAAGTTCATAGAAATTTAAGTTTAAGTTCACATGTCTTAAAGTTGCTGAGGTTGAGAAACACCAAAAAGATGCAAAGATAAGATCTTATTTGTGGGCCCACATACAACTGAACATTTTATTCAATTAAGTATCAGTCCAAAATAACTAAAATAGATCTGAGCATCATAAATTTATCATAAATCATAAAACCTTATTTTAAAATATGTAAACCTAGTCCTAGACTTTACCCAACTCTGTACCCAACTCAAAAGATAGTCTTTATCTAAAATGGAATAATACACTATGTACATCGTCCCTTGTAGACCTTCCAAAGGATTGCTGAAAGAAGCATCTTAAATATTTGTACCATGAATTAAAATTGAAATTCATATGTGGGAGATGTTCATGACATTCCTGTGGAAAGAGTGTGGGGGCGGGGCGGTTTGGCAATTAGAATTTCAGAAGAAATGCCTGAAAATTTTTTAAAGCACTCAAACATAAGCTATTAGAATCTTCTAACTTGCTCAACAGCAAGAAGCAATATTTTTTAATTTATTTAGTTTTTGTCCATCTGTTCATTCAAACACTCAAGGAGACAGTAACCAAGAGAAAGTATAGCTTGTCCTCGACTTATGACCACTTAGTGACCATTCAAAGGTACTATGGATCTACCTGGGGAATACTTATGACCAAGATTCCCAGCGACCATTAAGATCCCACAGAGTTGGTCTTCTTCAGGTCCCATCAGCCAAACAGTGTCGGCTAGCGGGTCTGTGGGGGAGAGCCTTCTCTGTGGCTGCCCCGGCTCTCTGGAATCAGTTACCTCCTGAGATCCGCACTACCCACCACCTTATTGGCCTTCCGGAAAGCCGTAAAGACCTGGCTTTTCCAACAGGCCCGGGGCCACTGACCTTGTGGGGACAACTAGCGAGGTCGGGCCATGAATGTATGGATGGCTGAAATGGTTTTAAATTGTAAATGTGTTTTTTAAAACTGTTTTTAGATGTTTTAGTATTGATTTGATGTTTGTTCTTCTGTTGTGAGCCACCCAGAGTCCCTAGGGAGTTGGGCGGCATAGAAATGGAATAAACAAACAAACAAACAAACAAACAAACAAACAAACAAATAAATAAATAAAGATTCAAAGTTGCAACTGGTTGCCACTCCATGGTCACGGGATCAAATTTCAGGCACTTTTATGGCCATTTGCAGTGTCCCATGGTTATGTGACTATGTTTATAGCAGCTTTGCTGACAATCAACATTTACTTCTGTTTTTTTTTTCAAATCTGCACCTATAGTAAACTATAGCACCTATAGTCTTTGGTTAATGATCACTTAATGATCACAATGGCTGCTTTATGACTGTCATGTTTGATTAATAACATCTACAAACACATCAGACACATGATGGACAGAGTCCATTATGGTCATAAGTTGAGGACTACCTTTAATAAATTATCTCTTCAGGAACATGTCTGTATAGGAACATTGGACATGCATATATGTTTTTTGACTGCAACATAAAAGAAGCCATATTTTTCAGAGTATAAGATGCTCCGGAGTATAAAACGCACCTTAGCTTTTGGGGAGAAAAATAAGAAAAAAAAATTCTGCCTCTGCCTACCAGCATCCATCGGTGTTCATCTGGCTAGCGTCCTGTCAGTGTGTGAGAGAGTTCCTGACTTGGAAGACATGGTAACAAGGTCAGCCAATGAATAGGTATAGCAACTAAGTCAGCCAATGAGGGCTGTTTGGAAACTGAAACAGTATTTGCTGTGTGAGCAAAAAGGAGACAGCAAGGGCGTGGCTTAGCTCAACTGTTCTGTACTAAAGCTGCATGCTGTGTTGAGCTCTGAAACTAAAACTGAAACTGAAACTCCTCTCCTCTGCTTGTGTTTGGTTGTATTTACTACCATGTTGGGAAACTTGCTTTTGGCATTGTATATTTACTTCATGCGAAGATAGAATAGAATTCTTTATTGACCAAGTGTGATTGGACACACAAGGAATTTGTCTTTGGTGCATATGCTCTCAGTGTACATAAAAAGACAAGATACATTCGTCAAGAATCATAAGGTACAACACTTAATGATTGTCATAGGGTACAAATAAGCAATCAGGAAACAATCAATATCAATTGTAAGGATACAAGCAACAAGTTACAGTCTTGCAGTCATAAGTGGGAGGAGATGGGTGATAGGAACGATGAGAAGACTAATAGTAATAGTAATGCAGCCTTAGTGAATAGTTTGACAGTGGTGAGGGAATTATTTGTTTAGTAGATGGCGTTCGGGGAAAAACTGTTCTTGTGTCTAGTTGTCTTGGTGTGCAGTGCTCTATAGTGTCGTTTTGAGGGTAGGAGTTGAAACAATTTATGTCCAGGATGCGAGGGGTCAGTAAATATTTTCATGGCCCTCTTTTTGACTCGTGCAGTGTATAGGTCCTCAATAGAAGGCAGGTTGGCAGTAATTGTTTTTTCTGCAGTTCTGATTATCCTCTGTCTGTCTTGTTGGGTTGCATAACCAAACCAGACAGTGATAGAGGTGCAGATGACAGATTCAATAATGCCTCTGTAGAACTGTATCAGCAGCTCCTTGGGCAGTTTGAGCTTCCTGAGTTGGCGCAGAAAGAATTTAATTTAATAATTTAATTTAATAGATTTGTATGCCGCCCAACTCCCAAGGGACTCTGGGTGGCTCACAACAACAACAACATTCTTTGTTGTGCTTTTTTGATGATGTTTTTGATGTTAGGTGTCCATTTTAAGTCTTGAGATATGATAGAACCTAGAAACTTGAAGGACTGTACTGTTGATACTGTGTTGTCTAGTATTGTAAGAGGTGGTAGCATAGGAGGGTTTCTCCTAAAGTCTACCACCATTTCTACGGTTTTGAGTGTGTTCAGTTCCAGATTGTTCCAGTTGTACCACAATGCTAGTTGTTCAACCTCCCATCTGTATGCGGTTTCATCGTTGTGTCAAATGAGGCCAATCACTGTTGTATCATCTGCAAACTTCAGTAGTTTAACAGATGGATCATTTGAGATGCAGACATTGGTATAGAGAGAGAAGAGAAGTGGTGAGAGCACACAGCCTTGGGGGGGGGCTTGTGCTAATTGTACAGATATCAGATGTGATTTTGCCTAGCTTCTGTGTTATATTATATATAAAGAGAAGTTATTGAATCCTGCTGAATCAGTTACTTGTGTATGCTTTCTGGATGTGATTGCTGCTGCAAACTCTGACATGTCCTTGCAGCAAAGAGCAAAGAGCCAGGTCAGCTTCAGCACATCGCAGCCTGATTCAGCACGAGCAGCTGATTGGCGGGTGGATCGGCCTCCCGGAATACCCACAATCAGCTGTTCCAGGCTGCAGAGATTGCCACAGACCATCGCCGCCTCTGTGTCTTGCGTTTTTGGCCTCTGTGCCTTGCGTTTTTGGCCTCTTTGCCTCGCGTTTTCAGCCTCCGAACGCTCAGTTTCAGACCCATTCTAGGCTGTGGGGATCACCAGAGCACATTGCAGCCGATCTCCGCCTCTGTGCATCGTGTTTTTGGCCACTGCACATCATATTTTTGGCCTCCGCACACCCCATTTTTGGCCTCTGCACGTCCTGTTTTTGGGCGGTTCCAGGCAGCGGGGATCACCGCTGCCTGGAACTGCTCAAAAACGTGGTGCGCAGAGGCCAAAAATGGGGTGTTCAGAGGCTGAAAACCTGAGGCACAGAGGCCAAAAACGCAAAGCACGGAGGCAGTGATGGTCTGTGGCAATCCCTGCAGCCTGAAACCAGTCTAAAACGTGACGCACAGAGGACAAAAATGGCTGATGGGTGGGGCTCGTCGGGTGGGAGGAGCTACATTTGGTGTATAAGACGCACCCAAATTTTCACCCTCTTTAAGGGTGGGGAAAAGTGTGTCTTATACTCTGAAAAATACGGTATGCCCATGCCTTCATCTGGAATGTTTGACTTCTTAATCTAATCTATAGCTCTTGGATTGTAAGGTATTTCTTATATATGTAATAAATAGTAAATAGCTACACCAAAAGCTGCCTCACTAAACATGATTCTTCTGGTCTGATCTTGTTGAGAGAGGACTTATTTGACATCCTACTCCCATGTGAAGCAAAAAAGAACTATTTTAAAAGTAAACACAATAAATCCACAAATAATGTGTTACCTCAAGACTTGGCGACCTTGGAGAACTTTTTTGCCTCAAGACATTATCATTTTAGAGGACTTTGAAAGGGAATTTAGATAACTTTGTGTAGGGCAGATCTATCTTCAGATACCATTTGGATGTTCAGTGTTAACATTGAATAGCATGTGAGCAAATACCACTTGCAAGGGAATCATGTCAGGAGAAAGTATGCCTCAATGTCTTTATAAGCACCCCAGGTTTCTAGTTACTGACAGAAACATATTCCTGAATGGAGTTGGTCTTGGTCTGATCCAGTAAGGTTACTCCTGTGTGATTGCATTAAGTCAGTGGTTCCCAACCTGTGGTACGTGTACCACTAGTGGTACGCGAGGGCCTTCCAGGTGGTACGCGAACACTTTCGGGGTCATGAACGATTTTTAGTTAGTTATTTTTTACTTCACAAAAATGTTTACTGCCTAACACAAGATAATCTGGCAATGATTTGCAACTGTTGCCACACGCCACCCACCTGGTCCCAGCGGCCCGAGAATCCAGTTGCTGGATGCGCGGGGCCAAAAAAGGAATGGTACAATTATGGAAATAAAGTGATATCTGATCGAATTTAGTTTCTCTGGAACCAGGTGGTACACGGCGACTGTACGGGACCTCCAAGTGGTACTCGATCACAAAAAGGTTGGGAACCACTGCATTAAGTGCTGCCAATGGCTGAGAAAAATGCAAAAAATGCAAAAAAAGAACATATTTTTTAAAAAAGTTATAAATCTTGGTTTATCAAATTCTAATCAGTACTTTATCTAATTCTATCAGATTGTCCATGATATGTTTGAAAACCTAATCATAGTCATATGTTGTGAATTACACACATCTGTGTATGTATTAAATGATATATAAGTGTGGTATCTTTCTATCCTACCTGCAGATGGCTTCCTACCCAGCAGTTAGATAACTGTTAGCAATGTGACATGCCCCTTAATTCCTCTTGTTCCTTACTGTATAATGAGGAAAATAAAATGACTAATGTAATGTATCACAGGCTGAGAAATGTGATGTGATTTTATTTTTAAGTGTGAAGTTGTAAATAGAAGTGCCAAAAATTAAGGCTACCAAGACAGATGCACAACAGAAGATACAGACTTATTTTACCAGGAGAGCTTTCAGACTACTTAAGCACTGAAAGTTTGAGAGAAATACTCTTGCCTGCAGTGGATAGGTCCACAAACTGGTTTTTTATTCCCTGCAAACTAGATGTTAAATCATATATTCATTGCAGACACAATCAGACTATTAGATCATAAGTCCCCACTGTCAAATATCTGCTCATTTGTGTCTTCTGTTTGGTCAGATTTGTTTACTTCTACTTCAAAAGATTTGGAGTAAAGTCAAGTGAAGTGAATGATATGAACAGCTCCATGAATGTGATTTTGGGGCCAGTGAAAAATGTATAGTATTCCCCAAAAGTGTATAGTATTTTTTAACTTCTCAGTTTAACTTACAACCCTGTGATTTCAATAGTCTCCCACCCTAGTTTTGCCCCTGTTAGTTTTCTTTAAGATCTGTCAAGTTTCTTCAGTGTTGCTACCTGTGACAGGTTTCTCTTTGAAGATAATAATTATTCAAAGTGTAATGTAATAGCAACAACATATAATAATGATTCTGCATCCACTCCATATACATCATCTTAGATCTGATCCTAACTGCTATGTACTGTATGCCTTCATAATTTGCCTTCTTAGTGGATTTCCTTTCTTTTTTAACGCTTTGCATGAAGAAGAATTGCATAACCATGCATAACTTTTTGTGTTATTTTGGAGGAGGTAGGCAAAAAAATTTTTAGACAGCTGCTGCCTTGTTACACTCAGATAAGATTGGCCCTTTGAAATAGGCCAGGTCAGAAAACAGACACCACCACACACACACAAAAAAGCCAGATACCTAGAAGATATAGGATATAGCATTTTCACAGCCTGATATCATTTTCTCCTCCTTCCTTGTACCAAAAAAGAATCAAGGCAGAACAATCTTTGGTTTCTGTCCAGGCTTCCTTGATTTCCTAGGCTAAGCCCATATTTTATTAACAATTGCCTCCTATGTTTTCCAAGGTCATCTTTGTGATTTTCTACAGGTGTGTGTATGTGTCTGTGTGTGTGTGTGTGTGTGTGTGTGTGTGTATTTGCAGATGTCTGTTTTCTTTAAATCAGTTTTGACTCCTGGCGATTGCCTTAACTAATTTCTGCAGTTTTCTTGGCAAGGTTTTTCAGAAGTGGTTTGTCATTGCTTTCTAAGGGCTAAGAGAGAGAGGCTGGACTAATCTAACCCAGCTGGTTTTGTTCCCAAGATGAGACTAGAAAACTCACAGCCTCCTAGTTTCTAGCCTGGTGCTTCCAAACTGGCCCTCTACTGATCAGAATAAAGAATTCTAAAATATATGAGACTGGGATAGAATTAACAGTAGACAATAGCAAAAGCAGCACTATACAAAGGCATCAAGAGAAAATATGGGAGAAAGTAATGAGTGCTGTTTCCTAATAAGTGTATGAAAGAGAAAGGGAGTGCCAGCAAGCATATAAATCATATGCTGCTTGTAACGTCCTCCCCTGACGCTAGCAACAGGAGAGCTGGCCCCGGATTGGAGCGGCTTGCTGAGCGGGAGCGCTCAGCCCCCTGATTGGCTGCTGCGTTTGACAGCCGCTTTAAATAGAGCTGTCAAACGCGGCTGAGGTGATTTCTAGCGCCTCCAGCTTCAGTTACTGTTCTGCTGTTTCTCGTGTTGCCTTAATAAAGGCTTTTGTTTCTTGACCTCGTCTCCTGCCTTTTATTTGTCCCATGGACATAACAAGTGGCGACGAAGGTGGGATCCTACCGGTCTCACCGCTGACCATCGTCCGGCAAGAATAGTGCCCTTCCCTTTCCATCTAGCTGAAGCGTCCCTGCGAGGCTGCCGCCAGCGCCACCGCTGATCATGGCTCGAGCAGGCAAGGACCCCACCATTTTTGAGGTCTTCTGCCCCGAGTCTGAAACCTGGGCCACGTACATGGAGCGTTTCGAGTGCTACCTGCAAGCGAACGACCTCACAGGGCTTCCCAGCACCCGGCAACACGCCGTCTTCCTAAATGCTTGTGGCCACAGGATGTTCGTGACGGCCAGAGCCAACGTCCCGTGGGAGGACCTTCTGAGTAAGTTGAAGAACCACTATTCCCCCACACCATCACGCATTGCCCGCAGATTCACTTTCCAGCAGCGATTGCAACGAGAGAGAGAGGCGGTCAATCACTACATGACCGCCCTCCAAGACGCAGCTTTGGATTCCGAATTCCCAAACCTCGATGATGCCCTGCTGCAGCAACTGGTTTGTGGGGTGAGGGACATTAGGCTGCAGCATCGCCTCCTCGCCCGCACAGAACTTACTTTGACAGTCGCCCTAGATGAAGCAAGGGCAGCAGAAATGTCCACCAATTCTGCTGCCGAAATTCACCGTTGCCAGCCAACAGCGCACCAGACCCAGCAACACCATGCCGTGCACCATGAGGACATCGACCCCTATGACCAGTCCACACCAGCCACCTCGGTCCACCGCCTCGGAGACGCTGCCCAACGTCGCTGGTCACAACAACAACAGCAACTACTGCAACAGCGACAACCCCGGCAAAACAACTCCAACATGTGTGCCAGCTGCGGGGAGCCTCACCCCCGCAGCTCTTGCCGTTTCCGCACTGCCACCTGCCGCCGCTGCGGGAAGTTCGGACACCTTGCAAAAGTTTGCCGCTCGTTGGGGGCTGCCGCTGTCCCTTCAGCACCTCAACCTTTCCCTGCTCACCCTCAAAAGCCTCCTGCTGACTATTTTCCTGTCAGGCAAACTGCTGAGGTTATGCCTGAGGAGGTTTGTCTAACTGCTGGGGCGGGGGGGCGGAAAAAAATCTGGCTTCAGCTCAAGGTTGAGGGATCCCCATGTCTAATGGAGGTGGACACAGGCTCCACCAAGAGCATAGTCTCCTGGGACACCTTGCATAGGCTGGTACCTGCTCTGACTGTAAACTGCCTGACACCCTCTAGTGTCAGATTAAGGGACTACCAGGGGAACACCATTCCCATTCTAGGGGAGACTAGAGTCCTAGTTGAAAAAGGCTCCTTCACTGGCAACCTGCCCTGGTTGTGGTGTCTGGCTCACTGCCTTCACTTTTGGGCCTAGAATGGTTCGACTCCCTAGGCCTCTCGCTCTCGGACGTTCATGCAATTGCTTCGCGTGACACTTGCCCCCTGTTCCTTGAATTTGCTGATGTCTTTGACAACAAACTAGGTACCTATGTAGGAAACCCAATTTCCCTCAACCTAGATCCTCACGTTGCCCCCATTCGCCTCAAACCACGATGCGTTCCCTTTGCCTTGCAGCCGAAGGTGGACGCAGAAATTGACAAGCTGCTAGCCCAAGGAGTCCTAGAATCAACATATCATGCTAAATGGGAGACCCCAGTGGTCATCCCTTTAAGGCCAGATGGGTCTATCAGGCTGTGTGGGGATTACAAAAGTACACTGAACAAAGCCCTGCAGCCTCACCCATATCCAATTCCTGTGGTGCAGCACTTGCTCCATTCCCTAGGCCGGGGCACCACTTTCGCCAAGCTGGACATGGCTCAGGCATATCAGCAGCTCCCAGTGGATGACTCCACTGTGGAAGCACAAACGATTGTCACCCACCGGGGTGCTTTCAAGTGCCGCCGCCTCCAGTTTAGCGTAAGTGTTGCCCCCGGCCTCTTCCAGAATCTTATGGAACGCCTCCTTTTCGGCCTGCCAGGGGTCATTCCGTACTTCGATGATATTCTCATCTCAGCCAATAGCCAACAGGAGCTCTACTCTAGAGTCAGAGCTGTCCTCTCCAAATTTCGCCTGGCAGGCCTGAAATTGAAGCGCAGCAAGTGCCAGATAGGGGTGCCAAGCATTGAGTTTCTGGGTTACCTGATTGACGGTGCGGGTATTCACCCCACCCTCTCCAAGGTAGCAGCCATTAAGCAGGCCCCAACGCCAACTTGCAAGTCTGACCTCCAGTCATTTTAGGCCTTCTCAATTTCTACAATATATTCATCCCACATAAGGCCACCTTTGCTGAACCCCTCCACCGACTGCTAGATTCTAACAGACCCTGGCACTGGGGTCCAGAAGCCCAGGCCGCTTTCGAGGAGGTCAAGGCCCTCCTCGTGTCAGAGGCGGTGCTAGTTCAGTACCATCAAGACATGCCCCTGTCATTGGCAGCAGATGCCTCCCCTTTTGGCATTGGAGCAGTGCTTGCTCACATCCTCCCAAATGGCTGTGAGGCCCCAATCGCTTTCTTTTCAAGGACCCTGTCCTCCACAGAGCGCAAATACAGCCAGACCGACAGGGAGGCACTTGCCCTTGTAGCCTCCATCAAGCGATTTCACGACTACCTGTATGGCCGACAATTCCACCTGTTCACTGACCACAAACCACTTCTGGGGCTCCTGTCAGGGGACCGCCAGACCCCCCAGTACCTATCACCAAGAATGTCTCGCTGGATGGAGTTCTTGTCAACCTATTCTTACTCCCTGCATTATAGACCTGGCAAAGCCATGTCCAATGCTGATGCACTCAGCCGCTGCCCCCTACCTGCAGCCATCGTCGACCCCGCTCCTGCCTCTGAGGTCCTCCTCATTGAGGAACTGGGAGCACCAATCCTGGCTGCTGACATTGCCGCCCATACGGGCCGCGACCCCATCCTTAGCCAGGTTCTCAACTGGGTGTTGAGGGGGTGGCCGGTGGGGCAGCTAGAACAACCCAATGTGCCCTACTTTCATCGCCGCCTGGAACTCTCCACCCAACAGGGCTGCCTCCTTTGGGGAAACAGGGTCGTGGCACCCCCTGCCTTGCAAAGGCCAATTCTCCAACGCTTGCATGCCTGCCATCCGGGGGTGGTGCGCATGAAAGCACTGGGTAGGAGTTACGTGTGGTGGCCTGGCACGGATCAGGAGATTGAGAGGTGGGTCTCCCTATGCCAACCATGCCAGCTGTCCAGGCCTGCTCCACTCGCTGCAGCCCCGAGGTCTTGGGAGACCCCAAGGGGGCCATGGTCCAGAATCCACTTAGATTTTGCAGGCCCATTCCTTGGCCATCAATTCTTGGTGGTTGTGGACGCCTATTCTGGGTGGGTAGAGGTGGAACTAATGACAAGCACCACTTCTGAGTCACTCATTCGCACATTGTTGAGGCTGTTTGCAACTCAAGGTTACCCAGATGTTGTGGTGTCTGACAATGGTCCCCAGTTTACATCCAGTATGTTTCAACAATTTCTGGCCGCCCATGGGATTCGCCAGACACTGACTGCCCCCTGGCACCCTGCAAGTAATGGCCAGGCAGAGAGGGCAGTGAGGTCAGCTAAAGAGGCGCTAAGCAGGCTAAATGCCATGAATTGGCAGGACAGGGTGGCAGCTTACCTTCTAGCCCAACACTCAACCCCCTGTCCTACGACAAACCGCAGCCCAGCTGAGTTGCTTATGGGCCGACGCCTTCGCACTGACCTTGACAGAATGCACCCCGGGTATGGTTCTGGAGGGCCCCCTGTCCTACACGCCAAGGGCCAGAGTTTTGCAGTGGGAGATACCATCTATGCCCAAAATTATGGGGGGGAACCTCGTTGGCTTCCAGGCCATGTCTCTGAGATAACTGGCCCCTGTTCCTACAGGGTCAGATTATCGGATGGCCGCATCTGGAGGAGGCATGTTGACTAGCTAAGGGGGCGTCGGCCGGCAGACACCAGTCCGGAGGCCTTCACTCAAAGTCCGGCCGCAGAAACTGCGCCTTCGCCAAGCCCCGCAGCAGCGTTCGCCGACTTCGCGGAGCTGCCAGAACACTCACCGGTAGCTCCAGCGACCTCCGATGCCGGTCCAATGTTGTCCCCAAGCTCACCGATACCGTCTGAAGTCTCCCCGGCTTCTGCAGAAGTTCCGCCGGCAGATTCCGGCAGCCCAGCAGGGCTGAGACGCTCTTCAAGGTTGCGCAGGCGCCCAGCCTATCTGGGCGACTACGTATGTTCCTTCCGGGTGGGGAGGGGTGTAACGTCCTCCCCTGACGCTAGCAACAGGAGAGCTGGCCCCGGATTGGAGCGGCTTGCTGAGCGGGAGCGCTCAGCCCCCTGATTGGCTGCCGCATTTGACAGCCGCTTTAAATAGAGCTGTCAAACGCGGCTGAGGTGATTTCTAGCGCCTCCGGCTTCAGTTACTGTTCTGCTGTTTCTCGTGTTGCCTTAATAAAGGCTTTTGTTTCTTGTCCTCGTCTCCTGCCTTTTATTCATCCCACGGACATAACACTGCTGACATGACGTCCCCACAGGTACAGTGGTTACTGGATGCTTATAAGTGTTGCATGTTGTTGTTTTGGCTTTTTGTTAGAGAGGAAGTGATATAAATGATTTAATGGGTTATTTGCAATTGTTCTGTGGTATAGGATAAAAAGAAAGTTTATGATATATGTAATACATTACATAACAAACCACTTTTTACAAACTGTCTTTTAACGTTTTATTGAGTTATAAGATAAGATACAAAATACAAAAATAAATAGGAAAACAGTGGGGAGAAAGGGGGAAAGAGAAGTGATGAAGGGCTGAGAAAAAGAAAAAGAAGCATTGACTTCGAACTCCCTCTGTTGTAGTAAAATAAAGCATTAACATCAAACCACAACTTTTTGTTTTTTCATGATAATATAAACTGGCCAGTTCTATAAGGATCTATCAATCTAATCAGTAAAACCCAAAATCAAAGTTTCATTCTTTTCCATTCAAGCACAAAATTCAGAAGCAGTCTCCATGTGGAAACAAAAGTACTTATATTCTTTTCTTTAATCAAAGTAGTCAATTTTGCCATTTCAGCCAACTCCATCAGCTTCTGGAACCATTCGTCCATGGTAGGAATTGAAGTATCCTTCCATTTTTGTGCGTATAATAATCTTGCTGCTATCAACATATATAGTGTCAAAGTTCCAATTTTTTTCTTCAAGTTATTTTCCCATTAGACCAAAAAGGAAAGTTTCTGGTTTCATCTCTATCTTCATTTTCAGAATTTTCTGTATTAAAATATGAATCATGCTTTTTGCTTTGTCATATGTCCACCAGAGGTGGGTTTCAGCAGATTCTGACCAGTTCTGGAGAACTGATAGCGGAAACTTTGAGTAGTTCAGAGAACTGGTAAATACCACCTCTGACTGGCACCACCCCCGTCTATTCTCTGCCTCCCAAGTCCCAGCTGATCGGGAGGAATGGAGATTTTGCAGTATCCTTCCCCTGGCGTGGGGTGGGAATGGAGATTTTATAGTATCCTTCCCCTGCCACACCCACCAAGCCACACCTGCCCACTAAGCCATGCCCACAGAACCGGTAGTAAAAAAAAATTGAATCCCACCACTGATGTCCACCATAGATGATAAAAAGTCCCTTCTTTACTTTTACACTTCCAACATTCATTTGACATATCTTTATACATCTTAGATAACTTATCTGGTGTTAAGTCTGGTAGACCCAAACCCCTCTTTCCTTAGCATCTTGCAGTTGTCTGGTGTTAAATCATATATTCTAATCTAATGATTAGATACATCATTTTATAATTTTTTTCTTTTAAATTATAATTTAATGTAAATTTTAAACCCTTTGTCCACATATTTTCCCATTGTTCAAGCATCATAGTTGTGGTGCCCACATACAGGTACTGAATGTAAAAGAGTTAAGTTGTTGTATAAAGTTAAAGTGTGGTTAAAAGGAATTGTATACACAAATAAGTATGGAGCCAAACAGCTTTTAAATGTATGGTAAGTAGAAAGGGGGAGGTGTTTATCCCAGTTCTCCAGAAGGGAGGGGGGATAGATTACATCATAAGGAGCCAGCCAATCGGATCATAGATAGCAGGGCCAGGAACTATAAAAGGCCTAGGTGGAAGAGCTGAGGGAAGCTCTGTTTGTGGTAACTTCCAAGAGGGAAGGTTTATAGGGATTCTCTGCCTGAGTTTAACTGTCCAAGAGGGAAGTTAACAGGAGAGAACATAGGCTCTAGGCAGTTCTGTTGGAAGCAGATGCCAGGGTCAGGGGACTTTATTGATTGATATATTGTGTTATTTGTAGATAGAGATAAATGGTGAAACATGCTCTAATCTATAGGCCTTAACCCAAAGAAAAACTGGGTTTTCTTAGATTTAGTCAGGAAAGCTAGGAGAGTTCTCTGAGGGGAAGAAACAGTGTAAAAGAATTGAATAGCTGGTTGTGGCTGTAAGAACTTTACTTGACATTTACTGAGAAGTTTGTATTTAAATAAACTGTTTTCTTGTTTGTTCAAGAAACGTGTCAAAATCTTTCTATTCCTCACATAAAGTATATCATAAGCAATTCTGCAGAGCATAGGGATATTGTAACAGTAAAATCAAACCTCTAAGGAGAGAGAGAAGTGAAACAGAGGGTGTTACCCTTGGTCAGGGAGATATAAAAAAATAAAATTAAACATAAATCTATTCTGAGCACTATTTTACACTACCAAGACATATAAAACAATAAACCTGACTGGAGGGGGACAGGCGACCCTCACAACATTATATCCAAAATTCCTTGCCCACTGAATCATGCAGTTTTACATATTCACTTTCTAAATTCATTTTCAATAACATTTTATAAATCTTAGCAATAATATATTCATTATTTCCACACAGCAAGATTTCCAATTCATTTTTAACAAAATCAAATCCATAACTCTTTTTATCCAGTTTAAATATTTCTTTCAATTGTTCGTAAGTAAACCAATGGCAAACATAGCTTCTGATTCAAGTTCTTCTCTCGGTTTTAGTATAGGCTCACCAGAGTTGAAAAATAAAATTGTACCATATGTCTAACATTCTGGCTTCGCTATCATTTCTTTTCTTTAAAAAGCTTTCTGGGGTGACACCAAAAGAGGCAGCTTTGTAGAGAGCCTTTTTTTATATTTATTCCAGACTCTTAGTATGGCTAAGGTGACCAGATGTCCCGATTTTGGCGGGACAGACCCGCTTTTTCATCATTTGTCCCACGTCCCGCCCGTCCTCTAAAAAGTCCCGATTTTATTAAAGAATGCACGACTAGGGCATTCTTTCAAAAAATCGGCCTGCAGGCACTCGAGGACGGCCAGGTTGGGCCCAGCCGCAGGGGCAGCAGCAGCAGCAGCAGCAGGCCCTCTCAAAATCGGGACGTCTGGTCACCTTAAAACACCCACCCATACCTTTCTCTCTGCAAGGCGGGCGCGGAGAGATGACGTCACTGCTGTCGGTGCCCCACGCTGATTGGCTGTTGAAGGGTGAGCGGCGGTGGCGACAGCAGCAAGCCGGGAGCGCTCGCCTGGAATTGGAGTCAGCGAGCAGCTGGGCATCGGGGCTCTTCCCCCGCCTTCTCCATCCTCCAGGGTCGCCACTGCGGGGGTTCCGTCTCTCCGGTGGTGCCTGCATTGGAAGGGAAGGGGGGGAAAGGCAGCCTGCGGGGCTTGGCACGGCTGGGAGTTGCGAGGTGGCGTAGCAACCAGGCTGTTCCTCCGGGTGTGCTAAAGTGCTCGAGTTTTTTCTCTCACACACACACATGCACAACCTTCCAACGACCGGGTCGGACTGGATCTCCCAGCACGACTTCCCGGTCATTGGAAGGTTGGAAGGCCATCCAAACCTTAATTCATGGCCCTCTAGTTCAAGAAACATCTTTTTCTGGAGGTTCACCTATTCTTTTAACCAGGCCAGACAGCATGCATCAAAATACAATTTCAAGTCTGATAGACCCAAACCCCTCTTTCCTTAGCATCTTGCAGTTGTTTATATCTAATTCTTGGTTTTTTCCCTTGCCATATAAACTTAGAACTATTCTTCTGCCATTGATTAAATGGATTATCAGTTGCAAGTATTGGTAACGTCTAGAATAAAAAAAGCATTTTTGGCAAAATATTCATCTTAATTACAGATATTTTAAATTCTCAACTCTAAAACCTGACTTTTTGGTCAATATATCACTGTCCTGGGAAGACATATTCTTGATCAACATTGTTGCTTTCTGTTTATTTATTTTAAAACCTGCCAAACTGTCCTTTTCATAGTCATTTTAAATGATAGATTACCCTGCTGTAGCTCCTAGATATAAGATATTATTTTATAATAATTTGGTTTTATTGATGAAATAAACCACAGAGCATTCTGAGTTACTGAACAATCAACTCAGATGTCTATAATATAATACATGAAGTATTTATTCTCTTTTAATAGGTTTGGTCCAATTTATAAGCTAAAAAGCGTATTTTGTCTTTTCATTTTGATATTCAATTCATAATACTGTCTGCAGGATTTTATACATTGGAAACAGTTTAATAGAAATCTGTGGCAAACGTAATTATCCAATACTACTCAACTTTCTTAACTAATTTAATATGTTAGAATTTAGAGACTTTAAAGTGTTTATCTGGAATGCTTATCTTTAAAATAAAAAAAAAGAATTCCAAACATTTCCTACATGATATACATACATAAAATCAATTTTAGTATGAAGATCTTTCTGAAAAGGCCAAGTTGGATTAGTAGATTTTGCTCCTTTCGTAGACTGATTCTGAAATTATATTAACAACTTACATAATAAAAAATAGTTTAAATGTTGTGGATTTTATGACTAAAGACTTTCTGGTGATATTTAGTAGCAAGACTATTAAAAACATTTAAAATCTAGTTGAGATGAGTATTTTAGGTAGGTAGGTAGGTAGGTAGTTTAGAGGCCATAGACTCTCAGTGGTAAAAATGTAGGATAACAAAAGTATAACAAAAAAAACCCAGATACTATGAGAGGCCCAAAAATAATACTGCTACAATGCGCTCTACCTGGAGTTGCCCCAAAAGAGCATTCAGAAACTTCAGTTAGTGTAGAATGCAGCTGTGCAGGTAGTAAATGCTATTTCCCTTGCTATTTTAATCTGCTGTTGTTTTATTTTATATATTACCCCAGGGGGGACTGTATAAGTGTATTTGTGAACGATTGGGGAGGATGAAATATGTAGAGTGTAGAGAGTGGTTTGGATAAGAATGAGTGAGTCAGGGGCTAGGATTATGCCCCCCTCTGCTGAGTGTGGAAACAGAAGCAGAAGGAGGTTGGAGTCCAACCCCAGGCTCAGTATGAATGGAATGTATGGCCTACCAGGAAAGAGGGGGACCAGTGGGGGAGGGGAGGGGATCTCTGGTGGGATGGGGAGTGGGAGCATTACGGTCATAACAGGGAGAGGTAGGTATGGCAGGAGCAGAGGGGTAGGCCGCTCTCGGGGAACGAGAACTCGCTGTTTGCAAGCGATTCCTTGTTCTGGCCCCTCTGGTTTGGTTCCATCTAGCTCAACCCGAGTACCTGGTAATCAGGGATATCAGGGCCCTGGGCTCAAGCTGCTGCTGTTGAATGCCAGGTTGATCATGAACAAGGCCCTCCTTGTACGGGATTTAATCCTGGAAGAGGGGGCTGACCTGGCATTCATCACTGAAACCTGGCTGGGCCAGGAGGGGGGGTTCCCCTTTCCAAAATGTGCCCAGACGGGTTCTCAGTTCAGCATCAACCGCGACCCCAGGGAAGGGGTGGAGGAGTGGCTATTATAGCTCGCCAGAATCTATGTCCTCGAAGGAGCCCTGCCCCAGAGATTGTTGGGTGTGAGACGCTCCTTCTGAAGTTGGACAGAGGTTCAGGTGGGCCTTTTGCTAATGTATTTGCCTCCTAGCTGCGTTGCAAAGGCCCTGCCTGTTCTGCTCGAGGCGGTAACGAGGCTGGCGATTGAGTTTCCCAGGTTGATGGTGCTGGGGGACTTCAACCTGCCATCGCCTGGCGAAACCTCAGAAGCAGTCCAGGAGTTCATGGCTTCCATGACAACCATGGACATGACCCAAGTAGTTCAGGGTCCGACTCATGAGGGAGGTTACACGCTTGACCTTGTGTTTCTCTTGGGGCAGTGGAGAGATGATCTGAGGCTGAGGGGTTTAGTCACAGTACCCTTGTTGTGGTCAGATCATTTCCTTCTGAGGTTGGATTTCATGGCACCACTCCTCCACCGCAAGGAGGCGGGACCGATTAAGTGGTTCCGCCCCAGGCGCCTAATGGAATCCGGAGGATTTCAGAGGGAACTTGGGGAAATACCTGTATCCCTGGTACACAATTCATCTGAGTCTCTGGTGGCTGCCTGGCCCCTTGGTTCACTGAGGAACTCCGGGAGATGAAGCGCCAAAAGAGACGCCTAGAGCGACGATGGAGAGCTAGTAAAGCTGAGTCTGACCGGACACTTTTAAGAACTTTCATTAAGTATTACTTAGTGGCGATACGGGCGGCAAAATGTTCACATTTTTCCGCCCTTATTGCGTCCGCCGACTCCCGCCCAGCCGCGCTGTTTAGGGTGACTCGCTCCCTTCTTGCCAAGGAGGGAGGCGAAGATCCCTTGCAGGGCAGAGCTGAGGAATTTTCTCAGTTTCTGGTGGACAAAGTCATTCAGATTCGGACAGACCTGGACTCCATTTGGACAGGGCAAGCTGAGATGACAGGGGCGAGTCTTAGTCCTGTTATTTGGGAGGAGTTTGAGCCTATCACTCCTGATGATGTTTACAAGGCCATAGGAGTGATGAGCGCCTCCACTTGTTTATTGGACCCGTGCCCCTCCTGGCTGGTCTCAGCCAGCAGGGAGGTGACACGCGGCTGGCTCCAGGCTGTTGTGATCGCATCTTTGAGAGAGGGGTCCATCCCGCAGCCCTTAAAAGCTGCGGTGGTGAGGCCCCTCATCAAGAAGCCTTCGCTGGACCCAGCAGATTTAAAGAACTTCCGTCCAGTCTCCAACTTACCCTTCGTGGGTAAAGTTGTTGAGAAAGTGGTGTCACTTGAACTCCTGCAGTTATTGGAGGACACTGATTATCTGGATCCCTTTCAATCAGGTTTCAGGCACGGCTACAGTAGGGAGACTGCTTTGGTCGCTCTGATGGATGATCTCTGGTGAGCCCGGGATGGAGGTCATTCCTCCATCCTGGTGTTACTTGACCTCTCAGCGGCTTTCGATACCATTGACCATGGTATCTTTCTGCGTCGTCTTGGGGAGGTGGGAGTGGGAGACACCATTTTACGGTGGTTCTCCTCCTACCTCTCCAATAGGACGCAGTCAGTGTTGACAGGAGGGCAGAGGTCGGCCCCTAGGCCCCTGATTTGCGGGGTGCCGCAGGGCTCAGTCCTCTCGCCCATCCTGTTTAATATTTACATGAAACTGCTGGGTGAGATCATCCGACGACATGGGGTGAGGTATCAGCAGTATGCTGATGATACCCAGTTGTACATCTCCACCCCGTGTCAGTTCAGTGAAGCAGTTGATGTAATGTGCCGCTGCCTGGACGATGTGAGGGTCTGGATGGGAGTGAATAGACTCAAACTCAACCCTGACAAGACTGAGTGGCTATGGATATTGCCCCCCAGGGATTATGTCGACTGCCCTTCCTTGGTTTTTGGGGGAGAAAAATTGACTCCCTCAGAACAGGTTCGCAATTTGGGTGTTCTCCTAGACCCACAGCTAAAATTGGAGCAACATCTTTCAGCTGTGGCTAGGGGGACCTTTGCACAGATCCGTCTTGTGCATCAATTGCGACCCTACCTGGAGAGGAAGGCTTTGCTCACCGTCACTCATGCCCTTGTCACCTCACGGCTGGATTACTGTAACACGCTCTACATGGGGCTACCCTCAAAGAGCATCCGGAGACTGCAATTGGTACAGAATGCAGCTGCGCGAGCTGTGGTGGGTGTGCCAAGCTACACGCACGTAACACCTATCCTCCGCCAGCTGCATTGGTTGCCTATTAGTCTCCGGTCACAATTTAAGGTGTTGGTTTTGACCTTTAAAGCCCTACATGGTGGGGTGAAGAAGTAGAAGATCGGATTCCCCCTGAATGAATGTTGTTGTGTTTTATATTGTCATGTCTTTTTTACTGTATTGTTCTTATTCCCATTGTACGCCGCCCTGAGTCCTACGGGATTGGGCGGCCTATAAGAACTTTAAATAAATAAATAAATAAATAAATAAATAAATAAATAAATAAATAAATAAATAAATAAATAAATAAATAAATAAATAAATAAATAAATAAATAAATAAATAAATAAATAAATAAATAAATAAATAGTGCCAGATAAACAGCACACTAACACCACTACTGGATGAGCTGTATTGGTTACTGGTGTACTTCCGGGAGCAATTCAAGGTGCTGGTTGTCACCTTTATATAGCTTGGTACTGGGTTACCTGAGGGACTACCTTTTTCCAAGAGTCTCTACCCATCCAATTTAATCCAGAAGACTGGGCATGCTATTAAAAAAAATCTCATCAGCCAAAGAGTATCAACTTGCAGGGAATAGAACAGTGATGGCGAACCTTTTTGGCACCAAGTGCTGAAAGGGGAGTGTGTGTGCGCATGGGTGGCACCAAGTGCCAAAATGGGAGCACTTTGCATGCACACTCGTCTGGGCCGCGATCAGGAAGAGGAGTTGCCCAGGGACCATGCGCGTGCTGGAAAATGTACCTCTGGTTTCTGGTGCGTGCATGTGCTGGTAAGTCTTCTGGTTACTGCCACGCATGCATACGCACCGATCAGAGGGCCGGCACGCATGCTCTCGTCAGAAAAGGGAAGACCAGCTTTTCTAGTTTTCGGCACTGCTGCACACACAAAGGCCAACTGATCATCGCATGCACATGCACAAAACCCAGAAGAGGATCGGGCGATGCCGTGCGTGCCAGGCAACATGGCTCTGCGTGCCAAATCTTCCCAGGGCTTTCTTGACTGATCTCATGGATCTTTCTTCAAGGCCATTCGTGGCTGGGTGGAAAGGCGCGGATTGTGCATGTCAGATGTCCAATTCCACAAAGAACCCCTCAAACTGGGTAGCTGTAAACTGTGGGCCATTATCGGACACCAGGATGTCTGGTAGGCCATGGGTGGCAAACAGATGCCGGAGGACTTTAATTACTGCCTCAGCCGAAGTGGAGCCCATGAGAAAGATTTCTATCCATTTAGAATAGGTGTCTACTAGTATCATGAATGTCTGGCCATGGAAAGGGCCAGCAAAATCAATATGTAAACTCGACCATGGAGCTTTAGGTTTTTCCCAGTCTTGCACCAGGGTCCTAGGGGGAGTCAGCTTTGACTCCTGGCACAGGTTACATCTTCCAACCCACTCCTGGATTTCCAAACATAGCTCCTAGCAAGGGCTTTCATCAGAACAATCCCCAGAAGGCCCTCATGCAATGTCCTAAGAATGCCAGCGCACAGGTTGGGCGGAATGACAACTCTGTTGCCCCACAACAGGCAGCCCTCTTGCTCGGACAGTTCATGCTGGTTCAGTACGAATGGTTTGAATTCAGCTCCCACTGGGTCCTTAGGCCATCCCCTTCACACCCAGTCCAAAATGGTTTTGAATGAGGGGTTCCTGGCCATATGTCTCACCACTTCAACAGACGTAACAAGTCCTACTCTGAAGTGTCAATTAGCAGCACAGGAGCATCTGGGGAAATGTCTGTCAGGAGGTCAGGCAGTGGGCACCTGCTGAGGGCATCAGCATTGCCCATCTTCTTTCAAGAGTAGTGCATGACTCTATAGGAGTAGGCAGATAGGAAAATGGCTCACCTGGTGAAACGAGGGGACAGGGCAACCAGGATGGGGTGGTCCCCAGCAAGCAACCCCAATAACGGCTTGTGATCAGTCACCAGTTCGAAATCCCTCCCAAAGAGATACTTGTGGAACTTCTTGACCATGGCAACTGTGGCCAGAGCCTTCCTGTCCAGCTGGCTGTAGTTCCTTTTGGTGCTGGAGTAATAAGCCACCGGGGCCTCGGTTCCATTTGGGAGTCTATGGCTCAAAACAGCCCCCACGCCGAATGGGGAAATGTCGCATATTAGCACTAGGGGCAAGGTAGTATTGTATTGGATAAGGAAGCTGTCAGTAGTCAACAACAGTTTGACAGCCCTAAATTCCGTGGCTTCCTTTGGTCCCCAAACCCAAGGGATGTTCTTTGCCAAAAGCCTGTGCAAAGGATTGGCAATTGTTGCCTTGTCCTTCAGGAAAAGACTAAAAATTCAGCAGACCGAGGAAAGCCTGGAGATCGCTTTGGTTCCTCAGAGTGGGTGCCTCGTGAATAGCATGGAGCTTGCTCTTTGTTGGGTGGATGCCATTGCCGTCAATGCGGTAGCCCAGGAACTCGACTTCGGTTACACCCATTAAGCAGTTGCTGCATTTCGCTTTAAGCCCAGCAGCGTGCAGTTTTGACAGGACCAGTCTAACTTGGGAGCAGAGCTGTTCCTTGTCACAGGCTGAGATCAGGATGTCATCAAAATATGGCACGACCCTGAGAATATTGAGCAATAGGCATTCCATTACACTCTGGAACAACCCCGGGGCCACGCTAACTCCAAACTGCAGCCTGTGACATTTGAACGCCCCCCTGTGAGTTACAATGGTCTGCACTTCAGCAGTAGTGCCATCTACTGGCAACTTTTGGTATGCCTGCGCCAAGTCGAGTTTAGCGAAGAGGTGGCCTGGACCCAGGGAATGTAGAAGATGGTGAATAATCGGCACCGGATAGGCACTCTGCTGCAGAGCCTTATTTAGCATGCACTTGTAATCAGTGCAGATCCTCATGGTGCCGTCCCCTTTAACGGGTGTCACAATTGGGGTCTCCCACTTAGCGTGATCGACTGGCTCAAGGATATCTTGACGGATCAGTTTATCCAGTTCGAGGTCAATTTTAGGCCTAAGTGCCAAGGGGACCCACCTGTTGTGGCTTGCCTGCATCCCGTGCAGCTGGTTGAGGATCAGGAGGCCCTAGAGCCGCCCATGGTGCGGCACTATCACCCTGTGTACCTGGCACCTGAGTCTGACAGCGATGAGGACTCAGTGCCAGAGGAGGAAGACCAGCCAGGGCCTTCTGCACCTTCTCAGCTGGTGCAGAGTGAATCCTCAGAGGAAGAGGAGCCTCTGCTGGATGCTAGGGCTCTCAGAGCAGCCAGCAGAAGGGATCAGCTTTACAGCCGGAGGTCTCCTCGCAGGTAAAGCTGAGGGCTAATGAGCCACGCCCTCAGGCTATTTAAGTCCTGGAGCATGCCTGAATTGTTGCTGGAAGCAACACCTGTGTTCTGCGAGCATTCAAGAAGTCTTTGTTCCAGCTCTGATTTCTGTATTTTTGAAATAACAACTCATTGCTTTGGATTCCGGGATTCCTGCCAACTCCAGTGAGTACCAAGATAAGAACTACCGTATTTTTTGGAGTATAAGACGCACCTTTTTACCCCCAAAAAGAGGGTGAAAACTTGGGTGCGTCTTATACACCGAATGTAGCCCCACCCACCCAGCCACCCCCACCCTTTGGCCTCTGTCTTCCAGCAATTTACCTGCTTGCAGGAAAGAGGGAAGAGCCTGTAAAGCCCAAGTCAGTAGGAGTTTCCCGATCTACAGCTGATTAGGTTTGCCACGTGGGAAAATGAAAGTGAAACTAACTACAAAGAGCCAAATAGCTGGGAGAGACACAGCAGATTTTTATTTTTTGCTGAACTGGATGGAAGGTGGTAAGTGAATAACTATAAATGTCTGTAGAATGTTCAGATTATTAGACTTATTTTTTAAAGACCGCTTTATTATTGTTCTAGAGCCAGGCGTCTCCAACCTTGGCAACTTTAAGACTTGTGGACTTCAACTCCCAGAATTCAACAGCCAGCTTCATTAGCTTTGCTGGCTGTGGAATTCTGGGAGTTGAAGTCCACAAGTCTTAAAGTTGCCAAGGTTGGAGATCCCTGTAAATCTAGACAACTTAACAAAATAAAGAAGCTTTTTAAAATAAATGCTTGCTCTGAAGAGGCCCAGTGCTATTGTATCTTCTTTTAAATAATAGAAAATAATGTATACTTCCAGAAATTTTAATTAATTTTAACAGCTCTGTACAAGTATAGTATGAAATGTAACAGTGTCCTGTTTAGTATTAGAGTTTAGTTACCTTGGAGTAGATCTATTTAAATACTTGGGAAGAGTTAGTGTGACTACATTTAAGAAAACTTTCTGGCATAATGTACATTTCTCCAATTCTTTGCTATTTCTATGGGTCAGGCACACATGCACAGAAATACACAGCAAACAGTGTATATCATCTGTGCTGTTTGCTGTTTGCCAAATTGCTTGGAGGCAGAGGCCTTTTTCCCTTGTTTTCCTCCCCCAAAACTAAGGTGCGTCTTATACTCTGAAAAATACGGTAATTAATTTGCCAGCTTTGCTTTGAACATTTGAACTCTGGCTGAAAGGCTCACGGAGATAATATTCACCAAGACTCCTGTGCCGTTTGTTTCTGGACTTTGAAAAAATGCTGACTTTTTACTAAGAATATTTATTAGTAAAACTTCTTGATTTCTTTTGGCAAACGGTTGTGTGCGTGTCTTTTCTGGGGGTTCCTGTGCTGGGACACAACACCACCTAGGCTTCAGCCGGATAGGGGCAACGTTAGGATCCAGATTAAAAGAAATAGGGGTGCCCACATTCTTGCCCAGGTCTTGGCTAAAAATGTCCCGGAACTCCTGGAACAGGTCGTCGAACCCGGGGCTGGCAATGGAATTGATGCCGGTAACCTCTAGACCAGCGGTTCCCAACCTGGGGGTCGCGACACCTTTGGGGGTCGAATGACCATTTCCCAGGGGTCGCAGACATCTTTCATTGATACCCATCTTCTTTACACAACAACCAAAGCAAAAACATGAGGGACTCACTTCAAAGGAGCGGATTATTGGGAAAGGATCTTTTTGAGGAGAAAGAGGAAGGGAACAAGGCGGCGCTCATGAGATCCCGGAAGGAAAAGGCCAACAATGGAGAGGAGTGAACCACCGTCCTTTCTGTCCTGCGGACTCGATGATGAGACCTCCCCCAGCTCAAGGGAAGAGGCGGGGAGGGCAAACAGCGCAAGAGGTGGGACAGACAGCGGCCTCGTGGTGACTTGCAAACAGATCCACATTACCGCCTGCAAGTAACCTGTGTGGGAGACTGCAGCCGCCAGAACAGAGCAAAGCAGAGCGTACTCTTTACCGAAACCGACGACCCAGAGGAATATTACAAGAGTCTGAGCGAGCTATGGCAGAAGGACTACGAGGAGGTTTTGCAAAGGGCCCGTAAACGTATTCAGGAGGTGAGCGATGCCCCAGTATAGATAAAGGGGTGGGGGAGACCCTCATCAAGCTAATTAATACATTCTGCTTGCACCAGTTATTCGTCAACTTAATCTTAGAATAAAATTTCTAAGGTTTGACTTTCAGTTGTTTTCTTTCTTTTTTCCACAACATACTGTAATTCCAAATAAATGATTCTGTTTAGGGAAAACAAAATACTTAGAAAAATATAATTAGTTGGTAAATCTGAACGTTTGCTGCTCTTTTCGGGAATCGGCGTGGGTTCAGGGCGCTTTTCTGGCAGGATCCCAGCTTGGGAAAGGATCTTTTTGAGGAGAAAGAGGAAGGGAACAAGGCGGCGCTCCTGAAATCCTGGAGGAAAAAGGCCGACAAAGGAGAGGAGCGAACCGCCATCCTTTCTGTCCTGCGGACTCGAGGATGAGACCCCCCCCAGCTCAAAGGAAGAGGCGGGGAGGGCAAACAGCGCAAGAGGCAGCCTTGTGGTGGCTTGTAAACAGATCCACGTGACTGCCTGCTCGTCCAGAGCGGCTGCTGTCCTGGCTGGATTTTGAGCCGAACTTTGGGGGAAAGAAAGACTTCTGCTGCTTCTGCTTTTGATTGCATGGAAAGAAAGCAGCAAAAGTCTTTCTTTCTTTCCCCCAATCTTCAGCTTCCAAATCCAGAAGCGGCTGGGAGGAGGACGCCCACCCCGCCCCGCCCCACCCACCCTGCCAAGCCCCAGCGTGGGATGCGCATCCTAGATGCTCGTCCAGAGCGGCTGCTGTCCTGGATTTGGAAGCCGAAGTTTGGGGGAAGAAAGACTTCTGCTGCTTCTGCTTTTGATTGCACAGAAGGAAAGCAGCAGAAGTCTTTCTTTCTTTCCCCCAATCTTCGGCTTCCAAATCCAGAAGCGGCTGGGAGGAGGACGCCAACCCCGCCCGCCCTGCCAAGCCCCAGGCCCCTTAGTAAATCCTCCAAGATGCAAATTCTGGATTCAAATAGCTGTATGCCTAACTATGATGAAACTTTTTAAGGGGAATGTACATGTTCTGTTTTATTTATTTATTATTAAATTTCTAGGCCTCCCAATTCTGACTCTAGGTGACTCACAAGTAAAAACATTAACCACAACCATAAACATGGTTGATATGTTGGACTGCACTGGGAAGGTCTAGTTTCAAATCCACCCTTAGTGAAGCTGCTGGGGTCCTTTATTTATTCACTTATTCACTCAATTTACCTCACAGAATTATTGTTGTGGAGGAAATTGGGATAACGTATATTGATTGGAGGAAACACATCCAGAAGAGTTTTTTAAGAAAGGAAGAAGATGGCAGTATACCTGTACAAGAGGGGCAGGGCTTCAGTCATGTTATCATTTTTATTTATTTACCTGACTTACCTGATTTATCATCTTATATACCAGGGGTCCCCAAACTTGGCAACTTTTAAGACTTGTGGACTTCAACTCCCAGAATTCTCCAGCCAGCTATACTGGCTGGAGAATTCTGGGAGTTAGTCCACAACTTTAAGTTGCCAAGTTTGAAAACCTCTGTTATATACAATAACCCTGTTTGCTCACAGCAAGATTAGTAAAACAAAATAAGATGAAACAATCATAACAACTTCATTATGGCTGCCATATTGACTTTTTGGAGTTCCCAGTGAATGGAGAACTATAAATCTAACAAGAAAGTAAATAAATGGTACTTGTCTTCTGCTAAATTTGATTTTGAAGTTGGCATACTGTATATGTAAGATTAGGAATTTAGCCCAGAAGCAGGATGTCAGTTGTAATAACAATCAAAGCTGAGATTTCAGTAGAAGGGAAATTTAGACCAGTATTCTTTTTTTTACATTGTTTATTAATTCATGGTAGGTATACAAAATAAAAGCTTCCAGTGCGATTATTCAGCCCCACTAATTACTGTTTCTTCCTTTTCCACCCTTGGCTTGGGTGGCTGATGTCTAAAGCCATGTCTAATGTTTGTAATCCAGTATTATTTGTCCCATATATGTCATCTCATTAAATTATCAGATAAATGGAATTAAGATTTCAAGTAGGTAGGAAATACAGATGAAATGTATGTCTTTTGAACATATAACATATCAGCATATTACTCTTTGATTAAAACACATATTTCTTTTGGTCTTAGGAACCGAGACAATGGAATATAATAGGAATAAATATTTTATAATATATAATTACATATTGGTTTTGTGATTAATCATTATGCTTTAATTATGTTCAATTTGTAACAATGAAAATACATCCTGCATATTAGATACAGTATTTAATTACGATTCATAACAGTAGCAAAATTACAGTTATGAAGTAGCAACGAAAATAATTTTATGGTTGGGGGTCACCACAACATGAGGAATCATATCAAGGGGTCGTGCCATTAGAAAGGTTGGGAACCACTGCTCTAGACTGAGGGCGTCGAACCAATCCAAGCTCAGGAGGCTAGGAAGGTTTCCGCTGACCACAGTAAGCTGCAGGAGTCCCTCGAATCGGTTGAATTTGACATGGAACTGTCCTTGGCCGATGACGAGAATACGATTCCCCTGGTAGTCTGAGAGTTTGACGTGTAGCTGCTTGAGGCGGCTCCTCTGCAGACCCGGAACGGCGAGCTTCAGGGCTTGCCAGGAAATGATTGTCATTGTGGAGCCGGTGTCCACCTTCATTTCACAAGTCCTCACAGGTGCCCTTGTGCACCGTGGCCGGAGATCTGGCATCTGCTTTGGTGGCAGCGAACTTGTGCAGTGATTCAGCAGCCTTGTTTGAAGATTCCGCTGCCCTGACCTCATCCAGTGCAATCGCCAATGTCAAGTTGATTCTGGCCAAAAGCCGGCATTGCAGTCGGATGTCTTACACGCCGCAGATTAACTGGTCGAGCAAAATGTCGTTCAGATCCCTGAACTTGCAATGACCAGTGGCTTTGTGAAGGGCTGCAATATACTGGTTGGTTGATTCACCCTCCTGTTGCATCCGCTGCCTGAATTCATAGCATCTAACGACTTTAGATGGCGTGGGAGCGTAGTGGGTTTTGAGTGTAGCCTGCAACACCTGCCATGGTACAGATTGTACCGTGGTTGGGTCTGACAGCGCCTCCGCTGTATCAAGCACATCGTGGCCACAGTGACTTAGAAAAAGAGCTATTTTTCAATTGTCTGCCAGACCCAAAAGATAGTTCGCTTCCAATAAGTCATATACATCTCCCATTTTTCCTTCGCCAGATTGAATGGTGCTGGCGGATGGAATGCAGACATGCTTATCGCGCTTCCTATGATATCTTCCAAAATCAGCCCGGCTGGTTGTGATGCCTTAGGTTCGATTGTCTTTGTTCTCCAGCTCCCAAAGCCTTCGTCGCCACTGTTGAGCCATGGGAATAACGACTCTGGAGACCGACTCTCTCTGTTGAGAGAGTGTCTCAACAGTTTCCCAATAAACTCTGTGTTTGGCAAACTCTTTGTACAACCAGCAACTTGCAGTCTGACAGCTAGCCCTTTTATCGGGAGCTGTCAGATGCTTTAACCAATAGCGTTTGAGCATTCTTCCCACTCAAACGCTGGACCTGGGTGAAACTATGTTAACTGTCAATACATAACAGTTACCTCTTTCACTTTATAAAGAATTATTAATAATTCTTTATAAAGAATTATAAAAATTATAATTCTTTATAAAGCAATTATTTAATTATTTAAAATTATTAAGAGCCGAGGTGGCGCAGCAGTTAGAGTGCAATACTGCAGGCCACTTTAGCTGACTGTGATCAGTAGTTCAGCTGTTCAAATCTCACCAGCTCAGGGTTGACTCATCCTTCCATCCTTCCGAGGTAGGTATAATGAGGACCCAGATTGTTGGGGGAAATATAAATATACATTGCTTAATGGTGTAAACCGCTTAGAGAGTGCTTGCACTTTGAAGTGGTATATAAGCCTCACAAATAAAGAAAGAAAGAAAGAAAAGAAAGAAAGAAAGAAAGAAAGAAAGATTGATTGATTAATTAATTAATTAATTAATTAATTAATTAATTAATTAATTAATTAATTAATTAATTAATTAATTAATTAATTAATTAATTAATTAATTAATTAATTAATTAATTAATTAATTAATTAATTAATTCCAGGGCCTAAGAAGTTGATATTATCATCTATACTCTGCAAAACAAAGATGTGCTCTGTTTTTCCCTCTAGTACCATAGCTCTAGCCACTGCCGTTCAAAGGATACAAAGCTCCAGACCCACAAAATAAGAATGAGGCTGTGATTGAGCTTCCTTTTTTGGTTGGTTTTTGTTTTTAAATATTTTATTGTTCTATTTGTATCAGCGGTGGGTTGCTCCCAGTTTGGCCCAGTTCTGCAAACCAGTAGCGGCAGCGGCAGAAGGCTCCGCCCACCTACCCAGAACGCTTCTGCGCATGCAGAACCGGAAGCAACAGGTTTTAGAACCCACTACTGATTTGTATGTTACATTGAGTGAGTTTTCTATGGAGTGTGAGAACATGGGATGTCGCTTCATACTATTAGGAGATTAAAGTAACATTGGAATGGTGGTAAAATTGAACATTTATTTATTTATTTATTTATTGGTTCTTATATGCCGCCCTACTCCCGAGGGACTCAGGGCAGTGTACAGCAATATAGCAACATGAATACCAGGTGGTCATGTTCTCTGAGCTGAATAGGAGAAATGGGAACTCCCATCTGTTCCTTATTTGTTTACTTGTTAGATTTATGTACCATTCCCCACACCCCAAGGAACTCAAGACAATGATCCTTTCTCTAATTTTAATAGCAAATTGGTAAAGCAGAATGTGCTGAAGACAGTGACTTTTCAAAAACTAATCTTAGTATTCTTTGAATTCATAGCATAGTATTCCCAAATGCAACAATTATGTTGTCCTTCTGAACATAAACATTCCTGATAATGGCTGTGTTCATACAACATGCCTATCCATTGTTTAACTATGATTTGTTAAATAAATCGCTATGGACAAGACAATAAGCCGCCACCCCAAAAGTACTATGTTATAGCTCAGTGTATATTTGCATCTAGTTATTTCCTGGTTAATAAATTATGCTAAGTCATGTTTTATATTAACTATGGGTTATTTTTTTAGAAAGTCACAATTATTAGTGCACATATATTGGTCTAAACTGCAAATCTTGTTTTCAAAATATAAAGTCTGGGTTTACAACATACTGAGCCAAAACAAAGCAAACACATATTATGACTTAACCAATGACTAAACCCAGGCAATGATTCTAAACCTAGGTATTATGTGGTTCCAGCCTAGAAGCAAGTTGTGTCTTCCATACTAATACCAAATTTACTGTTGATATACGAGGGTGAGTCAAAACCCTCGAAAAGCGTGTCTGTCCCGCCAAAAGCGGGACGTCTGGTCACCTTATACATGTTCCTGTGTTGGTAATTATACCTGTCCTAAAGAGAATGGCATTACTTTTTGACTCACCCTCATATGATTTTTAGTGGCTGCTTTTAAAAATGCTAAGTACAGAAAGTAACAAAAAATAACTCAAATGTTATCACTTTTCATTTTTGTTCACTTGATTTTGTTTCACTTGATTTTAGGTAGATATGCCAAATGCTTAGTTTCATCTGCTTTTGACTGATAACAGAGGAAAAAAATGGGTAGAAGAAATAATACCAAGACATTATTTAGAAGAAATGATGTAAAATAATGAATTTGAGTGGGGAAGATAGATAAAAATATTGTTTAAATCTAATGTTTCTTTGGTTGTTGTACTGTTTTTCATTAGCTTCATGCTATCCCTGGTAAAATCTCCTGCATTGGGTGTCTTTCAATTTGAAACAAGATAGTACAATTTTTGTCTATGCCAATTACTCTGCCATTTTCTACATGATGACTGGCAATCCCAATGTGGAACTGAACAATGCAGCACAGATTCTATCATAGAAAACTCTGCCTATTTGTGTCACTTTTTCAGAGCCTTTGTTATTTTCCAATTAGGTCAATACATTAGGCTTGTTTCTTGTATCCCAGGAAATGTACTATAAAACCATTAATAACATTTTGTAAACGCATCAGTGAGCAATGTAGATCATGTCTTATGATATGGTCAGGGGCTGATTTGTGGGCAATTTCTCTTTGTCTGGAGATGCTTGAAGAGCAGATCTACTTTCCGGCTCTTCATTCTTCATCATGGTAATCAGTCCACTAATTCTTTCTCTGAAAGTCCAAATGTAAATTCTATCTTTTTCTAAGTTTGTAGGTTCCTGACCTAACATATGTCAGGAGAGTGAGAACAACAAGAAATAAAGGTTTAGAATGAGGAAAATAATGCTTGTGATAGCATATGCATTTCTAACATAACTACTTCTATGATAGACAAATAGGTTATTCCATAGAAATAACATCACAGATGCTGAGGTTAGTTCCCTTAGATGCCTAACAAAAAATGGAATAATATTCAACAGATACTATTCATAACGAATAGGGGGCAGGGGTTGATCTCTAAACTTTCTTTTACCTCAGAAAGAGTTGAAGGGAATTGTGGCCCATCGTATTATATCTTACATAATTATAAAATTGCCATGCCTTATTGAGATCATTGATTTGTCATTGAATTATTCAATTGAAAGTGAATAAATAAATGTTTCATTAAGAATGTGTCATTAGCAGATAGTATTTCTTAAATTAATAACTTCACCGGATCTGTATCAATTGATACAATTCATCACTCCATTTCTGAAAATAATATTAGTAATGCTTTGGTTATCCAAGTGTATTAAGCAGCATTTAATGCTTAACTACATTACTATTTATAGGCAATTCATTAAATTGCAAATTACATGAACAATGTAATGAGATTTCACTCCTTTTCATAATCAAATAAAGATCAAATAAAAATCTGCATAATAATAGCATCATTGTACTCTATGAAAAATAACATTCTTTCGTTCTAGACATAGTGACAACATGATGGCAATATTTTCATACTGTGGCAGTTGCTTTTAAACAAAATCAAATACTTGTGCAACACAAACCAAGTAAATGACTCAATTTGTGTCATATGCATTCTCTTGAAGTATTTAAAAGCATGGGTCTGAAAACAGGGACTTAATATTTAAAAGTCTGCCATGATTAATTGAATTTGTCTAAGAATATGTGTTCTGGCTTTAACATCTTTAAATGCAGACAAGTGGTAGACCAATGGGATTTTCAGTGGTGGTGTTAAAGATACAGTGTAATAGGAACGTACTATATGAAGATGACACTGTGCAAACTTGAAGGCAGTAGTTAGATTCTTCATACTGTGGCAAGATAATGAGGTGCTAATAAACTTTTAAAACTATTGTTGGTAACTATTGTTGGTAACAAAAAGACGTTAAAATGGATAAAATAATAAGCCACATAGAGACACTACTGTTTTCTTTTGACTGGATTCCTATTTCATCAACTGTTTTATTCAGTTTGCTTTATCGTTCATTTGAATTAAAATTGATTAGAAAATGAGAAATATTTTATTTATTCTGAATTGTATTGCTGGCATACTTTTGAAAATGTGATTATGGACTATCCTTGGAAATTTGTCTACAAATTGGAAGCTTAATGAGCTTCTGAACTTCAAATTTTGTTATAGAATCTTGGCTGGCATAGTGGAACACTTTCATTTTCCAGGTGACACAGCTGCTACTATGTTGTTTCTCAATATAAGACAAAATCCTAGGCTTTGGAGTTCTAAACTTCTAGTTTTAATTAATCTAAATTGCCCTGAGATTTCTTCAGAGTAGAACTCAAATAATTATAGACAACACACCCAATATTGAAAATATGCTATTTTATCCCAAATACAATAGACTTTGAAAATAGCATAGACCCGTGGTGGCGAACCTATGGCACGCGTGCCACAGGTGGCACGCGGAGCCATAGCAGACGGCACGCGAGCGTTGCCCACCGGCAAACCGGAAGTGCGGAAAAACGCACTTCCGTTTTGCCGGTGAGCTGTTTTTTGCATTCCGGAGGGTTCAGGGAAGCTCCCTGAAGCTCCGGAATGCAAAAAACTACAAAACGGACAAACCGGAAGTGCATTTTTCCGCACTTCCGGTTTGTCCGTTTTGTAGTTTTTTGCATTCCGGGGCTTCAGGGAGCTTCCCTGAACCCTCCGGAGTGCAAAAAACAGCTCACCGGCAAACCGGAAGTGCGTTTTTCCGCACTTCCGGTTTGCCCGTTTCGTCGTCCCAGGCTCCGGTAAGGCCTTTGCGTGGGGGTGGGGGTGTTGTGCGCATGCGCAGGGGGCAGCATGGGGGGGGTGTTGTGCGCATGCGTGGGGGGGAGGGAATGAGTGTGGGCATGCGAGCGCACGCTAGCGTGCGCACCCCCCCTTTTTGGCACGCGAACCTAAAAAGGTTCGCCACCACTGGCATAGACCATAAAGAATTATGTATACTTTCTAAGGAATATATATGCATTAATGCAATGCACACATTATTTTTAATTGTTTTATATATGTATTTGCATGCATCTTCAAGTCAGTGTCAATACCTGGCAATTCCCTGAAGTTTTCTTGGCAAAGTATTTTGGAAGTGGGTCTCCCATTGCCTCTTTCCTAGGACTGAGAGAAAACAACTGGCCCAGGTCATCAGCTGGCTTCGTGCTTAGGTAGGACTAGAATCCAAGGTCATCCAATTTCTGGCCTAATGCCTTAACCACTGCAGCAAACTGAGTCTTTACATATGTAGCAACATTATATTCAATCATTTCATATTATGGTGTTATGATCCTAGAGGAAAAAACCCAGATGCTGAGATGTAGTGAGCAGGAACAAAATTTAAGATTTAGGACCAGTTTTTCCTTGTGCTAAATAGGGCGTTGTTACTTACCTGAATGCCCCTTCTCGTAGGGCAGAGCTAGCCTCCAAGAATGGGATGATCCAATCCATCAGCCAATCAGGACTGAGTCTGACTCTATAAAAGCTGTCACCCCGAAGGGCACCCCCTCTTGAGACGAAGGACGGAGTCAGACCCATAGTGTAACAATCCAACCAATTTTTATTAAACAGCAGGAACTCATAACCACAACTCTATGAATAATAACCCAACAGGGAGGGACTTGGAGGCTAGCTCCGCCCTACAAGAAGGGGCGTTCAGGTAAGTAACAACGCCATTTCTCCATAGTGGGCGGAGCTAGCCTCCAAGAATGGGACATGCCAAATCAGTTACGTCCCTTAGGGAGGGCAATCCGTTATTCATGCTGTTCCTCAGCCGACAAGGCTGTCTGAAGGACATGCCATCCAAAATCGGCCTCAGACGAGGCAAACTGGTCAACCTTGTAGTGTCGTATAAAGGCCACCGGGGAAGACCAGGTGGCCGCCCTGCACACTTCCTCCAGAGATGCTCTGGCCATCCACGCAGCTGTTGTGGCGGCACTACGTGTAGAATGTGCAGTTAGCCCAGCCGGGCGAGGAAGGCTCTGACCATTGTAAATGTCTGAAATGGCCGTCTGGATCCAGCTACCAATCAGCGCTGACAATGCCTTGTTTCCCATCGAGTTCCGATGGAAACAGACAAACATCGCCTCCGAGCGCCGGAAAGGAGCTGTACGGACGTTGTAGATCTTAACTGCCCTTCGTATGTCAATGGTGTGCCACTGGTGCTCCAATTCCGTCGAGGGCTGGGCACAAAACGAGGGCAAAACCAGTTCTTGCGCCCTATGGAAGAGAGTGTTAACCTTGAGGTTAAACGTCGGATCTAAGCAAAGTACAACCCTATCGGGGTGGAATACACATAAGTCCTCGCGGACCGAGAGGGCCGCCAGCTCCGATATCCGACGTGCCGATGTTATGGCCACCAGGAATGTGACCTTAAGGGTCAAGTTTCGCAGCGACACCGTGCAAAGGGGTTCGTAAGGGTCTCTAGTCAGTGCAAGAAGAACCCGCGGCAGATCCCACGTTGGATACCTGTGGACTACAGGTGGGGAGATGTTGGAGGCCACATTCAGGAATTGCCGTATGAGCGGGTGAGCGGACAGAGTCTCTGTGGTGCTGCAGGTGAGCATGGTGGAAAGTGCAGCTACCTGGCGGCACAGCGTGTTGGGAGCCAACCCCTTGTCTAGTCCCGCTTGCAGAAAACACAGGATGCCCACGATTGTGAAATCCACTGGACACAGTGAGGCGGCTGAACACCAAGCACAAAAGGTTTTCCACATGGAGGAGTAAATTCGTTCAGTTGATGCCCGCCTGGATGACAGCAGAGTTTTTATGATGGCGTCGGGCACCCCCGATGACTCAAGGTGCGCTGGTCAAGTGCCAAGCGGTCAACTTGTACCAGTGCGAGTCCGGATGTGTCATGGACCCCTGGGAGAGCGAAGTCGCGGTCGATGGAATCCTCCAAGGTGGGCTGGCCGACAGAGACCAGAGGTCCGCAAACCACACTCTCCTGGGCCAGTGAGGGGCCAGGAGAATGACCTCCGCTTCCTCGGCAATGACCCTGCGGATGACCTGCGGAATCACCGCCAGAGGAGGGAAGGCATAAAGAAGGCCCCTCGGCCAGGGACAGCAAAGGGCGTCTGTGTCCTCGGCCCCCTGGGACCGGTAGCGGGAGAAAAACCTCGGGAGCTTGGTATTCTGGGGAGTGGCAAAGAGATCGAGTATCGGAAGTCTGAACCGCTGTACTAGCTCCTGAAAGAGGTCCTGGTGAAGGCTCCACTCCACCGGGTCCACCGCATTGCGGCTGAGCCAATCCGCGGTTGTGTTGTCCACTCCCAAGATATGTTCCGCTCTGAGCGAAAGGAGATGACGCTCCACCCAGAGTCCCAAGGTCTTGGCTTCCGACATCAAGCCCCTGGAGACCGTGCCACCTTGGCGGTTTATATGCACCTTGGTGGTGACATTGTCGGTCATCAACAGGACATATCGGTTGTTGAGGACATGTTGAAATTCCTGAAGAGCCCGGAACGCAGCTCTCAGCTCCAGTATGTTGATGTTCAGGAGGGCCTCCGACTGAGACCATGTTCCCTGGGCCACGTGGGAAAGTACGTGCGCCCCCCCATCCTTGTAGGCTGGCATCGGTCGTCACCGTCACCCGGCTCAGCTCGAAGAAGCTGGACCCTTCGGATATCGCCGGGGAACGCCATCACTGTAGAGAGCGATGGACAGAGGATGGGATCAAGATCTTGGCTGCTGAGTTGCTCTTGCCAGCCCGTTGGAAGGGCAACAAGAGCCATTGGAGGTCCTTGGAGTGCAGTTGTGCCCAGGGAGTGATATGAATGGCCGAAATCATTTTTCCCAGGAGAGAGGATAAGAGTTTCAAAGGTGCCCGTCTGAGGCAGAGCACCTGTTGGACAAGGGCGGTGAGATTGTCCTGTCTCTCCTGGGATAAGAACACCCTGCACTCCAGGGAGTCCACAATGGCCCCCAGGTGAGTAATCCGAGTAGTGGGACGGAGCTGGCTCTTTTCGATGTTTAAGGAGAAGCCATGCTCCTGTAGACACTCCATAATTAATTGAAGGTCTACCTCCGCCTGCGAGTGTGATGACGATAGACTAAAATGTCGTCTAAATAGCAGTGCATTCGGACTGGAATGGCCCGCATGCTAGCCGCAAGGGCTGCTAGGATCTTCGTGAAGACCCGCAGGGTGGAGGAAAGACCAAATGGAAGTGCGGAGTATTGGTAGTGGTTGTCCATGTGACAGAAGTGAAGGTATTTTTGGTGGGAGGGCCGAATTGGAACATGGAGGTAAGCCTCCGTAAGATCTATTGAAGACATGAAGTCTCCTTTTCACACACAGGCCAGTATCGACTGCAGCGTGTGCATCTTGAACCTCTTATATGCGATGAATTTGTTAAGTCGCTTGAGGTCAAGCACTGCTCTCCACCCACCCGAGGATTTTTTGACGAGGAACAAGTTGGAATAGAATCCTTGCCCCTGTTGGTCCTCCGGTACCCGTTGGATGGCGTTGATCTCCAACAGGTGCTGGATAGTGGCTAGCATCAGCGACCGCTTCTGGGGATTGGAGGACTGGGGGCACCTCATGAAAAATCCAGGGGGGGTGGAGATCAGGTCTAGGGTGAGACCAGATGTAATGGTCTCCCGCACCCAACTATCCATTGTAGTATCCTCCCATCAACTGGTGAAGAAGCACAGGTGACCCCCAATGGGAAGGACCGAGGCGTCTACTTGTAGCGGCGGAAGGAGCATCTGCCTGCACTCCGAAAAGGACGCTTAGTCGCCTGGTTTGCTTTGGGCTTGTCCTGCGCCGGGCTCTGACGTCCCCCCGCCTGATATCTACCCTGTCTGTATCTGGGGGCATGGTAGGGGCGGCGAGGAGGGGGCATTGGGGGGTTGGAGGGCTTGTTGGGACCCCTTCTGGTACAGTTGGGCAAAACCTTCTGTTTGTCCTTGGACTCTACGAGGTACAAGTCCAATGCCTCCCCAAAAAGGGACTGACCCTTGACCGGGGCTGTGGCCAATCGCCACCCTCGGAGCCAGTGCATCCTACGAGCCATGACAGATGCTCCCATGGATCTTGCAGCGAAGCGTGCGCTTTGCAGGGTGGCATCCGATGCGAACTGCGCTACCGCAATCAGCTTATTTATGTCCTGGCGTGTTCTGGCATCAGCCGATTGTTCCTGCAGAGTCTTGAGCCAGCGGATGGACATCCGGCAGAAGAACAAGGCGGTCATAGATGCCTTGACCAACCAGGCCGCCGACTGATGAGCCCGTAGGATAGCCTGTTTGGTGCGATGGTCCTCAGGGTGCAGGAGTTCCTCGCTATCACCCGGCAGGGGGTTGGTAGAATACAGCGCCTTGATGGGTGGCTCTACAGGCGGTGTTGACAGGTGTTGTGCCAGTCCCTGGCCCACGTTGAAATATCTCTTGTCCAATGAGGACGGCGCTGCCCCCGCTATCGGAGTTTGCCACTGGTTCGTGACAGACTCGATAAATAGTTTGGGTGTAGGAATAGTCTCTTCCTGCGAGGTGGTCTCCTCGAAGAGGGGATCGCCCGGTTCGTCGCCCGCCGGCTTAGATTCAGTTGGGGGCATCTTTGCCGCAGTCCTCGCTTTGTGCAGGAGGGATTTGAATAGGGCCGGGTTGTAGAGGCCCTTGGAAGCCGGCGGCTCAGGGGCCAGGTCCTCGTCTGCTGACAAGTCCAGGTCCTGGTCCTCTTCCTCCAGATCCAAGGCTGACATGGGCGAGCCATCAGGAGAGTCAGCTGCTGTTTCCAACGGGCAATCCCATTCTGCTGTTTGGGGCCTGCGGGATGAGGACGGTTTGGTGGCAGCTGAGGAGGGGGCAGGGGTCGCCACTTGCTGCAAGCCTGAAACTATGCCCTCCTTAATGGCAGCTTGGATGAGTGCTTGAACCTCCGGGCTACGAAACAGCTCTGAGGCTGTCAGGGCTGGGGGCGGTCCCAGATCCCCAGAGGAGCGAGGATCCTCCCAGATATCAGCTCCCCCAGACAGAGATCAGGGTTGTCCAGGGACAAGGTCTCAGAAGACGTTCTGGACCTAGGGGGAGGAGTGGGGGGGAGGGACAACCTCCTTGTGGTGGCTGGAAGTAGGCCCCTTGGAGGTAGAGGGTTTGGCTTTATCAACAGCCTTACCCTTGGGCCTACTGTCCTTTGGAGGTTCCCTTCTGTCGTGCTCCTTTGAAGCCGGCTGTATGGGGGAGCGGTCCCTGACAGAGGCTGGGGGGGTGGATGCTGCCCTGGTCTGTCTTTCTGGCCTCCTAGAATCTTTTCCCGGTCTGGCCTTGGCTTTGGCCCCTTGATCGGCCATTGTTGCTGTCAGGCCGAGAAGTTGTGTGCAGTAGCGTGCAGCCTCCCCTATGGCTGACCAGGCCGGCTAAGGTGGTCCGAAGGCCCTGCGCCCGTCAGCTGTTGGGCGGGGCCGCGTGCGGTGTTCGGAGCTGCTGCTGCCTTCCTGGCGTCTTCGGCCGGTTTCCGGCAGTGTTGCCTTGCCGGGAGGCTTCTGCGCATGCGCCCGTGGAGCGCCCGCCCGTCAGCTGTAAAGCGGGCCTCCCGCGGTGCTCGGAAGCAAGCCGAGGTGGAAAACAGCGGCCCGGGAGCGTTTATCGGCAAAGGGGCTCACATGACAGTGAAGGGCTTCCCCCGAGAGGTCGGACACGACGAGCCTTCCTTCTGCCGATTGCTGGGCCTCCCTGACGTCAGCGGTGAAGTAGAGGCCATAGGAGGCTTCCGCGCATGCGCAGGAGGGGCCCCGCCCATCAGATGTAGGGCGGGCCTCCCGCGGCGCTCGTCGGCCCGGAACAGTGGGAAAGCAGCGAGATGGCACCCGCGAGCGGTTTTCAGGCAGAAGGGAATCCTGCGCTGCCGAGATGGTCTATTGCCGAGATGGTCTACTGCCTCCGCGAGTCATACCTACAATCTCCGTAGGAGCTAGGTTTCCCCCCCTCCTAAATTACTGTACTTCAGCCAGGCTCATTTCCACGGATGAAAGGCATTTTAAAACCATCACCCTCGCAACCGCTATGTCCCTTGCAGCGAGGAAAACTCGACTGCTGCTGCCTCCTCAGAGAGAGAGCGGTGGAGGGACGGTGCCATCATCCGCCTTCAGGACGGGGAGGCCAGCTGGCCAGCCATTTTGGCTTTGCGCCCCCGCCCCCCTCTCTCTTCAGCCTCGCTGCTCCTCACTCTCACGCGAGGAGGAGGAGGAGGCAGCGGCGGCAGCTTCATGTGTGGCAAGTGCAGCCCTGGCTCCCTTTCTTGGTGCTCTCCATGTCTCAGTAGGAGAAGATGTCACAGTAATAGTGCTGCTCCATTTCACTCAGCGTTAAACCCTCCATCTTACACCTGCCCTGCCCTGCCCTGCCCTGGGGATCGATCCTACAATGGGGTGGAGTGAAGGAGGGAGCCAGGGCCGTGCTCACATGCACAAAGCCACTGCCATGCCTCCTCCTCCTCCTTGCGCCAGTAGCGGCCAGGGAGGAGGGGGAAGGAGGCCTTCTGCAAAAAAAAAAAAGGAACGAGAGTGCTGCCTCGGCTGTCGCTTGTTGATTTCAAACCTGCCCGCCCGACAAGAATTGTGGAGGAAGGTTCCAATCCAGAGCAAGCCCGATGACATGGGGAGGAGGGGCGTGGCTGTGCGTGCAAAGCGGAAAAATAAAAGCGCCCAGTCCTGAGTTGATCAAAGTCTCTTAATAAAGTTTCTGTACGTTTCTCTTCCGTGCCATTGGCCATGCCCATTTCCCCTCCCTCGGGCACTCTGGGGTAGGCACGTGCAACTAAGGGGCGGATGGATTTAATTCTCCTCCCGGAAAAGGAGGAGGAGGATTTTAAAAAAGGGCTGTCCAAGATCTCGCGCACAAGACCCTGATGCGAAGCTGAGACAAGGTTTAGCTCTTCTCTCCGTTTTCTCATACGACAAAAGTGTTGGGGAAGGTCGGGGAGTGAGAGAGAAAGTGAGAGAGAGGCGGCTAACACCGTCCTCTAATGGTCTGGAGGTCTACTACAGCGTTTGGTTCCTAACACCATGGGAAATTTCTCTTTTCTGATGGTGTTAGGCGACCCCTGGGAAACGGTCATTCGACCCCAAAAGGGGTCGTGACCCCCAGGTTGGGAACCACTGCTGTAGAGGTTGATGTTCAATTAAATTTTCATTCCACAAAAATATACATGATAAAATAAACACCAACTGATATTGTTGAAACTCACTAATTAGCAAAACATGTCTATAAGTTGCACAAAACATAAGATCTTTATATAGTTTTAAAATCAATGTTATATATGTCTCCTGTAAAAGATAAATGTGATTTACCAAATACACCCAGTATATCTAATAGAATTGGAGCCAAGACATCTGTAAGAAATCATTTTGGAAAGATGTATGGACCAGGGATTTCCCATTTTTCAACTGAATTTGAATTTTTACAATGTATTCATATTCTGTTCATATTCACAGAATCACTTGTAACTTCAAAGGTGCTTCCAAGCTATCCATACAGTCCTGCAATGATGGTTGAATATCAGCCTCACAAAAATATACATTCCATTTGCCATTCATCCACCATAATCAAATATGTGTAATTGAAATAATTGTAAATTAATGGACAAGTCTCAGTGCAATTTGTTAAAATTTCAAAAATTATATTTTGTTGTTTCACTTGTTTTAAATAAAGTGTTAATAATTTACCTTCTTTTTCATCATATTACCAATATTTTAAATTTAATCCATTCAAAAAGAATTCAATTTGATCAACATAGAAATTGGCCATCAGTAACTTAACCAATTTAAAGCAATATAAGTCTGTTCCACAGAGTTCCTTGCATATACCAGTAAAGTAAGTATTTTAGGATATGATATATTAAGATTATTTTTATAGAATGTTAAGAATTTTGTCTGTTAATTTTTTTAATTTTCATTTCTTCTCTTTTTGTTCATTCTGATATTAAAATTTCATAACTACTTTTTATATACTTTTTTCCTGTACTTTTTAAAAAAAATTGCAGTAAAAGTTGTTTTTAAAAATGTTGAAGCAGCATACTTTTTGAATTCTGTAAAGTCAAAATATTATTTCTAGGAATGGAATTCTTTCCCCTTTCCTGCTCTTGGAAAGGGAGATCCAAAAAAATCTTTGGATTCCAAGTCTGCAGCTTTACAGCAAGCAGCTGAAATTCTGAATACAGTTAAATCCAGAGTACAATTCAGATGTGGGTTCTTTTCTGAACTTATTTATATAGCCGTCCATTTCACATAGTGATTCTATTCAGTATATTGTGTGTGTATGCGCTGTGTGGGTACACATTATATACAGACACATACATGCATCTCCTCTTTTCTTTAAGCAATTATTATAGGTACTATAATTACCAACTTAAAGTATTCATTATGTTCATATTCACAGAATCACTTGATAGAATTGCCTCCTCTTTTCCATTTTCCTAGAGCTTTCTGCCCTTTCAAATCTTCTCCAAAAGTTCCCTTTAACCAATTTATTGTTCTTTTTATAGAATATTTTTTGTATTTAAGTGCTATATTTTTGGTTTGAAACTACTAGTTCCATACAAAAGGATAATAGTCCTATCCCTATATACATTCCTATTAATGTGGAAATAGTGTTTTGACTAAATGTAATCATCTGTGTATTATCTTTGCTAGTCATAGAACTGGGCTAAATTAGTTATTTATTTCTGAAATCAATTAGAAAGTTAGTTTTGATATACTTGTTCCACTGATTTCAGTGAGGCTAAAGCAAAAATAACATATGTCAGTGATGGCGAACCTTTTTTGGTTCGCGTGCCAAAAGAGGGGGGAGTGGGGGGGGTTCATGCGTGCGCATGCCCACACCCTTAATTCCATGCATCCCCGCGCATGAGCGTGTGACTCCCCTCACTCCAGACACGTGATGGCACGCACGTTTTTCGCTCTCCGCAGGCTTCAGAGCCTTTCTAGGAGCCTGAGGAGAGCAAAAACGGCCTTCCCCACCCCCCAGAGGCCCTCCGGAGGCAGAAAATGGCATGTTTGCCAACTTCCATGTTTCTGGTTGGACTGGAAGGCCCATTTTTTTTGCTCTCCCCAAGCTCCAGAGCCTTTCTAGGAGCCTGGGGAGGGCGCAAATGGCCTTCCCCCCAGAGGCCCTCCGGAGGCCAGAAATGGCCTGTTTCCCAACTTCCAAACAGGCCATTTCTGGCCTCCGGAGGGCCTCCGGGGATGTGGGGAAGGCCATTTTCGCCCTCCCCAGGCTCTTAGAAAGGCTCTGGAGCTTGGGGAGATCAAAAAATGGGCCTTCCGGAGGCTGGAAACAGCCTGTTTCCTGACTCCCAGAGGGCCCAGAAGGCCCGAAAATCAGGTGGCCGGACTTGAGCTTTCGTGCCCACCAATATGGCTCCACGTGCCACTTGTGGCACGCATGCCATAGGTTCACCATCACTGACCCATGCCAAAGGTGCTTTTTCAAAAGGCAACTGGATGTTAGCTGTTCCAAGTAAAGCTGCTTTTTGCAATTGATTCATGGTGAATTTATTAATGCCAGTGGTGTTTGAGTGGTGCTCCAATTATTTTGGTATTGTACCTAAGGCGCCTATTACTATTGGTAGTACTTTTGCTTTCTTTTGGTATGATTGTTCTATTTTTATTTGCTTGGTCTTTGTAGTTTGTTATCTTCTGTTCTTTCTCTTCTCTTCTGCTGTCTCCAGATATTGCCTTATCCACTGGATATCTATTATTATTATTATTATTATTATTATTATTATTATTATTATTATTATTATTATTATTATTATTATTATTATTATTATTATTATTATTATTATTATTATTATTATTATTATTATTATTATTATTATTATTATTATTATTATTATTATTTAATGCATTAAACATGAAACATAATAATAATAATAATAATAATAATAATAATAATAATAATAATAATAATAATAATAATAATAATAATAATAATAATAATAATAATAATAATAATACCGTGTTTACCCAAAAATAAGAAAGGAGCTTATATTTTTTGACCCCACAAAAATGCCCCTGGCCTTATTTTGGGGGGATGGCTTATTATTTTCAGGGTGCAGGTGGGGCGGGCCGTGAGACGCACCACTTACTGAAGTTTGGCAGCTCCGTGGTCTCTCGGCTAGTCTGTTAAGGAAAAAAAACCTTGCATAGTGCAGAAACTCTTCTCGCGAGGCAAGCAATTAGCAAGTTCTTGAAGCGAGAAGAGTTTCTGTACTATGCAAAGTTTTTTTCCTAAACAGACTAGCCAAGAGACCACGGAGCTGCAAAACTCCAGTAAGTGGTGCGTCTCATGGTGGGGCAGAGTTTGGGGAGGGGGGACCCCCTCAAAAGCTGAGGCACCCCTGCGCGCAACAAGCACAGGTGGGGTTGGTGGGAGAGCAGCGCTGCGCTTTTATGCAGGAGCATCCCCGGCTCTGGCTTTCCCACCCAGCCCCCTCGGATCCCCTTTCCTCCCGGGGTGGGGGTGCAAGGTCTGGCTGTTCTCACCTGCAGGGGGCTCCTCCGCCCCTTCTCCCACACCCAGCAGAGCCCAGAGCAGGATCCAGCCGGGCAGAAGAAGCATGATGGCCAAAAAAGCCCCAACTGCTTCTTCCCCAGAAAAGAGGCAGGAAGGGCCACCCGCAGCCCCCACCTTGCGTGGAGATTCCGGGACTGTTCCGCTAGCCCAGCTAGGTGTCGCGCAAGCCTTGCCAAGCACACCCGGGGACGCCCACGCGCGTGGCCGAGGCTGCTGCTAATGCTGCTTTTCCGGGCTTTGCTCCCGGGAAACAGACAGGGCACAGCTGATCCCTCCTCTCGGCCATCTCTGCGCTCTGCCTGGCTGGTTTCTGCAGCTCCCCTGCAGATTTCGAGGAGGATGGAAGAAGGGGTTTTGGCAAGTTGGAGGTTGCCGTGGGAGGATGGAGGGTCTTCCTCCGTGGAGCCCCAGTGGGCTGGATGTCTGCAAGCATCGCCTGGCGAGGTGGAGAGAAGGAAGAGATTGAACCGGAGGAGGAGAAAGACAAAGAGGAGAAGCCGGTTTGGAAGCCGAAGAGCCGAAGTTTTGGGGAAAGAAAGAAAGACTTCTGTTGCTTTCCTTCCGTGCAGCCAAAAGCAGCAGCAGAAGTCATTCTTTCTTTCCCCAAAACTTCGGCTGTTGCAGGAGAGGATTCTAGTCGCTCTTCACCCGGCGGCTTCTGCCTGTCCCGATTCTCCCCCTTGCCGCGCACGCGAGATAGAGAACAATCGAGAGGCAGCTACCTACACACCCCGCGGGACTGGCTGGGTTGCCTCCAGCAGCGTTTTGAAACGCGCTTCTGCCTGCGAAGAACAGGAGGCAAGCATTGGTCCCTTCATCGCAGGCAGGATTCAAAATGCTGCCGAAGGAATTTCGGGGTTTCTGGTGGGGGATGGGGTGGGGTGGGGCATGAGTGAGGAAGGTGGCAGCGACAGGGATGCCCTGCCCCACCCCCTGCCCGAACCCCCCAAACTCCTTCGGCAGCATTTTGAAGGGATGGGTTTTGCCTGCGATGAAGGGACCGATGCTTGCCTCCTGTTCTTCGCAAGCAGAAGCACATTTTAAAACACTGCCGAAGGCAACCCAGAGCAGGTGAGTCAGTCCAGCAAGTGAGGGAGGTGGCGGCAAGAGGCGGAGCCAAAAAGGACGGCGACAACGAAGTTTGCTTCTCAAGCCCTAAACTCAACTGGCCGTTTCAAACTGACGTAGGCAGAGGCTCACTGCCTACTGGCTCGCCTGCTCTGGGCTGCCTTTGGCAGCGTTAAAACGCGCTTCTGCCTGTGAAGAACAGGAGGCAAGCATCGGTCACTTCATCGCAGGCAAAACGCATCCCTTCAAAACGCTGCCGAATCGATACTCATCCCCTCTTCCTCGTGGGCAGAAGCATGTTTTAAATTGCTGTAGGCAGAGCCCAGTGGGGCCGAGCTAGTCCGCTGCAAAGAGAGCGGCTCCTGGCATGTCCCCCCCTTTTCCTGGAAGTAGTTGGGGTGGCTTATTTTCAGGGCGGGGCTTATTTCAACGCATGTCCCGAAAAGCCCTGTGGGGCTTATTTTTGGGACATGTCTTATTTTGGGGGAAACACGGTAACAACAACAACAACAACAACAACAACAACAACAACAACAACAACAACAACAACATCCATACTGCTACAAACTGGTGGGAACACAAGCCTGAAAAAGTCACTGAAAATCAGATGGTCAAGATCTTGTGGGATTTTCATATACAAACAGACAAGGTACTGGCGCATAATACACCAGACATCACTCTGGTTGAGAAAAACAAGGTGACTTTCATTGACATCGCAATACCAGGTGATAGCAAGGTCGATGAAAAGAAACATTTAAAAAATCGCAAAATACCAGGATTTAAAAATTGAAATTCAATGATTATGGCACAAACCAGCAGTGGTAATTCCAGTGGTGATTGGAACACTGGGTGCTATCCCAAAAGCACTGGAATTACATTTAAAACAGCTCAAAATTGACAAAATCACCATTAGTCAAATGCAGAAAGCCGCACTGCTCGGTTCCGAACATATACTTCAAAAATACATTACGACGTCCTAGGCCCCTGGGTGGGGCTCGACTAGTAATCAATGCCAAATCCGGCAAAAGAACTGGCCACTCTGATACAATTGTATAATAATAATAATAATAATAATAATAATAATAATAATAATAATAATAATAATAATAATAATAATAATAATAATAATAATAATAATAATAATAATAATAATAATAATAATAATAATAATAATAATAATAATAATAATAATAATAATAATAATAATAATAATAATATAAATTAATAAATTAATCCCTGATCCTGTCTTTTGCCACCAACAGGCAGTTAGGCTGCTTCCCCCCCCCCCCCGCAAATTCCTGATCCTGCCTTTTGCCACTAACAGGCAGTTAGGCTGCTATCCTCCCCCCCCAATTTCTGATCCTGCCTTTTGCCACCAACAGGCAGGTAGGCTGCTTTCCTCCTCCCCCCATCCCTGATCCTGCCTTTTGCCACCAACAGGCAGGTAGGCTGCTTTCCTCCCCTCCCCATCCCTGATCCTGCCTTCTGCCACCAAACAGGCAAGTAGGCTGCTTTCCCTCCCCCCCATTCCTGATCCTGCCTTCTGCCACCAAACAGGCAAGTAGGCTGCCGTGGCTGGGCCTGGACAGCTATCCTGTGCGGTTCCTATGGTTATGGGATTACCATCTTTGAATCAGTAGTTATTTAACCATCTTGAACCATTCTCATCAGTAATGATGAGAAGAAATCAACAAAATTCCACATTGGGCCGGTTGTCACCCGGATCAACAAGGACCGTGTCAGATGCTATGGCTCCTGGACATCTGTCAAAAAAGGGGCTACAAGGCTCAGTTGTTACTGCCAGGGAACCAGGGCATGCAACTGCAAAGTGACTGGAACCAAAGCGCAAAACTTGGACAACCGAAGAAAATCGAGAAATCATCGAATATTACTACCAGGCAGAACCAACAGCCAGGGGATTTCAAAAAAGAATGATGCAACTGTGGAAGGAAAAACACCCGGAAAGTGATGTAACTGAACAAAGATTAATGGCTCAAAGATGCTTCATCATCCATAATAAAGTTTTCACAGATGTGGAAATGCAACATCTAGAAATATTGGCTAAAAAGAAAACAACAAGTAATGATGAGCAAGCTGAAGAAACTGCTCCAACACATGAACAAACTGACCAGCCAGTGGAAGAAACCAATATACAGGATGGGGATCCTCCTGTGCAACAACTCGAAAATGTTGAGCTAAGTAATCTAGCAAAAATGCTGAAAGAAAAGATTGAAAATCACATCAAAGAAAACATAGAAAGAAAAAGACTACCTACCATTCGCGAAGTACATAGCAAATGAGTGAAAGATCTGTTAACTGCTGTGAACAACATTTTAACTTCCATCCCATCCAGCATACTATATGAAAACAACCAACTAATGTATAACACAGCCGCCATTATAACTGGAGAACTGGGTTATAAAATGCCAAAAAAGAAACCCACTGGAACACCAAAGTGGAAAATTCGACTTGAAAAAAAAATAAACTATGAGAGGATGTCAGCAATTTAAAGTACTTGAAGAAAGGAAAACTAAAGAACAAAAAGCTGAAAAATAGTTTGCACAAAAAATACAACCAGGAGGAAAAAAACAATAACAGAAATCATGGAAGAAATAAAACAATGTATAATAGCAATGGCAAAGAAAATTGAAAGATACAAAGGACGAATAAGAACTGTGGGAAAACCCAGTGGAATACAACAAAGCTGCCTTCTGGATCAAAGATATTCAACAACAAACAACACGAAACAAAATGGAAAATATTATAATAAGAATAGACATGGTTGCAAAACAAGCAAAGAAGGTCAAGAACTGGAGTGCACCTGGCCTGGATGAATTGCATGGATACTGGCTAAAACACCTGACCAGCCTCCATCATCGCATGGCCACTCAATTTGATAAAATGCTTCAAAATGCAACAAGCGAAGAATGGTTAACAGCTGGCTGAACATACTTGATAATGAAAGATCCAGAAAAGGGCACAGAACCAAGCAACTATCACCCAATTACTTGTCTGCCAACAACGTTCAACCTTTTTACAAGAATACTGGCAAATTCAGTATTAAATCATCTGATGGAAAACTGTTTGTATCCAGTAGAACAAAAATGAAATTATAAAAAATCAAGAGGAACAAAAGATCAGCTGCTCATTGACAAAACGATATTAAAAAATGCAAAACGAAGAAAAATGAATTTAAATATGGTGTGGATTGATTACAAGAAGGCATTTGACTCTTTACCCCATAGCTAGATTAACACCTGTCTGGAAAACTTTGGAATCAGCAAAAATATCTGTACATTTTTTAAAGCAAATATGCAAAAATGGAAAACAGTTCTAACAGCAAATGGGGAGAACATTGGTGAAGTCAACATCAGACGAGGAATCTTCCAGGGGGACTCACTTTCACCACTACTGTTCAACATCGCATTAATTCCACTGACAATAATCCTATGAAACACAAAACTGGGATACCAAATCTCAAGCCAACATGGCAAGATAAACCATCTACTCTACATGGATGACTTAAAAATGTATGCCAAAAGCCCCACTGAACTTAAATTAATATTCAACACAGTTCAACTGTTCCGCAGTGACATCAAAATGAACTTTGGACTTGAAAAATGTGCTATATTATCCATGCAGCGACGAAAAATGAAAAAAAATAGAAGGAATAGAACTGGGAAATGGAAACATAATGAAAGCATTAGTAAAGGATGACGTTTACAAATACCTAGGCATATTGGAAGCAGATAACATCTTGAATGGAAAAGTCAAAGCATCAACACATGAGGAGGGTCCGCAAAATATTAAAATCAAAGCTGAATGCTGGAAACATAATTAAAGCCATTAATGCACGGGCAGTTCCAGTGATACGCTACTCACCTGGAATCATCAACTGGACTTTGGCTGAACTGGAAAACTTGGACCGGAAAATGCACAAACTTTTGAATATGTACCATGCTTTACATCCACGAAGTGACATCGACAGGTTATACCTGCCAAGAAAAAATAGGAGGCAGAGGGCTATTACAAATACGTCAAACTGTAGAAGAAGAAAAATGAAGTTTGAAGTTTAATTATGTGAACCAAAGTACAGAAAAATTGCTGCAGGCTGTGAAAACGGAGAACATTATAAAAACAACAGAAACAAAGGCAGAATATAAGGGAAAACAGCTGGATGACAGATTAAATAGATGGAAAACCAAAGGTTTTAATTAAATAGATGGAAAACCAAAGGCATGGACAACACTTGAAAAACATTGAAGGAAAATGTGATGACAACCTTACATGGGCATGGCTTAAAATGGGAACCATCAAGAAAGAAACAGGAGGTTTAATACTTGCTGCTCAAGAACAAGCACTACAAACTAATGCCAGGAAAGCGAAGATACAAAAATCCACTGACAATCCAAACTGCCGACTTTGCAAAGACAAAGTTGAAACTGTTTCACACTTAATATGTGAGTGCAGCAAAATCGCGCAAACTGATTACAAAGCTAGACATGATTGAGTTGCTAAATTAGTCCACTGGTCATTATATAAAAAATATAACATACCTGTATCCGAAATGTCATGGGAGCACAAAGTGGAAAAAGTTACTGAAAATGAGACGGTGAAGATCTTGTGGGACTTTCGAATACAGACAGATCATCATTTGGAACACAACACGCCAGATATCACGGTTGTTGAGGGCCGAAGAGTACAGTTTATTGATATTGCTGTACCAGGAGATGCCAAAGACGAAGAAAAAGAACTGGAAAAAATTACGAAATATTGCAACCTGGCCATTGAAACTACACTATGGATGAAACATGTAACAGTGATACCCATTGTCATCAGGGCACCTGATACCATGTCCAAGAATTTCACAAAACACATCAAGAAATTACAGCTTCCTACAATAACATCAGAGGAACTGCAAAAAAACTGTGCTACTCGGAACATCATATATGTTAAGATGATTCTTGGTTGATACCTAGGATACTAGCAGCAACCCATATCAACCATTAGCACCAGTCAGTGGTATTTGTGACACTTTTTTAAATGTTCAATTGACTGAGTTTCATGTTTAATGAATAATAATCATAATCAATCATAATCATAATCACAATCACAATCACAATCACAATCACAATCACAATCACAATCACAATCATAATCATAATCATAATCATCATAATCATAATAATAATAATAATAATAATAATAATAATAATAATAATAATAATAATAATAATAATAATAATAATAATAATAATAATAATAATAATAATAATAATAAAAATAATAATAATAATAATACAAACTGCCTACTTTGCAACAACAAAGTTGAAACTGTTTCACATTTAATATGTGAGTGCAGCAAAATCGCACAAACTGATTACAAAGCTAGATATGACCGAGTTGCTAAATTAATCCACTGGTCATTATATAAAAAATACGACTTACCTGTATCCAAAAAGTCATGGGAACATAAAGTGGAAAAAGTTGTCGAAAATAAGAAGGCGAAGATCTTGTGGGACTTTTGAATACAGATGGATTGTCATTTGGAACACAACACACCAGATATCACAGTTGTAGAAAACCGAAACGTACAATTTATTGAAATCGCAGTACCAGGAGACACCAGAGTCGAAGACAAAGAACTGGAAAAAATCACGAAATATTGCGACCTGGCCATCGAAACTACGTGATTATGGATGAAACATGTGACAGTGATGTCCATTGTCATCGGAGCACTTGGCACCATGTCCAAGAATTTTACAAAGTACATCAAGAAATTGCAGCTTCCTGCAATAACACCAGCGGAACTGCAAAAGTCTGCGCTACAACATACATTTTAAATAATTTTAATAAAAGATGATGATAATGAATAATAATAATAACAACAACAACAACAATAATAATAATAGGTGGGTGTGGAATAATAATAGGTGGGCATGGAATGTTGCAAGTACATCAGATAGCTGAAGAAGAAGAAAAGGCTTTGGATGAATATCTGAAGGACAATGAAGAAGATGCGCTGAAGTTAGTATATGAGGAAGGCTTGCTGACGACTGGAGAGACCAAACTGGTCTACAAGAAAGACCAAATGAAGAACAGAATGGAGGCATGGGAAGACAAAGCACTACATGGCCAGTACATTAAAAAAAATAGCAGGAAAAGCAGATAATAACAGGACCTGGCAATGGCTAAGAGCAGAAAATTTAAAGAAAGAGACCAAGGGATTAATTCTGGCTGCATAAGACCAAGCCTTAAGGTCAAATGTATACAAAGCCAGAATTGAGAAGACAACAACAGACCGTAAATGATGTCTATGCAAAGAAGCTGAAGAAACAGTGGACCACCTGGTAAGCTGCTGCAAGAAGATTGCACAAACTGACTACAAGTAGTGGCATGACAAAGTAGCAACAATGGTGCATTGGAAGATCTGCAAGAAATATCATTTGCCTGTAAGCAAGAACTGGTGGGACCATAAAATAGAAAAAGTCATAGAAAACGAAGAAGTTAAATTGCTCTGGGACTTCAGAATCCAGACAGACAGGCACCTGCCACATAACACCACAGACTTAACAATTGTTGATAAGAAAGACAAAAAAGTCTGGATAGTGGATGTGGCAGTGCCTGGAGATAGCAGAATACAAGAGAAAAAACTGGAGAAGATAACAAGATACAAAGACCTACAAATAGAAATATAACGACTATGGCAAAGGCAAGCAAGGGTAGTACCAGGGGTGGGTTCCTCCCAGTTCGGGCTGGTTCTATAGGTAGTGACCTCTGGTGATGTCATGATGACATCACTGAACCGGATCGGTCGGTGCCGGTCCATGGGCACCGCCATCTTTTTTTTTTGAAATTTTTTCCAAATTTTTTTTCCTTCTTAGCATGTGCAGAAGCCGAGTTTCCAGCATTGTGCATGCAATCGCCATCTTGTTTTTGGCTTTCTTTTTTTATTTTTTTTTAAATTAAATTTAATTTATTTAATTTAATTTTTTATTTTATTTTTCTATTGAGCATGTGCAGAAGCCGAGAGGAAGGGAGGAGAAAGAGGAAGGGAGAAAGAAAGAGAAAGAGAAAGGAAGGAAGGAAGATAAAATCAGGAGAGAGGATGGAAGGAAGGAAGGAATAAATAAGGATGTAAAGGGGGTTCATGTGACTGGGTGGGAGTTTTCTGTGGAAAATGGGTCCAAATGGCTCTTTGAATGTTTAAGATGATTAGGGGACTGGAGGCTAAAATGTATGAAGAACGGTTGCAGGAACTGGGTATGTCTAGTTTAATGAAAAGAAGGCCTAGGGGAGACATGATAGCAGTCTTCCAATATCTCAGGGGTTGCCACAAAGAGGGAGTCAAACTATTCTCCAAAGCACCTGAGGGTAGAACAAGAAGCAATGGGTGGAAACTAAACAAGGAGAGAAGCAACTTAGAACTAAGGTGAAATTTCCTGACAGTTAAAACAATCAGTGGAACAGCTTGCCTCCAGAAGTTGTGAATGCTCCAACACTGGAAGTTTTTAATAAGATGTTGGATAACCATTTGTCTGAAGTGGTGTAGGGTTTCCTGCCTAAGCAGGGGGTTGGACTAGAAGACCTCCAAGGTCCCTTTCAACTCGTTGTTGTTGTTGTTGTTGTTGTTGTTGTTGTTGTTGTTACTGCTGCTGCTGCTGCTGCTGCTGATTCCTGATCTAAACTAACAAAAAAAACCCAAATGAATTAATGTGCCTTCTGCATCATTTTTATTACCTCCATGATATTAACCATTCAATTGTTAAGGTATCCAAGACTTCTAAATCCTTTGCTGGCATACTCCTTATAGCAGAGGTAGCAGATCACATGAAGATACATATGAATAAAATCCACTTATATCAATCAGTAAGGCTCATATAGGGTATTAAGAAAAGAGAGAGAGAAGGTGTGGCCAGCGCCATGGTGCTACGAGGCTTTCTCCGCTTCCTGTGGAAAAGCCCCGAACCTGAGTCGTCCGGGGATCCGGTCTGGTCAGGACCGGGTTGAAACCACCCAGGAGGGGTGGGGAAGAAGAGGAGTGCCTGCTGGTGGACTGGGGGGGCGGCAAACCCCCCAGGGAGCAGGCTAAGTCTCCTCAACCGGCGGCGTATGGAAGACGACCATTCAAAGTGTCATCTCTAGCTGTGGCGGTTACATCTGAAAGGATTGAAACTTTGAGCTTGGAGTCATCTGGGAATGAAAAGGCTGTGGAACACATTGTTAGCAGCTGAATGCTGAGACATGGAGATTAGTGATTACTGAGAGCTGGTGGCATCTTTGAATGAACTCTGACTAAAGATTAGCACTAATCTATGTTTGTGTTAAAAAGTGATATTGCTTTAAATGTATTGTAAGCATTGTAAGCTTATTAATGGTTATAAAAAGAGAACAGACTAGCTTGAGTCAGAGAGTTCTTGCTTGATTGATTACTCGACAGAGAGAGAGAGATTGCTTCTGCTCATGCTCCTGATTCTGCTACAGCTTCAGCTACGTTCGTATTGACTGACGACAAAATTCAAGGTTCTTCTACTGCATTGTTTGCTAAAGACTTTATCTACTAGAGATTAATAGCTAAGTGCTAAGTGCTTGACTTCGTGTCTGTATATTAGATAGCTGCAATCTTTGCTATTTCAGACAAAGATAGGCTAAAGAAAGATTCTTCGTGTTAATTAAAGAATGGACTTTTTTGTTTTGAACTTTGCTAGTTTATTCAAGTAAATTATTTTGAACACTTTGAAGACATCTGTTTATTGACTCTATAGTATCGAATTGCAACCCCACATTTTGTTGCGTATACTCAATTTCATAAAAATTTCCTTAACATAGTACAAGGTACCTGCAATGTGGATCTATATGCTGGTCACATAGGGTATTATGGGAAATTTAAAAAGTTCTAGAATCACTTGATAGGAGATATTGTAGTTAATCAGAAAATGTTTGTTTTGTGATCCCTTTAGAGTTGGATAACAAGGAATTCATCTTCTCAAACCTAAATTCAAGGGCTTTTAAAATCCTTCCAAATAAGTAGTTTTGAATATGCAAGAGATTTCTCCCCCCCCCAGACACACACACATGAAGAGAAGGTGGGTTCCAACCAGTTCGGACCACTATCGGTTCGGACCGGTTCTCCTGAACCGGTAGTGACCCTCTGGTAACATCATGATGATGTCACAGAACCGGTTCAGCGCTGCCATCTTTTTTTAAATTTTTTTTTACATTTTTTTGGGGGGGAGTTATTTTTCTCTTCTGTGCATGCGCAGAAGTCGAGTTTCCGGCACTGTGCATGTGTCGCCATGTTGTTTTCGGCTTTAAAAAAAAAATCTGATTTTTTGGCACTGTGCATGCGCGCACCCGTGAGGCGCAACCACGTGGCACAGGAGGAAGCGAACCAGCAGTGAGGTAAGTTAGAACCTACTCCTGATGAAGAGACAACCAGGAACAGTTCTTGTGAAACAGCTGCATCAGTCTGGAGAAGAAGTTGATCGCTTTAACTATTCAAACAGATGTATTGAAAGTGCTTGTATACATTCTGAAACACCTCTGTTGACGGATTTGCACAGCCCTACTAAATTCGCTAATGTAAAAACATTAGTTGGTATGTTTTTGTCATGTGTATCATAGGTCCTCAGATAAACAAAAAATAGTAACACTGAGATCTTATAAACAGTCTATGACTTTTCATGTGATAATATTTTTAAAAAAACATAAATCTGACATTAGCAGAAGGAATAGGGTTTGTGCACAGGGCACATAAAATTGTTCTCTTAAAATGTACACAAAATAATTTTTGCATGTAGTTTATTTTTATTTTTGCTCTTCTAAAAGGGAAATGTGAAACTCACTTGAGATAGAGATCATATTCAACTTTATACCTGATCTGCCTGTATGAAATGCAGATTTATTGTTTGCATTCAGATCTAGCTGTGTAAGCACTCTTTACTAAAAAGATTGTTTAGTTATAGATGATTTTAGGGAAGAAGATTGCTCTAAGAAAAAGCTGGAGTGCCACTATGGACAACTGGTTTTTCCCCATGTATATTCTTCCAGTATCTAGCAAATAATGTTGGGAATCTGGACAGGAAAGACTTCCTGGTCAGAAATGTTCTGAGTAGATAGGCAATAAACCAGTGTTTCCCAAACTTTTGACATATGTGTACCCCTTCTATAATTTTCGTAACGCTGAGTACCCCTCATAAAAAACATATGCTTTAATAAAAATCAAAATATATTTATTTTTTATTTTTTTGGTACATACGCAAAATAAACGAAAGTTATATTATAAAGAACATTTATTTGATTCAATGAGAAGGATGAAATTGTTTATGTTGAGATGACAGATCATCATAATTTGGTTCCCTGGTTGTTAATTTTAATCTGAGATGCGGTTTCACGTCCAATAGTCTGTTCCTTTTTTTCGACTTAATGTCTACAAATGCAGAAAAAGCAACTTCGCATGAATATGAAGTTGGAAAAGGCAAGATGTATTTCAGGACTTTTTCTGTTAAAACCGGATACACATGTTGCATTTGTAACCAGAATGATGTTAAAGTACACTCAAAATCAGTGGAACTTACTAAAGCACGATAACAGGCGCCCGGAACTAACTATTAAAGAAGTAAGTTGTCTCTGTAACGAAGTTCAGTATATTCACGCCATGTCACGCCTCACAAGACTGTCTAACCGTTAGGTAACACTGCAATTCTCCGGCGTTTAAACAGCTCCGCGGCTCAACGTCAACTGTTAATGTTCCCGCAGTTTTAAAATGGCCGAACCCGAGCTGCGCGAAGGATGCGCAGAAGTTCCCGCCATAATGAGTTGCGATACGATGTACGATGGCCCCAGTTCCCATGTAAAAACTGTGATACGCGCCTATTTCTTTCCTTGTTCTGTGGGCGCAGCTAAGCACGGTGCAGTGGATATTCCCACGTGATCCCCACCAAACTCTGGTGCAACACGTACCCCCACCAAACTCTTCCCATACCCCTGGGGGTACGCATACCACACTTTGGGAAACACTGCAATAGACTATTTCTAATATCCACAATAAAAAGGGCTACGGGGTCCATGGTGCTTTCTGAACTTGGATGTTTTCTTGCAGACATTTCATTACCAAACTTGGTAACATCATCAGTGCTAGAAGGTAGTAGAGTTTGCTCTCATTTTATATATTAGTGACTTGCCTTATCAGCATGAAGTGGACTAGCTGATTCATTGATTAGGCTGGTGTTTAATGTTTTCTTGTTTTTCTGAGTTTGTAATTCCTTGATTGGGGTATTCTTTGCTTCTTGATTGTTGGTCTAGTGTTAATCTCGGTGTTAATCTTAATAAAATAGAATAGAATGAGCTGGAAGGGACCTTGGAGGTCTTCTAACCTTCTAGCAGTGGTTAGAATGCAGCACTGCAAGCTACTTTAGCTGACTGCTAGCTGCAGTTCGGCGGTTCAAATCTCACCGGCTCAAGGTTGACTCAGCCTTCCATCCTTCCGAGGTGGGTAAAATGAGCACCCAGATTGTTGGGGGCAATATGCTGACTCTGTAAACCGCTTAGAGAGGGCTTAAAAGCATTATGAAGCAGTATATAAGTCTAAGTGCTATTGCTATTGCTATTGCTATTCTAGTCCAGCTCCCTGCTCAAACAGGAGAACCTATACCATTTCAGATAAGTGACTGTCTAGTCCAGCGGTTCTCAACCTATGGGTCGCGACCCCTTTGGGGGTCAAACGACCCTTTCACGGGTCGCCTAAGACCATCGAAAAACACTTATTTCTGATGGTCTTAGGAACCGAGACACCGCTTCTCTATCCGTCTCCAGGTGGGTCCACCCACATGCAAATAGACTACTGCAAAAAAAAATCTGTACCATGGGAACTTCTGAGCATGCGCAGAAGCCAAATTTCCAGCACTGCGCATACGTTGCCATCTTGTTTTCAGCTTTTTTTTGCAATTAAAAAAAAATCAGCACTGCGCATGCATGCATGCGCAAAGCGCACACGTGCCCATGCAGCGCGCCCACGCAGTTCAGGAGGAAGTGAACCGGCAGTGAGGTAAGTTAGAACCCACCCCTGAGTTTCCTAATAATTTTATTATTTTATGGATGGGGGTCACCACAACATGAGGAAATGTATTAAAGGGTCGCGACATTAGGAAGGTTGAGAACCATTGGTCTAGTCTCTTCTTAAAAATCTCCAGTGAACCCACAATTTCTGAAGGCAAGCTGTTCCACTGGTTAATTGTCCTCACTGTTAGGAAGTTTCTCCTTAATTCCAGGTTGCTTCTCTTTTTGATTAGTTTCCAATCATTGTTTCTTGTCCTGCTCTCTGGTGCTTTGAAGAAAAAATTGACCACCTCTTCTTTGTGGCAGCCCCTCAAATACTGGAATACTGATATCTTATCACCCTTAATTCTTTTTTTTTTAGACTAGCCAAACCCAAATCCTGCAGCCATTCTTCATATGTTTTAGTCTCCAGCCTTTGATCATCTTAGTTGTTCTTCTCTGAACTTTTTCCAAAGTCTCAACATCTTTTTTGAAGAGCTGAAGTGGTGCAGTGGTTAAATGCTGCGACTGCAGGCTGACTGCTGTTCAGCAGTTCAGCTGTTGAAATCTCACTAGGCTCAAGGTTGACTCAGCCTTCCATCCTTCCGAGGTGGGTAAAATGAGGACCCAGATTGTTGGGGGCAATATGCTGAACTCTGTAAACCGCTTAGAGAGTGCTGTAAAGCACTATGAAGCGGTATATAAGTAAAGTGCTATTGCTATATAAGTAAAGTGCTATTGCTATTTTTTGTAGTATAGTGACCAAAATTGGTCTTGGTATGGTCTTACTAGGGTTTTATAAAGCAGTTCTAATACTTCACATGATCTTGATTCTATACCTCTGTTTATACACCCCAGGATTGTATTAGTTTTTTTGACTGCTGTTGCACACTGCTGGTTCATATTCAAGTGATCATCCACTAGGACTCCAAGGTCCCTGTCACAGTTACTGTTTATACGCCAGGTCTCACCTAATCTGTACTTATACACTTTTTTCTTGCCTAAATAGCACTTAGCAATAGCACTTAGACTTATATACTGCTTCAAAGTGCTTTACAGACCTCTCTAAGCAGATTGCCCCCAATAATCTGGGTCCTCAGTTTACCAAACTCGGAAGGATGGAAGGCTGAGTCAATCTTGAGCCTGCTGAGATTCGATCTGCCAAACTGTTAGCAGCCGGTGATCAGCAGAAGTAGCCTGCAGTACTGCACTCTAACCACTGTGCCACTGCGGCTCATTAATGTAAATGTAAATGTAAAACTTTGCTTTTCTTCACATTAAAATTTTGTTGGATAGGGTCCATTGTTCAAGTTTGTCAATATCTTTTTGGATCCTGAGCTTGTCTTCTAGGGTGTTGACTATTCCTGCCAGTTTGGTGTCATCTGCAAATTTGACAAGTTACCCTTCTATTCCCTCATCTAAGTCATGAAGATATTGAAGAGTACTGGGCATAAGACAGAGCCTTGTGGTACCCCACTACTTACTTCTCTCCATGTGGATGTAGTACTATTAAGGACTACTCGTTGAGTACAGTTTGTCAGCCAGCTACAAATCTATCTGGTGGTGATGTTGTCTATTCAACATTATTCTAACTTACCAAGAAGTAGATTGTGATCTACTTTGTCAAATACCTTACTAAAATCTAAGTATACTATGTCCACAGCATTTCGCTGGTCTACTAATTTAGTGACTTTATCAAAGAATGAAAAAATATTGTAAAAGATTCTAACAGATTAACAGAGTTGGAAGGGACCTTGCAGGTCATCTAGTCCAACGCCCTGCCCAAGCAGGAGACCCTTACATCTGCCTCTACCTAGGATCAAACTCACAACCTCCTGATTCTGAGGCAAGAGCTCTACCTCTAGGCCACAGCAGATTGGTTTGGCATGATCTGTTTTTAACAAACCCATGCTGGCTACTAGTTATAACTTTATTTACTTCAAGTTGTTTGCAGATCTGGTTTTTTATTATTTTTTCCAGGATCTTCCCAGCCCTTTTCCAATCCTCAGGTACTTCCCTGATGCTCCAGGATTTTTGAAAGATATGGTACAATGGTTCTGAGATAACATCAATTGTTGTTGAGGAGGGGTTTAGGGCTTTTTGTTTCCTTTTTGTCTTTTTGATTATCTCTTGCATGGTATATAGATATTTATCTCTTATCAGTGGTGGGATTCAAATTTTTTTACTACCAGTTCTGGGGGCGTGGCTTGGTGGGTGCGAGGGTCACCTGTCCCCCTCCAGTCAGGTTTATTGTTTTATATGTCTTGGTAGTGTAAAATAGTGCTCAGAATAGATTTATGTTTAATTTTCTTCTTTATATCTCCCTGACCAAGGGTAACACCCTCTGTTTCACTTCTCTCTCTCCTTAGAGGTTTGATTTTACTGTTACAATATCCCTATGCTCTGCAGAATTGCTTAAGATACACTTTATGTGAGAAATAGAAAGATTTTGACACGTTTCTTGAACAAACAAGAAAAGAGTTTATTTAAATACAAACTTCTCAGTAAATGTCCAGTAAATTTCTTACAGCCACAACCAGCTATTCAATTCTTTCACACTTTTCTTCCCCTCAGGGAACTTTCCAAGCTTTCCTGACTAAATCTAAGAAAACCCAGTTCTTCTTTGGATTAAGGCCGATAGATTAGAGCATGTTTCACCGTTTATCTCTATCTACAAATAACACAATATATCAATCAATAAAGTCCCCTGACCCTGGCACCTGCTTCCCACAGAATTGCCTAGAGCCTATCTTCTCTCCTGTTAACTTCCCTCTTGGACAGTTAAACTCAGGCAGAGAATCACTATTTATTTATTTGTTTGTTTGTTTGTTTGTTTGTTTGTTTATTGTTTGTTTGTTTGTTTGTTTGTTTGTTTGTTTGTTTATTTATTTATTTATTTATTTATTTATTTATTTATTTATTTATTTATTTATTATTTGGTTCTTCTATGCCGCCTTACTCCCGAGGGACTCAGGGTGGCGTACAACTATAAACCTTCCCTCTTGGAAGTTACCACAAACAGAGCTCTCCTCATTGCTTCCAACTAGGCCTTTTATAGTTCCTGGCCCTGCTATCTATGATCCAATTGGCTGGCTCCTTATAATGAAATCTATCACCCCCTCCCTTCTGGAGAACTGGAATAAACACCTCCCCCTTTCTACTTAGCATACATTTAAAAGCTGTTTGGCTCCATACTTACTTGTGTATACAATTCCATTTAACCACACTTTAACTTTATACAACAACTTAACTCTTTTACATTCAGTACCTATATGTGGGCACCATAATGGGCATGGCTATGTGGTCATGTAACTGGGTGGGTGTGGCCAATTTAGCAGTCCATTTTGCCAGGGAGCAGGGGGTTGGACTAGATGACCTCCGAGATCCCTTCCAACCCTGGATTGCTGTGCCTTTTCAAAGCATCTTCTGAAGCTGCATCTAGTGCCAGTCAGGTTTGTGATCTTCCTTCCTCTCCTTTTCTCTCTCCCTCCCTCCCTCCCTCTTTTCTTTCTTTCTTTCTCCCCTTTCTTTCTTTATTTCTTTCTTCTTTCTTTCTTTCGTTTCATCGGGAGATGAAACGCCAGAAGAGACGTCTGGAGCGCCGCTGGAGGAAAAAGAAGACCGAGTCTGACCGAACACTATTAAGAATTTACATCAGATCTTATTTAGTGGCGATAAGGGCGGCAAGACGATCTTATCTTTCCGCTCTTATTGCGTCCGCAGATTCTCGTCCAGCCGCCTTGTTTAGGGTGACTCGCTCCCTCCTTGCAAAAGGGGGGAGCGAGGAACACTTACAAGGCAGAGCTGAGGAATTCGCTGAGTTTCTGTCGGATAAAGTCGCTCAGATTCGGTCAAATTTGGACTCCGGCATGGCAGAGTCCATAGAGTTGACAGGGGCGAGTCTTAGTCCATCATTATGGGAAGAGTTTGGGCCTGTTTCTCCCGAGGATGTGGACAGGGCTATGGGAGCGATGGGTACCTCCACCTGTTTATTGGACCCGTGCCCCTCCTGGCTGGTCTCGGCCAGCAGGGAGGTGGCACGCGGCTGGATCCAGGCAGTGATCACCACTTCTTTGCGAGAGGGATCCGTACCGCAGTCATTAAAAGCTGCGGTGGTGCGACCCCTCCTGAAGAAGCCTTCCCTGGATCCAGCCGATTTGAAAAACTACCGTCCAGTCTCCAACTTACCTTTTCTAGGTAAAGTTGTAGAGAAGGTGGTGGTGACCCAGCTTCTGCAGCTCCTGGATGAAACAGATCATCTAGATCCTTATCAGTCGGGTTTCAGGCGCGGCTACAGTACAGAAACTGCCTTGGTCGCTCTGATGGATGATCTCTGGCGGGCCCGGGATGGGGGGAACTCCTCCATCCTGGTGCTACTTGACCTCTCAGCGGCTTTCAATACCATCGACCATGGTATCCTTCTGCATCGGCTCGGCGAGTTGGGAGTGGGAGGCACCGTTTTGCGGTGGTTCTCCTCTTATCTCGCCGATCGGATGCAGTCGGTGTTGGCAGGAGGGCAGAGATCGTCCCCCAGGCCCCTACTATGTGGGGTGCCCCAGGGGTCGGTTCTCTCGCCCATCCTGTTTAACATCTACATGAAACCGTTGGGTGAGATCATCTGCAGGCATGGGGTGTGTTTCCATCAGTACGCTGACGACACCCAGCTGTACATCACCACCCCGTCTGACTTCAGGGAGGCAGTTGATGTAATGTGCCGATGCCTGGACGATGTTAAGATCTGGATGGGGAGGAACAGACTCAGACTTAATCCCGACAAGACCGAGTGGCTGTGGATAATGCCTCCTAAGGACCATGATAACTGTCCCTCCTTGGTCTTCGAGGGTGCGAAACTGACTCCCTCAGACCAGGTCCGCAACTTGGGGGTCCTCCTAGATCCACAGCTAAAATTAGATCATCACCTTTCTGCTGTGGCTAGGGGGGCCTTTGCACAGGTTCGCCTGGTGCACCAGCTGCGGCCATATCTGGAGAAGGAGGCTTTACTCACGGTCACTCATGCCCTTGTCACCTCACGTTTGGACTACTGCAATGCGCTCTACATGGGGCTACCCTTGAAGAGTATCCGGAGACTTCAATTGGTGCAAAATGCGGCTGCGCGTGCTGTGGTGGGTGTGCCGAGGTACACCCACGTGACACCGATTCTCCGCCAGCTGCATTGGTTGCCCATCGGTCTCCGGGTCCAATTCAAGGTGTTGATCACCATCTTTAAAGCCCTTCATGGCTTAGGACCAGGATATCTCCGGGACCGCATTCTGCTGCATACTTCCCTCCGACCGGTTAGGGCCCACAGAGTTGGCCTCCTCCGGGTCCCGTCGGCCAAGCAATGCCGGCTGGCGGGCCCCAGGGGGAGGGCCTTCTCTGTGGCTGGCCCCGTGCTCTGGAACCAACTCCCCCCAGAGACCCGAACCATCCCCACTCTGCTGGCCTTCCGAAAGGCCGTTAAGACATGGCTCTTCCTGCAGGTGGGGGGGACAGCGTAACCATCTGAGCTTACCCCCCAAGTATGTATGTGGTTGAATGGATGGATGTTGTTGTTGCTTTTATAGTTTTTTTTTAAATTTGTACTGTTTTTAAATTGTTGAAATTTTGTCTATTCTTGTATCTTTTATGTTGTACGCCGCCCTGAGTCCTTCGGGAGTTGGGCGGCATATAAGAATAACAAAATAAAATAAATAAATAAATAAATTTCTCCCCTCTTTCTTTCTTTCTCTCCTTTTTCTTTCTACCCTCTTTTTTCTCTCCTCTTTCTTTCTCCCCTCCTTTCTCTCTTTCTCTCTTCCTCTCTCTTCCCTCCCTTTCTTTCTTTCTTTCTCCCTTCCCTCTGTGGGAAGGAATCGATCCCCCCTCTTCATTTCCCCAAATAAAATATTACTCATAAGGAAATGCTCCCAGAAAAGCAAGGAAAAATCAAGCTGCTAACAAAGAAACCTGCCTGAGGCTCATTCCACATTCTGTCCAGCCGCCTAAAAGAAACTTTGTAACAACAGCTACCGGTGCTTAGAGATAATGAGCCTGTAGAAAGTGGAAGCCGGACGTTTCAAAATTTTAGCATTTTAAAATCTCCCCGTGGCAAGATTTGGCAGCTAACAAAACACAGTAGTAGAATCAGAATAAGCAGCCCCCACACTCAAGATCCGACACAGGGCGAAAGTCATTTAACCACAATGGAAATCACCCAAACCCTTTTAGAAACACAAAGCCCATATTGCACAAAGCCCAAAACTTCAAAAACATAGAACCATATAAGAATCCTTCCTTTTATCCAGTTTGTTGTTCAGCTGAACCAGAAACGAATTGCTGAATGTCACTTCACTTCTGCAATTAAAAACCTCCTTCCGAGCAGCTGTTTCTCAGCTTTTAAAACAACAGCGTCTTGTGTTTTTCCCCCCTTCTTTTTTGCTAAGCGATCTCCCAGCTGAAAAGTGAGCCTTTCTTTCTTTCTTTCTTTCTTTCTTTCTTTCTTTCTTTCTTTCTTTCTTTCTTTCTTTCTTTCTTTCTTTCTTTCTTTCTTTCTCCCTTGAAGCTAGCAGGCTCCCTGCAGGCTCCTGAGAGCCAAAATGGCATGCATAGGGACTCCTGGAAGGAGCGTGGAGGGGTGGGCGGAGCCAGCCAGAGGTGGTATTTACCAGTTCTCCGAACCAGGCAAAATTTCCCCTACCAGTCCACAAGAACCAGTTAGAACTGGCTGAATACCACCTCTGATCTCTATGTACCTATTGATGGCTGATTTGTCTGAGTGCCAGGAATTCTCTCGTGTTTTTGGACTGTGCTTGATATAGGATGCTCATAGTTTCCCAGGATGGATTATACAGTCCATGTATTGTGAAATTAAGAAGTTTTTATAGATTCAAGTACTGCACATTATATTAAGTTGATCCAGTTTCTAGATGTATAGATGTAGGATCCATAAATCTGACACAGTATAGAAAAATAAAATACTAGAAACTATTATGCTATTTTAAATTTGCTTTACATTAATTCACACATACCTTTATACAATGATTTCTCAATCAAATTTTGGCTGAATATGTGAGTTAACTGAAATCATTGGGTAACAATCAGTGTAGGACTTCATTCAGTGGAATTTAATTCAGTCAGCAGGATATTCCTTATTTTCTATATTTACCTGCATACTCCTCAGTCTATTTAGGTTTCTCAACCTGAAGTGGGTATGTAAGATCCTATAAATTGAGAATCAATTCTTCCAGTATACCTGTTCTAGGATTGGGTGATTAACTATATCACTGTGTTTAAATGTGATAGCACTGTCAATCATGTTCCGTTTGTAATAGCAATATACTGTAGATATGCATATCTTCGTGTCTTTAAATGAGCTTAATCATATAGTTTAATTTACAGATTAAATTAGTGCTAGGGCAAAGCAGCTCCAACACAATATTCCAGCTATATTTGGAAAAGGTTAATTTCACATTAGTTACTGGTTGCTATTTTCAAACATCAGTTATTGCAAAAACAAAAACTCTAACAGACCTTTTTCATTGGCTTTTCATTTGTGGCATGGAAATGAAATAGTGTGAAAACATAGTTAATGAAAACATAGTCTTGGGCTCTGGAATGAAGTGTAAATTGCTTTATGTTTGTATTGCAAATTCATAGGTTACATTTTTCTTCCAATGTTTTTTCTTACTAATTTCCTCTTGTCCTATAAATAATATTGTTTTGTTTCCTTTTCAGTTGCAAGGTTTTCTTTCAAAGGCTTCCTGAGTGTAATCAATACTTAGGCACTGACAATGGCATAACTACATATTTCAATAAGTAAAAAATTAATATAGTAATTGAATATAGTAGAATACATTGCTTTGCACTGTCAGTACTATAAAAAATGTTTATTGGGACCGTGTTTTATTTTCACATTACTAAAGTTATTAGACAATCCAAATGTATAGCTAGTAGGAAAACTCTTGATGCTATAATTCAGATTGCCTTTTCAGAGTTCTCAGGTAGGATTATCAGATATCTGAACAGGCAAAGGGGGACAGTGACAATTGGAAAGAAGAACAGGGTGGTGGGGCAGACAAGAGAAACATAATATTTGAGATTTATGACTAAAATTACAGGGAAAGGTGCAAAAATAGTACCGTATTTTTCGGAGTATAAGACGCACCTTAGTTTTGGGGGAGGAAAACAAGGAAAAAAAGGCCTCTGCCTCCCAGCAATTTGCCAAACAGCAAACAGCAAACAGTACAGATGATATACACTGTTTGCTGTGTATTTCTGTGCATGTGTGCCTGACCCATAGAAATGGCAAAGAATTGGAGAAATGTACATTTATGGCAGTATATTAATCCCAGAAAGTTTTATTAAATGTAATCACACGAACTCCTCCCAATTATTTAAATAGATCTACTCCAAACATGACTAGTCAGGGTTTCTCAGCTGCCTTCTTTTAATACTAATACTTAATACTAATACTTAATACTAAAACAGGACATTTCAGATTATACTTTTACAGATCTTTAAAATTGATGTGGCTTTCTGGAAGTATTCGCTGCTATTTAAAAGAAGATACAATAGCACTGGGCCTCTTCAGAGCAAGCATTTATTTTAAAAAGCTTCTTCATTTTGTTAAGTTGTCTAGAACAATAATAAAGCAGTCTTTAAAAAATAAGTCTAATAATTTGAACACTCTACAAACATTTAACAAAATAACATATTAACAGAATCTGCCTCTACCTAGGATAGAACTCACAACCTCCTGATTGTGAGGCAAGAGCTCTAGCTCTGAGCCATAGCAGCTATAGGTTGCCTCCATTTGATTTCAGCAGCCTAATATTGCCAGCAGTTTATCTCCCAGCAATTTGTCACATTACAGCCACCGTAGTTAGTTTCATTTTATCAGGTGGCTTGCAAGCCTGTCAGCTGTAGATCGGGAGGCAGTTTAACTCTTCTTGTGCTCTTCTTGTGCTTTGCCCTGTTTGCTGCAAAGAGGTAAATTGCTGGCAGGCAGAGGCCAAAGGATGGGGGTGGCTGGGTGGGGCTGCATTCGGTGTATAAGACGCACCCAGGTTTTCACCCTCTTTTTGAGGGTAAAAGGGTGCGTCTTATACTCCGAAAAATACGGTATTTTGGCTTACATGTATATTAAATTATTTTTAATAATTTAATTGGTTTTTCAATTGCAAGGATTTGCTGAGTAGGAGGCAAAGCCTTCAGCATGTATCTGATTAAGGTCTTGTCAATTTCAGGCAGCAGTGCAAACCAAAAGAGTATTAATTAACTAATTAAGGTCACAGAGAAAGCTTGTTAATGTTCCATCAGCACTTATTAGGAAAATACTGTGCAGCAGAGATATGCCTTATTGTTAGATACTTAAAAAAACCGACACTATTTGATTTTAAGGCTATGCCTGCCAGATGAAGAACAAGAGGACAAAAAGAAGGACATGTCCTTATTTTGGTGAGCCTTGGTGGCGCAGTGGTTATAGTGCAGTACTGCAGCTTACTTCTGCTGACTGCCAGCTGCCTGCAATTTGGCAGTTCAAATCTCACCAGGCTGTTCAAATCTTACTCAGCCTTCCATCCTTCTGAGATGGGTAAAATGAGGACCAGAGGTGGTATTCAGCCGGTTCGGACCAGTTCGGGTGAACCGGTAGTACAAAGTGACCAGATTTTTTAATTTTTAAGCAGGACGGGGGGGGCCGCCTGGGCGCCGCCATTTGTTTTGCCCTCTGCGCATGCGCAGAATGCTGCGCATGCGCAGAGGGCAAAACAGCAAATGTCGGCATCCAGGTGAGGTGGGGGGGAGAGGGGGGGAGGCGGGAGGGCGCTTGGATGCCTGCAGCTCGCGACAGGTAAGCTGCGGGCTGCCTCCTTTCCCCGTCTCCCGCCTCCCGTTCGTTGCTTGCCAGCCCGGCCGAAGGGAAGGCGGGAGGCGAGGAAAGGCCTCCCAAAAGGGAGGCGGGCTCCCGAAGGGCTGCGCCTCCCTTTCAGGAGGCCTTTCCTTGCCTCCCGCCTTCCCTTCGGCTGGGCTGGCAAGCAACGAACGGGAGGCGGGAGATGGGGAAAGGAGGCAGCCGGCAGCTTACCTGCTCCAAGCATCCAAGCGCCGCGGTCTCCCGGTCGCCCGCCCGGCCCCAGGGCAACGGCGGCAGCGAGGCGACGGGGGGAAGAAAGGGGAGGGGGACGCTCAAAGCGGCGACGGCTCCTCGTCCCTCACCCCTCCCAACAGCAGCGGTGCCTCCAAGGGCGGGGCTAGGGATGGGGCGGGGGAAGAAGAGGAGGAGCAGCCTCCCTTCCCCCTCCCCCCAGCTTCCAGCCGCCGCCGGAGGAGTCAACAACGCGGGACGCCCGCCCGCCGCCCACGGCCGGCCCGAGCTGAGAGGCCTGCTGCCTTTCAGGCCGATTTTTTTAAAGAATGCCCTAGTCGTGCATTCTTTCAAAAAATCGGGACTTTTTAGAGGGCGGGCGGGACGCGGGACAAATGATGAAAAAGCGGGTCTGTCCCACCAAAATCGGGACGTCTGGTCACCTTACGGTAGTAACAACCTGCAGGTGGCCCGCCCACCCGCCCCGGCACTATGCCATTCTATTTAGGGACGTTTTGAAGCCGCATGCATGCATGCAAGCTGCGCATGCACACAAAGCGCATGCACGAGAAGCTGTACACATGCGCAGAAGAGGCATGTGTGAGAGTAGCATGTGTGTGTGATCACATTTTTGGTGCTGGCGAACCAGTAGGTAAATTATGTGAATCCCACCTCTGGGATCCAGATTATTGGGGGCAATATGCTGACTGTAAACTGCTTAGAGAGGGCTGAAAAGCACTCTAAAACAGTATATAAGCCTAAGTTCTATTGCTATTGTTATTTTGCCAGATGGCTGATCACTCTACTTTCAGGCCAAGGAGAGCTATGTATTTGGTTTCTATAATCTCTTGAACTTCTGCAGATGCAAATCACTGAGTGAGAGTCATCATATTCTATTTCACACTCTCATATTCCTTCTTGAGCAGGTATAGATGCAGCCTACGTTATTCATGGCTGTGGATAGAAATCAGTCATGAAGGGAGGACCTAAAACTGTTACAGACCCAGACTGGATTTGTTTGCTCTTCTGTATGTCAGAATATGTGACAATAAATACAAGTTCATTCCTAATCTAATCTGTACTAGAATATGTAGTAGAAACTAATGTGAGGTTATTAATTTAGCTAGAGATATTGATGGTTGCTATAGTTGCTACACAGTTTGTCCTGTCCCTCTTAAACTACCTACAAGAACTGTTCTTTGAGTCCTTGAGATTCTCCGTCATCCAGGTCATGGTTGTCCCAAGGGTGCTTTTTCAAGAGCCAATTGGACTTTCTGGTTTTTCTTTGAAGATGTTTCACTTCTTATTCAAGAAGCTTTTCCAGCTCTGGCTGGGCTCTGGTTTCTTGAATCTAGGTGTATTATTAGAATGATTTTTATCCTCTATAATTTCTCATTTTTTAAGTAAAGTTTTTTTTCCAACTGAAATTACGTTAAAAATAATTTTCTCCTTTAGTTAGATTGTTACAAGTGTTCTTCATTTCAAATCTGTTTTAAGTGACTTTAAAAAAACCCTAATAACTGACTCTTGATTAACAGGTTGACAGGACAGAAGTCATAAAAACTTGCATAAACCCTGTCTTCTCAAAGCTATTCACAGTGGACTTTTATTTTGAAGAAGTGCAGAGGCTACGATTTGAAGTCCATGATATCAGCAGCAATCACAATGGGCTGAAAGAAGCAGATTTCCTTGGTGGCATGGAATGTACTTTGGGGCAGGTAAAGTATTTGTGGTTTTCTTGACTGATTTTTTTTATTTTTTTATTTTTTATTTTTTTTCTGCCCTCATTTACTTCAGTCACTGCCAGGAGTCTTTGCTGACTTTGGCACCAAACAAGCCAAAGATGAAATATACACTATCAATAAATATTAGTAACTGTGGTTTTTATGCAATATCCAAAAGAGATAAATATTTGACAAATGAACTGAATGAGTGGGATATTGTACCACGATGAGTAAGGTATGGTACCACGATAAAATAACATTGACAGATGGGGTAATTGAAGCAATGTCTGGCTATATTGTGTAATATGTAATGCCTTCAACATCATGTATAGCTAACAAAAAAAATCTGAAGAAATACAAGTTAGTATACCCAAGGCACCTACACTAGAAGCAACAAAAGATTTGACAGATTTGAAAGACAATCCATAAGCATTGACAATGAAGAAGAGAAATGTAATATTACTAAGAATCAACACAAATAGAATTTTAGAAGAAGAAGAAAAGCAAAGGAAGAGACACTAGTGCCTCCCAAGATTTTAATGAAGAAGAGAAAATGAATGATGTTTTAATTTATTGTACATCACTGCTTGGCCAAGTTCCAGACAACTTGAGAATTTATCTGGTTACGAAGGGAAGATAAATTCTTCAGAGTAAAGAATGGTATTTTCTCTATCACTGAGAAAGATAAAATAGCTAAGGTGCAATTGACCCTTGGCAACTTAATGGTTTCAGAAATACTTATGAAATGGAGAAAAACTGTTGAGAATTGGGATAGTTTATTCAAAACCAAATTACTTTTCTAGGTTATCTATTTTTCTGATGTGAAATTTTGGAAAAAGTTAATCTGACACAAAGATACAGTATTTGCAAATAGCAGAATTGGCCTCGAACAATATGCAGTGAAACTCTAAGCTTTAAAATTGTTCCCTGGTGCCCACAAATTGTGGAGAAGGCCATTTATTATCAAATTATAACATGTAAGGAAATGGAAATTAATGTAGAAAAAGAATTAAATTTTAATAAAGAGGCCAGGAGAAAGTGTAAAAAATGCTAGTCATAAGATGCCAAAAGAAATCAAAAGCACAATGCCTGAATGCCTTGCCTGTTTCACCTATTGCTAGGCACTTAGTCTAAAGAAATGTATCAAATAATGGCAGTATTCACTATTCATTCATTTTTGCTAAAAACAACAACAACCCACAAACCTCTGGAGGATGTTATCAAATGTAATAGAAATTTATAACACATTTTCCTGTGAAGATATTTTAGAGGAAAATTTTCATATTTGGAGTCATTTAAAAGCCACTAGAATCTATGCCAAAGATTTAGATTTAGATTTATTATTAGAGTTGGAAGGGACCTTGTAGGTCATCTAGTTCAACCCCCTGGTCAAGCAGGAGTTCCTACACCATTTGAGACAGATGGCAGTCCAGTCTCTCCTTGAAGGTCACAAGTGTTGGGGCTCTCACAACCTCCGCTGGCAAGCTGTTCCACTGGTTGATTGCTCTCACCATCAGAAAGTTTCTCCTCACTTCCAGGCTGAATCTCTCCTTGGTCAGCTTCCATCCGTTATTCCTTGTTTGGCTTTCTGGTGCCATAGAGAACAGCCTGACCCCTTCCTCTCTGTAGCAGCCCCTCAAGTATTGGAACACTGCTATCATGTCTAAGGTGACCAGATTTTAATATTTGTAAAGCGGGACACCACTGACGGGGGGGGTTCTAGGGGAGCAAGATGGGAGGGGTCCGTCTCTCTTATCCTGCAGTTTTGCCCCCTCAAACACCCCCCCTTCATCGCAGCCAGGGGTGGGTTCCTACCGGCGCAGGCTTACCTGTTCGTCGCCGCAGAGCCGAAGAAGCTGGCGGCGTTCGCGGCGCGGGGCTTCCCCCGCCCGCTTTCCCCGGCCGCGGGACGCCGCCATTTGCGTTCTTTTGCCCTCTGCACATGCGGAAAGCATTCTGCTTGCACAGAGGGCAAAAGAACGTAAATGGTGGCGTCCCGGCCGCCGGGGAAAGCGGGCAGGGGAAGCCCTGCGCCGTGAACGCCACCAGCTTCTTCAGTTCTGCGGCGACGAACAGGCAAGACCGCCGCTGCCCCTCTCACTGCCCTCCCTCCCCGCCTGGCAGGAGGAGGCAGGCGAGGCAGGAGGCAGAGGGGTGTGCAGGGCAAATTCAAATTTAAAAAGTGGGACTTTTTTGAAACGCCGCGGGACGCAGGACAAATTATTAAAAAGCGGGACTGTCCCGCCAAAAGTGGGACGTCTGGTCACCTTAATCATGTCACCCCTGGTCCTTCTCTTCGCTAGACTGGCCAAGCTCAGTTCCTGCAACCGCTCTTCGTATGTTTTATTTTCCAGACCCTTTATCATCCTGGTTGCTCTCTTCTGCACTTTCTCTAGAGTTTCAATGTCTTTTTTGTAGTGTGGTGACCAAAACTGGATGCAGTACTCTAGGTGTGGTCTGACCAAGGCTTTATAGAGTGGTACTAGTACCTCTCTGGTCCTTGATTGTACAGTATTGTAATTTCAGGGATTCATTATAACATGGGTTTTTAATGAATTTCTACCAAACTTATCTATCGATCCATACAGTCATCTGTCACTTATTTTTATTCTGCCTTTATTATTTTTATAAACAACTCAACGCAATAAACATATTTAATACTCCTTCCTCCTCCTATTTTCCCCAGTTGGGCTGAAAGAGACTGACTGGCCCAAAGTCACCAGTTGGTTTTTCATGACTAAAGTGGAACTTTTCCTAATTTGTATACCTGTTGATTCGTGTGAAAGAAGCTTTTCAATGTTGAAATTAGTAATAATTAATAAAATGACTTTAGTCAACAATGAATGAAGATAGATTTACAAATCTGGCTATATTGTCCCTTGAACATAAATACAGAAGAAAGATAAATGTTTATGAAATCATTAACCAATTGACAGAAGTTAAGGCTCAAAAACAGAAAATTGTGTGTGTGTGTGTGTGTGTGTGTGTGTGTGTGTGTGTGTGTGTGTGTGTAACATTTTTTGCTGATAAATGAAAATAAAGGGAGACTATTATAGATCTATTTCGAGCTATTTTGCTCTTTTCTATTTTGCTCTTTTTGCTATTTTGCTATTTTCCTTCCATACACCAGGATGACTCGACAGAAAAACAAGAAAAAAAACCAAGAAAAAAAACATTTATAACCCTTTCCTGGTGAAGAGCTGATAGGGAAGAGAACCTTGTGGCCTAGAGGTTAAAACTGCTGCCTTACAAGCAGACTGCCCAGGTTCAAATCCCACTAAGGGTATGGCTATCTGATGAGAACAAAATAGCTCGAAATAGATCTATAATAGTCTCCCTTTATTTTCATTTATCAGCAAAAAATGTTACACATACAGACAATATAGTTTGTCGGCTATAGAAAACTGCCTGGATGGCCCCAGGAGGGGCCGAAAGGCAAAAGGAAGCTGTGATGTTTCCTTCCATACACCAAGATGACTCGACAGAATATATATATTCTGTCACTGTCTATTTCACTGTCTATTTTTATGGCCATTGTTATTATTCATTTCAATTCATAATTATTACTGAATATAATTTTGTAGCATAGAGAATGAAAGCATTAAAAAAAAATCTGTTCCAGATGTCAAATTCCTTAGTTTGCTGCTGAGGTGGAGCTTTATACAAAAATATGGAATATCCATAAAGGTCAGTAGTGCTAAGAATCTGGTCATTAATTCCAAATTGGGGGGCAGTTCTGGGCCTGATAATACTACAAAACCAAGGTAAAATGTTAACAACCTCTTCTAGTGGAGAATACCAACACATGATTTTGTCAAATGCTAATCTTCAATTCTCATAGTTGCCTTGTTCTATGATTTTTAAAGTTTTTACATTTTCTTTTTCAAAAAATGTATATAATCCCAGTGGACATAATCAATAGTATATAGATGCAGACCAGGTTGTTGTCCATGTGTTGTTAAACTGTATCTCCTACCACCTGTCATTATGGATTGTGAAGCATTATTTGGAGGACATCAGGTTGCCAATCCATATACTTGTGTCTTGCAATCCCCACACTGTTGTTCCCTACATGTAAAATGTAGAAGCTCCTGTCAGTTTGAATAGGCTTATTTAATTATCTAGAGCCATGATGGCGAACCTATGGCACACGTGCCACAGGTGGCACTCGGAGCCATATCTGCCGGCATGCAAGCCGTTGCCCTAGCTCAGCTCCAGAGCACATGTGCATGCTGGCCTACTGATTTTTGGCTCGTGCAGAGGCTCTGGGAGGGTCTCCCGGGGGGCGGGGAGGGCATTTTTGCCCTCCCTGGACTCCCAGAAAGCCTCTGGAACCTGGGGAGGGCGAAAAACGAGCCTACCAGGCCCACTGAAAGTCAGGAAACGGGCCGTTTCTGGCCTCTGGAGGGCCTCCAGGGGGCGGGGGAGGCCATTTTCACCTTCCCCGGGCTCCAGGGAAGACTCTGGAGCCTGGGGAGGGTGGAAAACAGGCCTACCAGGCCCACCGGAAATCAGGAAATGGGGAGCAGGGGGGTCATGTGAGCATGCACGAGTGGCAGGGCAGCGTGGGGGGGTCACGTGTGCATGGGCAGGGGGGTGGGGCGTGGGGGGCATTGAATTATGGGTGTGAGCATGCACGCGCATGTGATAGCACCCATGCGCTTTCAGCACCTGAGGAAAAAAAGGTTCGCCATCACTGATCTAGAGAGTCAGTTTGTATAGTGGTAAAGATATCACGATAGGAAACAGGAGACTGTGAATTTTAGTCCTTCCTTGGGAACAAAGCTGGGTGATGTTTTAGTCCTTGGAAGAAGGCAGTGGCAAACCACTTCTGAAAAACCTTTCCAAAAAGCTTCAGAGATTTGTGCACTTGTGTCTGATAATCAGTTACAGAATTTTTAAACATTTATTTATCTACCTGCTATCTTGCTTTACTTGAGATTTGGTAAATATGGAATCCTAGCAAAATATTCCTCAGGCTGCTGTACTTTATCAAACCTATATGTGCAAATCAATTTGTGTATAAATTGATAGATGCAATTCAACTTTCTAAGAATCAGTTTTTTCCTATCATTGCAGAAAAAACATTAAAGCTGAATGTATTGGCAGTCAGGTGGCTTTCAAGAAAATCTATTTATTCAGCCATATCAGAATTCTGTCATGGTGCCTAATCTTTGAGCATCCATTTTTGATGGCTTCTGAATTTCATCTGCCAGTTGCTTCTGATGTGTACTCCTTAGTTGCAATATGCTTCCTTACAAAATAGTAAGCTGATAGGGAATTTTTACACCTATGAATAAGCCATAAACATGATGTATAATTGATGGCAGTTTCCTAAAGTGACTAGTTTGGTAGTATAACTTAGCATGCATATTCAAATAACAGTTTAATGCCACCTAAAATTGATTTCCTCTCAATTACATAAGTGATGTCCTGCAATCAGTAATTATTAATTACTCTTAAAGGAACTGAATTGCCAAATGCATCTATTTTACTTCCCATGTGATAACTGGGAGACCACATAAGAGGTATTTCTATCCTGAAATTGTTCGCTGCTGCAACATTGCACAATTGCCCTTTAAAGGAAATGAACAACACAGTGATCAAAATAAGTCCAGCTGTTCTATTTATGAAAAAACTGCTTTTATGCGAGCATGTTATTATAGTATAATAATACTATAATAATAGTATTATTTCAGGATACTAAACGCAACCAGAAATCTTCTAATGTATTTTATTAACAGAATTGTAATCGTTCCCACTTTTATTGTATTATTTAGTTCCTTTTTATTCTTGTCATTCTAGGAAGTTGTTCAAATTGGCGAAAATAATCTCTGGTTTTTTTCCTTCAAGCAACACGGTGTGTAGGTAGAATTAGTCAAATCATACTGCTGCTTGTCCAAGCTCATACATCTTAATGACGTTATTTGCAAAGTATTGGCTTTGGGCTAAGGCAGCGAGACTTGGGTTCAAATCTTCAATTGGCCACAAACCAGAGCCAATTATTGATATTGCAATACCACTGTTATTTAATGTTATTTACATTATCACTGGTATTTTTGGGTCATTTCTGATAGCTGCATACATGCAGTTTTCTTGGCAGTGTTACAGAAGTAAATTTTTAGCCTTTAGTAGCCTTTTTAGATTTCCCTAGCCTGGCATATTAACAATTTTTTTCCTAATCAGGGCAAAAGATTTCTTTGGTTTCCAAGATAAGGTGAGGTGAATTTGCTGCTGCCACCTGCTGGAGCAAATTTAAATATGCACTATATTAAATTAAGTCAGATTTAATATGCACTATATGCAGATTATGGGAGCAGAATGAAAGTTCTGACATATATAGCATAGTTGAACCAAAAGTTATGCTCACTTCTTGAGAGCTGAATTAGAGGCAGCCCAACAAAAACAATAGGGAGTTGTAACATTTGTTACATACATTATGTAAAGCTAATGTAGTTGCATCAAAAAAAAAATCTCCCCATTTTTGCAAGAGAATTATCATTTTTTCCCTGTAATAAATAGCAAAAAACCAGCATTTTTTTCAGAACTAAAGTATTAAATAGGTTATTTTTAATAAATTTTTAAAGCAAACACGAACATTTTTATTGATCTTGCATTTAATCTTCATCTTCCAGTCGTGAATAAAAATCTTCGCTTTCTAAGTCTCCTTTTTCAGAGTTTTCTTTCCTCTGCTAGAGCAGCTGTTGCTGATATTGATTTACGGCAAAGCTATGAGAAAAGAAAACAGGTGTGGGTCATATTTTCTCTGGCAAATTAAGTGAGCATATGACAGATAACTGGAAACTCAGAGAATGACTGGTCTGTAGATCTTTTAGCCACATTATAGACGGTAGTTCCAGAGAGTAACGGTGATGTCTAAGCAAAAATAAAATAACTGAAATGGATTTCTCTCTGGCTACATCAGAAGTCTGGAATTTGTTGTCTCCTTTCTTGTGTGATTCATTTACTCATCCATATGTTAAAAATATTTAACATAGGAATTTTTCACCAGTTATTGTGGACTATTGCGCTTACTTTTGTGGCTTAAATTTTACTGTGCTTCATAATTTTGAAGCATATTTTAAAATTATGTGGCATAACCTTTTTAATTTTGTTTTCTATTAATTATTCAGAAAACTGTATGCATATATCATCTAGACATAAACTTGTTTGATCAAGTTTCTTTTTTTTATTATATACAGATTGTTTCTCAGAGAAAACTCTCAAAATCTTTATTGAAGCATGGCAACACAGCAGGGAAATCTTCCATAACGGTAGGTCTATCTGTAGTAATATTTTCTCCCTTTCATCTTGAGTGGGGGGAAAAGTCATTCATATTTAACATTAGCTTTGTCCATCTTTGCTGAATTTTAAATGCAAATCCTTTGTTGGCATATGGACACTATTTTCCAAAACCTGACAATGATAAAACATAGCATGTGTTTAAAAATATTTGTTAACTTATTAAATGTATGATCTGCTCTTCACAAAATAGCGTTTGACACAGGCTCAAGATGCATTTTTTCCCCTTCTCTTTCTTTCCACAGTTCTTTACTATAACCATTTTCCTACCTCTTCTACCAGATATTACTGGCAAACATTTATTACTTATATGAAGAATAAACTCCACTAAACTTTTAATTTCTAAATTTATACCCCATTGTTTAATAGTAAATTGCTTTTCCAGGCAGAAAAGCTATTTATACTATTGTATTTTTATTATTCAACTAATAATAAAAATACTATAGCATAAATAACATGATAATACAAGATCCAACAGCAGAGGTAAATTTCTAGGATAGTAAATAGAAATGGCTTTCAATTATAGATTGTTGATTGTAGATTAAATGGACCTACAGTATGTAAAATCTGGCATTAAACTGTAGTATTAACATAGGATGTTGCTTGTTTTCTATCCAGATCAGGCACTTACTTGAGGCCACATAATTGTTATCCAATCCATTCCTCCTGCAGCACTCTGCAGCCCGTTTTTGGCCTCCCGGGTCTCTTGCAGCACTCTGCCGGCCGAAAATGGGCCACATGGAGGCCCCACGCATCCCGTTTTGGCCAGCAGAGGCACCATGGGCCAGTCCTTTGATATTTCCAGGCTGGCCCTGCAGGCCAGATTTAAATACCTCACGGGCTGGATTTGGCCTTGAGTTTGATACCCCTGCACTAGGGTATATATTCCTTCAATTTAAAATCAGCAATTGTTAGCCTTAAGTATAGAACAACAGCATAATGGTTGCTGTCCTCTTAATCCAAACCATTTTCCTTTTAAAATCTAATTTTATCTCACTAAATGTAATTTTTTGTGAAACTTTCACTTCTCAGTCTTATTTTTACAACTTTGAAATCTGAAAAGCACTACTGAAATATGTACTTTTAAGTTAAATGTTACTGGTGATATCTCAGGGAACTAATTTCATTAGTTTCCCATTACATGAACAATGGAATAACCAATAATATATTACTACTATGTAGTCATAAATACAACATTTTAAATTGGAATGGGATTTAAAATGTTATGAGGGATCTATAATCTAATTAAGTGAGCCCCATGACAGGAAATATAAACGGAATTAGCTTGTGTCACCTCAGCAGTAAGCCTGGAACAGCAGTTTTGTTTAGGACTAATCAAATGCCCAGCAATATTTGTCTGAAAAATACAATTAAAATATTTGAGATCAGAAACCAGCCTTGACCAAACTGGTATCTTCAGTGGGTATGCCCACCAGTGGTGGGGGTGGGCAGTGATCAACATTTGAAGATAGCAAACACAGCATCACAATCCCAAATCCCTGCCCCTTTATTCTATGAAGAGAAGGGATGGAGTTATTTTACAAGTCTGCCCCTGCCATATTGTCGATATTGAATCCTCTGAGCAGACCCTGCAAAATGCCCTTATGTTTTGGAAAAGACGTTCAATAATCCAACAGGCATGGTTTGTTGTTATGCTGACAGTAGAGTATTAAGATAGCATATCAGAAGATTCCTGATTGACAAAGGCTTCCATTAACTTTAAGAAAATAAAAGCATGTCCACACAGTAAGTTGGCAACATATTTAATTTTATTTCTAAGTAGATTTTAATCTCACAACTGCACATCAAACACCTTAAAGATGCTTTGTCAGCTTCAAAGTGCCAAAATAAACGGACAAATAAGTTATGTGTTGTCATAACTCTCACTGAATTGGTATTCTGTGCAATTCAATTCTTTTTTTATCCAGGCAGGAAAAAACAAAATGCAATAGATTATGTGAGTTATATACAAAATTGAAATGGATCACTTTTTACATATAAATTGCCATTTGCAGAATAGTAAATAATATCAAATTTGTCTTTCCAAACATTTGAGATTCTTGTAGATTTTTATAGGCCTGTGACTGAGCAGACTGTCTTCAATGACAGAATTACAAATACTGAGTGTAAAATTCCAATTTGTAATCGTATGTCATCACTCTATTTTCCAATGATTTCATTGTCCCTGAATGCATGGAAAAGAGACAGGAGTGTCTATTGTTCATCTCACTAAGCTACATTCATAAAATTTAATAAATGTGGAAGCTATTTTCATGCATTTAGAGAAACATAAGCATCATCATGAGTATGGCCTGCAGATATGTTTCTGCTCAGCTCATATAGTTCTTTTGCTCTCTTCGCATGTTTGGGCATGTACAGAGCAAGGCCATAACAATTTAAGCACATCATTTCAAAACAAAAAATGTTAGTTTTTGCTAAAAGACCTAGCCAATACTCTAGGAAAATAGAAGGACATAGCTTGGAACAGGTCAGGACATTTAGATACCTTGGGTGGTCTTCCACTCACAAGGGACATGGAAGGCACATCTGGAGCATATATTGCAAGCAGCCAATAGGTCCTCAAATCCAATTAAACATTTCTTTTACACAGGCAGAGGTCAATTAGTACCTGTTGCCTTAAAACTTTTCGAGGCCAAAACATTGGCACGAATTCTGTATGGGGCACAAATGGGAATCCTGGCAAAGAAAGACTCATTAGAAACCATACAAACCAAATTCCTGCGAGCCATCTTAGCTGCACCCAAAGGAACTTCAAATGCCCAGTTAAGAATTGAGACAGGCATGCCTCAAATTCAGGTAAGAGCCTGGAAGATGATGATCATTCATTGGCTAAAAATGCATTTCTTTCCAGAGGGACTGTTCCCGGTAATGTTGACTGACAACTTCCCCTCCCCCTGGAAACAGACTATAGATCACAAGCTGGGCTCTTATGGGCTCTCTCCGGTATTCTTAATATCCCTAGGCTTTGACCAAGCAAAGCAAGTAGTAATCAATAGAATGAAGGACATGGAGTTCCAAGTAGAACTAAATAGATTGCCTCTCCAAAGTAGGGACAGAATCAAACAGGGTATGTGGGAATCGGAAAGATATCTAAATGATCTGATCTTCCCAAAGCAAAGAATAGCTTTCTTCAGAGCCAGATTTAACATTCTCCCCTCAGCACTCCTCCAGGGCAGGTATAAGAGAACACCAATAGCAGAACGGGTATGTATATGTGGTAAAGGAGAAGTCGAAGTTATCTCACATTTTATTGCACTGTGAGTTGTACAGAGTTCATAGATCAATATATATTCTCCCCTTACTAGAGAGATTGCCAGGGAGAGCAGACAACCTTTATGTAGGCTTTCTCCTCCAGGACTCAAACCCGGCGTCCACAAGAAAAAAATTGGTTACAGAATTATAGCTGCCAACTATTTAGTTTTCATTTTTAAATGAAAATGAACTTTTTTCAGATCAATATGCAAATTGAAATATTGTAAACTTTGAGATTATTCTGGATGTTGGGTGGCAACAATGCAGCAATGCATATTATATAATATGTACAAATAGTACTAAGATATTATAGTATAATATAATATATACAATAAAATGAATACGATATATTAATTGTGATTCATATAAAATATTATATACATGATAAAATGTTTCAAATAACATATATCAACATATAAAATAATGTTATATATCAAATGTTTGGAAGTATGTGTATGCTTCTGACTTCCAGTCATGTTCTGGAGAACATAACCTGCAAGAATGCAGAAATGGGATATTTGTTAATTATATTGGCATTTGTGTTCCATTCCTGATAGTGAAGTTATCACATTATGGGCCTCATGAATCTTTCTGTTCTCCATGCATGCACATCATTAGATTGTGTTGCCTGAGATTTTATTCCTCATTCCTTGCCTTTGTAACCTTGTCTTTTCACAAAGGTAATCGCTGAAGAATTATCTGGCAATGATGACTATGTTGAGCTTTCCTTTAGTGCAAGAAAATTAGATGACAAGGTAAGCCAACTGTTTTATATTAACTTTACTGAATGAAAGAGAAATGCAGACAAATGTGATTTAATGAGACATCCTCCCCTGCAGCTATTTTTGTAGTGCTAATGTTATTAAACATATTGGAGATTGTCAGATTAGTTCTCATAATGAGACTTTCGTCAAATTGCATAGTAATGAGGGAGTAAAATTCCCAATGGAATGTAATTAGGAAAAAGACAATTTAATTATGTGAGGACCTTATGTATTTAAAATGCCAACAATCACAGCAGTTGGCTTCTTCCAACTTATCACAGACAATAACATTCAAAATTGACATCTTGCAATATAAATTTGAGCCTGAATTTGAGCATGCTCCCCCTCACCCCAAAAGATTTTTCCAGCTAATGTATCAAGTAGTCAGAAACTTGATGCTTTTCATGTATTCCTGCCAAAATACTTTGACCATTTAACCAGAGAAGATAGTCATTCATTAAGAAAAAGTTACTTATTTTAGGGATGATATTTAGTTTTATTTATTTTATTTATAAGTTTTCATTTAAAACACTGCTCTGTTTTTATTCTAAAATATTTATACTTTACCTTATCTCTGACTATCTCTTTCCATATCTCATAATAAAGGCTACAGAACTCAGGATGGACTCAAACAAAGAGATATATAAATAGCATTCTATACCTTAATTCTAAATAAATGAAAAAAGATGTCATACATGTTACACCCATCTTTGACAAAATGGTAGATTAGTTCTTCTTGTTGTTGTTCCTAGCATATTCCTGCAAGGTCTGCTTTTCAGATCATTGAACGCAACTTTGCACGGTCAACTGTGTCTCTAGAGCACAGGCCCACGGCTTGCATATCTTTGTTGCTGGTGTCTTGCCATCTCTGTTTTGAACGCCCGTGAGGTCACTGGCCATTGACTTCTAGTTGGTAGGCAGTCTTGGTAGGGTGGAAGATGCTGCTCTCAGGATATGTCCATATCAGTGGAGCCGGCCTTCTCTCATCTTCTCTATAATTGGTGCCACACCAAAATGTTGAATGGTATCATTTGTGATGTGGTCAAGAAGGGAGATGCCTGATATCCAACGGAGAATTCGCATTTCCAAGACATGGACATAGCTTTTGGTCCCTGTTGTTGCTGCGTAGCATTCAATGCAACAGGGCGGATGGTTGTCTTGTAAATCTTAGATTTAAGACAGGTTGGCATTCGTCTGTCATGTAACACACCAGTGAGTTCTCACCAACACATCCAGGCTGCATTCACCCTCACCATTGATGTCACCATTGCCTTGGAGGTGGAATCCCAGATACTGAAAAATGTCCACTTTCTTTAATTTTCTCCATTGATTTGAAGCGTTCCAGGGGTGGTGACAGTCTCTAAGTATTCAGTTTTTTTGATGTTGAGGTGGAGTCCGAAATGGTTGAAGCGATCATTCCATGTTTGAACTTGCTGCTGTAGTTCGCCTCTGGTGGTGGAAGCAAGCATAACATCATCAGCATAGAGCATAGTCCAGGGTCCATTCTGCTGCAGGTCATGCGTGATGGTATCCACCCACGACCAATATAAACAAAAGTGGTGACAGTGGAGAGCCTTGGTGTACCCCAACCATCACTGGAATCTGTTGGAGAGGCCAGCTGGGCATCACACTTGGCTGCTGGTGTTCTTGTATAGCATTTTGACCCAATCAATGAATGGTTCAGGTACTCCATGATCCTGGAGGACATACCAGATCAGTTGGTGTGGGACCGATCAAATGCTTCTCCAGATCTAGGAATGCCATGTGTAGTGGTTGTCTCTTCTCACGGTGTTTCTCTATGAGTTGATGGGCTGCAAAGATGGCATCAGTTGTTCCATACCATTTAACGAAGTCGCATTGGTTAATGGTGACTTGGGCAATGCTGCGAATGCGTTGATCAAGGATTCTGTCAAAGATCTTTTTTTTTATTGAAAAAGTTTTATTAGTACAAAGTACAAAATTTTTTTAAATTCCCCCCCCTCCCTCCCCTACCCCGACTTCCCAGAAAGAACACAGGATATAATCTTCAAATAACCATAAACTAAAATATGCTAACAAAACATAGATTCTATTATAAAAACCATTCTAAAATTCTAACCATATATCATTATTAAACTATATATATCTTCTTAATCTGATACTTTTTTTGAATATAATCAGTCCATCTACTCCATTCCAATATGTATCTTTCATTTGAATGATCTTTTAAGTATGATGAAATTCTTGCCATTTCTGCCAGGTGTGTAACTTTTATTGTCCATTCCTCAATAGTAGGTATATCTTCTTTCTTCCAGTATTGTGCTACCAACAATCTGGCAGCCGTTATCAAGTTCAAAATCAGTTTAGTCTCTATTACAGTACAGTCCATAATTATTCCCAGCAAGAAAAACTGTGGTGTAAACTTAATTTTTTTCTTTAAAATATTCTGAATAATCCACCATATTTTAATCCAAAAAGCCTTAATTTTCCTACAAGACCACCAAACATGAAAATAAGTTGCATCTTCACATTCACATCTCCAACATTTAGGTTGTAAATTTGGATACATACAAGCTAGTTTCTTTGGATCAAAATGCCATCTATAAAACATTTTATAAAAATTTTCTCTTAAATTTTGAGCTTGTGTAAATTTTACATTTCTAACCCATATATTCTCCCATGTTTCCATCATTATAGGTTCACCAATATTTTGCGCCCATTTAATCATACAATCCTTAACTAGCTCTGTTTCAGAATCTAATTCCACTAATACATTATATAATCTCTTTATATGCATTGGTCCTTTATTCTTTATTTGGTTTATCAGGTTATCATCTTGCTGCGAGATACCTGTTCTTGAATCCTCTTTCCATCTGGACTGCAGTTGCCCATATTGGAACCAAGACTTAATTACTCCTTCTTTTAATTGCTCCATTGATTTTAATTATAACCTCATTCCTTCTTCATAAAGAAGCTCTTTATATATAATCTTATCTGACTTTTGCTCTATATTTATATTCTCTATCATGTGCCTGGGCACTGTCCATATAGGTAACCTATCATTTAGTTTACATTGATATTTCTTCCAAACGCGTAATAGAGCATTTCTTAATATGTGACTCTTAAAGGCTTTATCTACTTTTTTATTATACATTAAATAAGCATGCCATCCATAAATCAAGCCATACCCTTCTATATTTAATATCCTTTCTTCCGTCAGATTAATCCAATCCGAAATTACTGAGAGGGTAGCTGCTTCATAATACAGTTTTAAATTAGGCATTTTTAATCCTCCCCTGTCACGTGAATCTTGCATTATTTTCTGATTTACTCTCGGTTTTCCCCCCGCCCAAATAAATTTATTAATACCCTTTTGCCACTCTTTCAAATTATCATCTTTTTTAAGTATAGGAATTGTTTGAAAAAGAAATAAAAACCTCGGTAAAACATTCATTTTTACTACAGCTATCCTGCCAAGCAAGGACAACTGTAGTTTTTTCCAATTTTTCAAATCTTTCTGTATTTTTTGCCATAATAATTCATAATTGTGTTGATATAATTTCGTATTTGTTGACATATTAACCCCCAAATATTTAACTTTTTTAACTGTTTCAAATCCCGTAACCCTTTCTATTTCTTCCTCTTGACTTCTGGTCATATTTTTAGCTATTATTTTAGTTTTATCTACATTTATTTTAAGACCAGATACTTGCCCATAAGAATCAATAATTTCCATCAAACCTGTAATTGAGTGATGTGGCTGAGTTACAGTGACTACTAAATCATCCGCAAACGCTCATAATTTATATTCTTCTTCTCTTATTTTGATACCTTTAACTATCTCAGAATCCCTTATTTTACTAAGTAAAATCTCCATAGACAAAATAAACAAAAGTGGTGATAAGGGACATCCTTGTCTCGTTTCTTTCTCTATATTAAAATTGTCTGTTAGTCCACCATTAACTATTATTTGAGCTGTTTGTTTTTGATATATTGCCTTAATAGATTGTGTAAAGTGTTCTCCAAGCTGCATCTTTTCTATTAATTTTAATAAAAAATTTCCAATTCAATCTATCAAAAGCTTTCTCAGCATCCAAGAATACCAATGCAGCAGATACCTGGTTATTCCTCCCCAAATACTCTATTAAATTAATTATTTGTCGTACATTACTCTTCATTTGTCTACCTTCTATAAAACCAGTTTGATCTTGGTGGATCAGTTGTTGCATAAGTGTCATTAATCTGTTAGCTAATATTTTGGCAAATATTTTATAGTCTATATTTAACAATGAAATTGGCCTATAGTTTTTAGGGTCTGTATGATCTTGATTCTCTTTCGGGATCAAAGAGATAAAAGCAGTTTTCCAAGTTGGGGGTACTTCTCCACCTTGTTGTATATTATTAAATAATGCCTTCAGAGGCTCCACCATCTCATCCTGTAAGTTTTTATAATAAACAGCTGTTAAACCATCTGTACCTGGAGCCTTGCCCAATTTTAGCTGTTTAATAACCGCCAAAATTTCCTCTGAGGTTATCGGTTGGTTTAAAATTTCAGTCTGCGCCATGGAAGCTATATGTATATGCCCATTTTGTAAATATCTATCTATATCTTCCTCTTTAATCTTCTCCCCCTTATACAACCCTGAATAAAACTCTAAAAAAGACTTTTTAATCATTTCGCATTCAAAAACTTCTTTCCCTTTGTACTTAATTTTTTCTACTATTCTTGATTTCTTTTTTTTCCTTAACATGTAAGCCAACCAACTGCCTGGTTTATTTGCATTGCAAAAGGTATTATGTTTGGCATATTGTAGATTAGTTGCTACTTGGTCTGCCATTAACATGTTAAATTGGGCTTTTAATAAGTTAATGGTTTCTTTAATTTTCTTATCTGTTGGTTTAGAAATTAGAGCCCTCTCTTGTTTCTTAATTTCTTCCTCCAATCCTTTTCTTTTAAATTCCTTCTTCCTTCTATATTTATTATTCAAATATATTAAAACACCTCTCATATAAGCCTTACTTGCATCCCAGACCATCTGAATTGATGTACCTTTCTGCATATTCATAACAAAGAATTCCCCCATAAATTTTTTACATTCTTTTACATTATCCTCATATCTAAACAAGTTATCATTTAACCTCCAAAATTTTCTGGAACCATAACCAAATTCCATTTCCAGCCAGACAGGACTATGGTCAGACAATGCCCTCGTGCAAATTTTCATTTTCTTCACCCTAGAAAAAAGATCGTTAGTAATTAAAATAAAATCAATCCTGGAAAACGATTGGTGTCTGTCTGAATAAAAAGTAAAGTCCTTTTCTGCAGGGTTTCTTTCATGCCATATATCTCTCAAATCCCAATCTTCCATCAACTCAAAAAAAGATTTAGGCAGCTTTGCTCTTGAAAAGATGTTTTGCTTAGGACCCTTCTTGTCTTTCTTAACGTCCAAAACGCCATTCCAATCCCCTAAAAGAATACAAGTTTTATAATCCCAGTGTATAAACTTTAAATGCAAAAAATCATAAAATCTTTCTTGTTGTTGATTCGGGGCATATAAACCAATCACTAATATTTTCTGTCCCTTTATTAAAAGTTCAATTGCTAAAAATCTTCCTTGATCATCTGCTTCTATTAACTTTGCAATCAAGTCTTTTTTCACATATATGACAATGCCATTTTTCTTTTCTGGAGCCGTAGCAACAAAATATGTACCTAATCTTGTATTCATCAGATATTTTTGATCTTGAGTCCTTATGTGAGTCTCCTGTAAGCATATCAAGTCATTGTTAAATTGTTTTAAGTAATGAAATATTTTCCTCCTTTTCTGTGGAGAATTCAAACCATTGACATTCCAGGTAAGAAATTTAGTTCCCATCTCTGGGCTTCTGAATGGAGCACACCTTGAAGATCTACCTTAGATTTTTCTTTTGGTCTCGCTCCTCCCACCGCTTCCGATTTAGGAATATCTTGGGATGCCACCTGTTGTCTTTGTTGTCTCAATTCTTGTCTCCTTTTGGCAGCTCTGGTCTGTCTTTGTTCTTTAATCATTTCCTGTCTGTTGAGTTCTAGATTTTGTTCCATTTCAATAGCCAATGACGCAGCTCCTTCTTGTACCACTTTCAACAATTCTTCTCTTTCTTGTTGTTGTTTCCCTTCCGAGGGTCTAGATGTGGCGGCCACTAAAACATCTTCATAAAAATCTCTGGCTTTCTGAACTGTATTAAGTTGATATCTCACTCCCATAAACGTAACCACCAATCCACTTGGTATTTCCCACCTGTATTGTATTTGTTGTCTTCTCAGTTCTTCCACCAGGAAGGTATATTCCTTCCTGGCTTTCAACATCTTGGGAGGAATTTCCTTCATTGTCATCACTTCTTGTCCTTGCACTTGGAGTTTGTTTACAAATGTTGCTTGTAGAATATCATTATGTAGTGTTCTAGTAGTAAAATAAATGACAATATCTCTTGGTAGATTTTTGTTTCTCGCCACCCATGAGTTAACGCGATAAATTTTGTCTATCTGCCATGCCATATCCTCCTTCTTCACTCCAAGTGCTAACTCAAATGCTTCCAACATAATTTCCTTCAAGTCCTCCTGCTTATTCTCTTTAACTCCTCGAACCCTTATTGCAAACTCCATGCATCTGTATTGCATAATTATCATTTCTGCCTCCTCCCTCTCAATTTTATTTTCTGCTTCACCAACCCTGGCTCCCAACACTGTAGTGGTTTGCTTAATTTCTTGTATTTCTTCTTCCATAATCTCATAATTGGTGGCCAAACCAGAAAAAGCATCAATTATATCTTCTCTAATCTCTTTGTTACGAATTGCAATATCATCAGAGACTTCCTGTATTTTCTCATTGGTCTCATTAATTTTCTCATTGGTCTCATTAATTCTTTCATTGATTTCAGAAATTTTCTCATTGGTTTCACTAATTTTAAGATTAAATCCGGCTGCTAAATCAGCTTGCATTGATCTGAGTGCATCTTGTAACATTGGGAGCGTTAGTGTCTGAGGGGGGGGGGGGGGGCTGGTGTTTTAGAGGCATGACTAGGAGAGCTATCTGCACTCGCTGGTGCTCTGATAGAGGTGGGTTTTTTTGAAGCCATTGAAAATCACTTCACTCTTTATACTTAAAAGAAAAAAAAAGCCAGAAACCAAATAGCCAAACCACCAAAAAGAATTTTATCAAGTCCTTTTTTTCTTCCCTCAAAAAGAAGTCAAGAAACAATTTAAAATCCTGAGTTTTCAAAGAAGGAGCTGGTAATAAAAAGAGCACTCAACTTTTAACTTTCGTTTCCACACCCAGAAGCCTCCAGCGCCATTTCTTTTGTCCTTTTGTTATTCAATTGCTTCCTTCCTTAGTGCCAATCCACAAAGAAAACTTTGTTACTTGCCGTTTGCCGTCTCTGCCTCCTGGGTCTTTCCGCCTGCTACAGTATCTTCTTTTAATCAGCTTTGTTAAATGCAGGGGTTGGGTGCAGCTTCTTGCTCCACAAAGCGGAGACTTCCTAATTCCGGAGCTGTGGGAAGGTTCCTAGGGGGCCCTCACCCTTCGCGCCCCAGGATCTCACCAGGGGCACTAGGGGGGCTCTACCTCACCCCCGCCAGCTCTCCTCACTCCCCTTCACCCGGGGAGGAGATGATCAAGCTGACAGACAGCTGTTTGACTGCCGATCTGGCGGCGATACGGAGATCAGGAACAAGCACTCTGCAAAGAGCGCCCTCGGAGTTGCAGCGCCAAACCGGAAGTTCTCAAAGATCTTCATAGTGTGAGACAGAAGGTGGATTGGGCAATAGTTGCCACAGTCAGCTGGGTCACCCTTGTTCTTGAAGATGGGAACTGTTATGCTTGTTGACCAATCAGTTGGTACATGGCCAGTGTTCATTACAGATTGAAGAACTCAGTCAGCCAAGATATCCCTGTGTCTCGCACTCCCTTTAGTTTCCAGAAGTCTACAGGCAGATTGTCAGGTCTAGGGACCTTCAAGGTCTTCATTCTGTCCACAGCATTGTTGACTTCTTCCTCAGTTATGAATGGAATGAGTCCATGGGTTGGTGTGCCTTCTGGCATTCCTCTAAAGCTTATAAGGAAGCCAAGTAGAACAGTTAAGAGAATATGGAAAAAGTGATATGAAGAAGGAAGGAAGCAATTGATAGAATAAAAAAATAGGATGGATAGGATAGGGTAGAAAAAACAGACAATCAGTGCAGAAGAAAGACAAGATACTGGTCTTTTTGATAAAGTATCTCCAAATAATAATAATAACACTATGATATATTAAATTTATATACCTTCTGACTCCCAGTGACACATCTGTAAATAAATGCTGAGCACTGGTCAGCTTCACTGGTCAGCTTCAGCACATTATCGTGGCCTCAGAACATGGCTCCATAGGGCTCTGCTCTGTTGTGCCCACCACTGGTCAACTGAGTTGAGCTGCTGCCGCCGGCAGGGAATGCTGGAGCCTTTGCTACCAAGCAGCTGATTGGCGGTTGGATCAGCCTCTCAGAATACTGCCGAACAGCTGTTCTAGGTGGCGGGGATCGCCGCTGCCGCCTATCACTGTCATTTGCCGCCACCCGTTCACCACCATCTATTTGCTTCCGCCGTTCGCCACCGCTGCCAATTTGTCGCTGCCCATTGACCACCGCCCATTCGCCACCACCAATCGGTGGCGATAGGTGGCAGTGAATGGGCGGCAGCAAATGGTTAACAGCGAATGGTCAGTGCTGGATGGATGGCGGCGAACAGTGGCAGCAAATGAGCACCGGCAAACAGGTGGCAGTGAACGGATGGCAATAGGTGGCCACAGCAATCCCTGCCACCTAGAACAGCTGATCGGTGGTATTCCGGGAGGCCGATCCAACCGCAATCAGCTGCTCAGCAGCAAAGGCTCCTGTGTTCCCCGGCGGCAGCAGCAGCTCAACTCAGTTGACCAGTGGTGGGTGCAACGGAGCAGAACCCTGACGAGCCATGTGCTGGGGCTGCTCGGCAGCAAAGGCTTCTGCATTCCCCAGTGGCAGCAGCAGCTCACCTCAGTTGACCGGTGGTGGGTGCAATGGAGCGGAGCCCTGATGAGCCATGTGCTGGGGCTGCTCAGCAGGGAAGGCTCCAGCATTCCCCAGCGGCAGCAGCAAACAGTGATGCCACGCCAACCCACCTCCCCCCACCGAAATATTCTCTCTATAAGACGCACAGGCATTTCCACCCACTTTTGGATTTCGTTTCCTTAGAGCCCTGCGGAAAAATCAGGTGGAACAACAGCTGATGACTTCTTTCTATGATAGAAAGTGTCCTCACATACTGTATCATCCAAGACTTCTACAAGAAATTATACAAATCGGATGGAATTGAAGAGGAAGATATAAAATAATATTTAATTAGTCAGAAATTGCAAATCTTGTCGGAGGAGGATCAAACAATGCTAAACAGGAAAATTACATTTTAAAAGGCTATCCTTTTTTATAGCAGAAAAATAACAAAACTCCGGGACCAGATGGGCTTCCATCGGAAATATACAAGAAATTGCAAAACACCATTGAGGATAAAATATTAGAACTATATAATGAAGCACTAGAAAATGCAAAAATGCCTAAATCTTGGGGGGAGGCGTACATCACCCTGATACCTAAAGAAGACATGGAAAATTGTCAAATTAAAAATTATAGACCCATATCTCTTTTGAACGCAGACTATGAAATTTTCGTAACAATTTTGGCAGAAAGATTAAAAATAATATTAAATCAAAACATACATTTGGACCAAAATGGTTTTCCAACCAAAAGACAAATTCGCAATAACACAAGAATAATTATGGACATCCTAGAATATTATGAAACATGATTTGATAAACAATTGGCATTGATATTCATCGACGCACAAAAAGCATTTGATAATCTTGATTGGAAATTCTTAATTATACAATTAAAAATGATGCAATTTGGCGAGAAATTTATTGGAACAATAGAATCGATATACTCACAACAGACAGCAAACATTCTGGTCAATGGAGATATGAGAGAGAAAATAAACATTAGCAAAGGTGTCAGGCAAGGGTGTCCGCTCTCCCCCCTATTATTTATTTTATTTATTTTATTTTTTATTTCAAAAAGTTTTATTAGTACAAATTACAAACATTTTTCTTCTTTTCTCCCCCCTTCCCCCCATCCCCCTCCCTTTCCCCCATCCTCCACCCCCTCTCACCCACCCACCCCAGCTTCCCAGAAAAAGCACAGGGTGTAATATTCAATAGAAATAAGATTAAATTATGCTAACAAATTCTTAATTTCAAAATTTCTCTAGATCTTTAACTCGTTACTCAAAACCTTTTAAGCATAATCTAAAAAAATCAAGCATATTATTAATCAATCAACATAACAATATCTCCGGCTGTTAATTTACTCCACTATATATCCTTCTTTTATATAATCTTTAAAGTATAATAATAAAAAGAAGAAAAAGAAGAAAAAAGTTTTTCTTTCACCATTTCATTCAATTACACAACCATCAACATCATTTCCTCAATGCTAGGTAGATCTTCCTTCTTCCAACATTATACCTCTTCGATAAACATAAAAAGTAAAATATACTAAGCAATTGTTAATTTGAATATTTCTCTAATTCTTTAACCCCTTATAACTCAAAACCTTTTAGGCATGATCTAGAAAAAATCAAACACATTATTAATAACCTAACATTCCAATATTTCAAATTACTAATTTCACAATAATTCTAAATCTTTAATTCCATATATCTCAAAACCTTTTAAAAATAATCAAAAGGGTTATTAAACCCCTCTTAAACCAGTCCTTTAAATATCTTTCATTTATATAATCTTTAAAATATAGTAGTAAAAAGAAGAAAGTAGGAAACAAAGAGAAAGCACAACCATCAGCGTCTGTCCTCAATAGTAAATAGATCTTCTTTACTGCAAAGTGTCAATTTTCATTCATCTCTCCATCTGGCCTGTAACTTCCCATACTGAAATCAAGTCTAGTCATTCCTTCTTCTCGGTCGAACTTTAGATCTAACTCTTACAGCCTTTTGTGACTTGGTAGTTTTTTGAATTGTCAACTCTGCTCTTGTCTGACTCTGTTCTTCTGTCTCCCCTTTCACATTATGAACATCTCTCTGGTTCTGTAAATCACCTTGATTCATCAAAACTCCTTCCATTTGAACAACTATCGATGAATCTCCTCTCTCCTCTTCTATTGCTTCCTTCATTCTTCCTCCTTCTGGAATTTTGGATATGTTGGCCTTTAACACTTTTACATAAAAATCAGTAGCTTTCAATATCGTATTGAGCCGATATCTCTTTTCCAAGTGTCTAACCACAATCCCAATTGGAGCCTCCCATCTGTACTGTACTTGCTGTTTTTTAAGTTCTTCAACCAGAAAGGCATAATCTTTTCTGGCTCTCAACATTTTAGGAGGGATTTCTTTCAGTGTCATTACTTCCTGTCCATCTACCTGAAGCTTATTCTTAAAAGTCGCCTGTAAAATTTCATTCCGTAATGCGCTTGTAGTAAAGTATATTACGATATCTCTTGGCAGATGTTTTTGTTTAGCAACCCAGGAATTAACACAATATATTTTATCAATTTGCATAACCAGTTCCTGTTTTGTGATTTCTAGCATATGCACAAGTGCCTCCCCCATCCTTTCTTTTAAATCTTCTTGTTTTTTTCTTTTACACCTCTTAGTCTCAAAGCAAACTCCATACTTCTAAATTGAATCATTAGATTAGATTATTGTTAGAGTTGGAAGGGACCTTGTAGGTCATTAGCACCTCTGCTTCAAAGTTTTCCATATTATTTTGGGTCTTCTCTATATCTTCACCCAAAGTTATCACAGTCTATTTAATTTCTTCCACATCCTGCTCCAAAATTTCCATATTTCCTACCAGTCCTTTAAGTACAACTATCATATCCTTCCTTAATTGCTGGTGTCGGGTATCAATCTCCTCTAAAACAGCCTGTACTTTTTCATTAATTTCATTAATTTTTGAGTTAAATTCCATAACAAGTTCATTCTTCATGACTTTTAAAGCATCAAATAACTTCTCAGGTGTTAAAGTCTGTGAGGGTGTTGAATAAGGAGTGGGTTGCATTCTTAAAGTATAAACGGGAGGATGCTCAAATCCTTTATTAAAAACAGTCTTTCCAGATTTAAAAGCCATTTAAAATTTTGGGTTAAACTTTTGATTTTAATCCAAGATCAGAGATGGAAGAGAATTCAGCAAAGTCAAGCGTTTTCAAACATTTTCAAAAAAGAAAAAAAGCCAGATCCTTTATTAAAAAAGAGTCTTTCCAAGTTTTAAAACCCTTTAGATTTTAAAATTAGGTTTGTTATTTTATTCCAAAGTCAGAGAGAGAGAAAGAAAAAATTCCTCAGAGTCAGGCATTTCCAAACAAAGGGCTGCTAGCGAAACGGAACTTTTTAACTTTCACTTCCACATCCTCTGTATCTTCAATCGCCATTTTGTTGCTTGTTAGCTCAGTTAATTTGTAACTTCCGAAGTAAAAGTCAGCAATGGAGTTAAAGTTAGGATACTTGCCATCGGGTCTCCTGCCTTTTTCTGTCTGCTGTCTGTATTGAATCAAAATATTATAAATCCCATCTTGCAAGCAGTGGTGGTCGCGGCATCTTGCTCCGCATAAGCGGAGGCGTCCGAAGTCCTGGAGCAAGTGACAGGCTGCCTGGGGAGCCCTCACCCTTCGTGCCCCAGATTGTCTCCTGGGGCACTAGGGGGACTCTATCCTCACCTGTCAGCTCTCATCCCTCCCCTTTTCCCGGGGAGAAGATTTTCAAGCCGCCAGACAGCTGTTCTTGCGGCTTTTACGGGACCTCGGAACAGGCGCTCGATGAGGAGCATCCTCGATGCCTGCGGAGCCAAACCGGAAGCCCCCCCTATTATTTATTATGTCCGTAGAAGTACTTTTAAATCAGGAATCAAGAAATTAAGGGTTTGACTATTTAAAAAGAACAATATAAGACTCAAGCTTTTGCAGACAATATGGTGTTTATCATTGAGGATCCCCAAAGTTCAGGCCCAAAACTATTAAAAGATATAGAAGAATTTGGAAATGTAGCCGGTTTAAAAATTAATAGGGATAAAACAAAAATGATAACAAAAAAAACTTTCCAAAAAACAGAAAGATTTAGAGAATATAATGGGACATAGACAGCCAAAAAAATAAAATATTTGGGGATTTGGTTGACAGCCAAATGTTCCTCAATAAAGGAAGATAACTACACAAAATTACTACAAAAAACAAAAAAAGATTTGATAAATTGGTCCAAATTACAAATATCACTCATTGGCAGAATATCAGCTGTCAAAATGAACATTTTACCCAAAATTCTTTACCTCTTTCAAGTAGCCCCAATAAAAATTGGAAATACCTTCTATGTCTGGAATTAGACAAATCAATTCGGAACTTTATTTGGAATGGCAAGAAACCAAGAAAAAAATATAAATTATTACAAGACAAAAGGAAACAGGGAGGATTTGGACTCCCCGATTGGAAAATATACCATCAAGAGGCAGCAGCAATTTGGATCAAAATTGGATAAATTTGACGAATAAAAGAATACTAACTATTGAGGGCCACGATTTACAATTGGGGTGGCAAAACTATCTGTGGAACAAGATCAATAAAATACACACTTACTTTCAGAAACACCTTATTAGAGGGACATTAATACTTTGTTTCCCCGAAAATAAGACATGTCCCGAAAATAAGCCCCACAGGGATTTTCGGGACATGCCTTGAAATAAGCCACCCCCCGAAAATAAGCCCCCCCAACTACTTCCGGGGGAAAGGGGGGGACATGCCAGGAGCCGCTCTTTTTGCGGCGGCACTCTTTTGGCCGGGAGAGAGAGAGATCCCTCAAGACGTTTTCCTGCAAAGAACTGCTGAAAAGAGAAGCCGCGAACTTTCAGACGCTGGTAAGATGAGCGTCTCGCAGCCCGGCCCTCCCCTGCATCCCCTGCCACCCCCGCCACCCCCAAATTGTGCCTGATGATCTTACCAGCATCTGGAAGTTCGCGGCTTCTCTTTTCAGCAGGTCTTTGAGGGAAAATCCTTGAAATGTAAAGGAAAAGTTATCACGAGTGCGAAAAGTTGTTAATTGATCGCACTCGGGATAACTTCTCCTTTACATTGAAGGAGTTTCCCTGCAAAGACCTGCCAAGAAAGAGAAGTCGCGAACTGCCAGACGCTGGTAAGATCATCAGGCACAATTTGGGGGTGGCGGGGGGTGGCAGGGGAGGGCTGGGCTGCGAGACGCTCATCTTACCAGCGTCTGGAAGTTCACAGCTTCTCTTTCTTGGCAGGTCTTCGCAGGGAAACTCCTTCAATGTAAAGGAGAAGTTACCACGAGTGCGATCAATTAACAACTTTTCGTACTTGCGATAACTTCTCCTTTACATTTCAAGGAGTTTCCCTCAAAGACCTGCCAAGAAAGAGAAGCCGCGAACTACCAGACACTGGTAAGATGAGCGTCTCGCAGCCCGGCCCTCCCCCTCCCCTGGCACCCCCAATTGTGCCGGGTAAGGCAGGCATGGTTCAGCGGCAGCACCAGCAACAATGCTGGGCCGATGGGGAAGAAGAGGAGGCTAACTCGCAGCTGGGCGGAATGGCCATCTCTATGGACCTGGCCATGCTGGAGGCTAGGAACTACTCCCAACTGCTGCCGCTACAACTCCCAAGCGCTCCTGCTACAGCCTCCTTCTCCTCTTCCCTGCGCCGGGTCCGTGTGTCACTGTGAGGGAAGGTTTCCTCCCAGCGATCAGCTTGCATTTCAAACAACCTCTCGAGATGGTTTCTCCTCTGCTCCTTCCAGTCCTTGTCACATAAAATGCTTTTGTTCACTTCCCGTCCAGGCAGGAATGCCGAGGGGGGGTGTCTGCCCATGGCCCCAACTATTTCCAGACCCAACAAGAGGACATGTCCTTAGGCTACCGGTAGAAAAATAAACCTGAGTCCAGCCCCTCCTGCCTTGGCTCTTTGCAAGCTCCCTGGACTGAAGACTGGAGTGGGTGGGTTTTCATTCAGGTGGAGCACTTGCAGCTGTGGCGTCTTTTTGCCCCCCCTGCTATTCCCGACCCGGCAGGTGTGGCATGCTTGCACAACCATGTGGTTGCCCTTAAAAGATTGACAGAGTTGCCACCTCGGATCCCCACATGCAAAGGAGAAGGGACTGTCAGCCTTCACTGCTTGGCAGAGATGAAAGGCCAGCCTCAAATGCCCCAACCTTTGAAAACCATCCCTCCCAAGTAGGGCAGGGAAGAGGCTGGCTTCACCGGGACTCATCACGCACCACTAAAAGTTGCTATTGTCACCATGGCACTGTGGAAAGCTGCAGCCTTTCAAAGCTTTGCTGCTTTCCTCAGGCTCTAATTCCCTCTCTGGCAGGAATGGGACATACCACCCCGCCTGCCAGAGGAGGGGGGAGGAAAGGCAGACTTTCCCCCATGCGCACTGAGCCGCAGCGCCCGAAGCTTCTCCCTTCTTGAAGGTCATTCCCTAAGGAGCTGTCCCCTGTCTGCATGACATAGGACCTCCTGGGAAGCTGACATCTCAGAGATGTCACAATGTCTTCTTCGTCCCCCCCTAAATGTTATTGATACGTTCCATTCCTTCCTCCCTATTCACTTGTAGCAACCCAAAGGGGGGGGGGGAAGAGAGGGTGGAATCATTGCTTTTCTTTTCTCTCGCTTTTTTGCTTCAGCCACATTTTTTTCCTTTCTCCGTAGAGTATTTCTGTGTGTTCTTTGTTTCTAGCTGGTGATATAGTTCTTGGTCATAATTTCCTCCTTCCATCTTTTTCCTTACTTCCCAGTCCTTATTTTTTTTCCATCCTCTTCATTTACTCTTGGCATTGTTACTGCAAATCTCTCACGATGATGGAAAACTTGGCTTGCTGATAAATGCCTTTGCTAGCTCACTCTTTCACTTTACCCCTGGGATAATTGTGTCCTCACACCCCGCCCCCGCCCCGTTCTGCCTGAAAAATTATCTGTGTCTCTCTTGGCTGGTCTCTTTAAGGGAAAAAAGGCTTGCAAAATACAGAAACTTCTCGCTGCCAGAAGTTGTTAATTGCTTGCCCTCGCGAGAAGAGTATTTTGCAAGCCTTTTTTGCCTAAAGAGACCAGCCAAGAGAGACAGAGCTGCCAAACTCCAGTACCGGTAAGATGCCCGTCTCTCGCCCTGCCGCTGCTGCCTCATGGAGCAGGACTGTGCAAGGCTTGTTGTGCCATTGCATGTACGAATGGCAGGAGGACCCCAGCTGTGCCGGTATGATGAAGCTCTCAGCAGTTCTGCAGTTCGTGCATACAACAGCACAACAAGCCTTGCAGAGTCCTGCTCCACGAGGCAGCAGTGGCGGCCCAGCTGCTCTGCCAGTGCCAAGAGCAGGGAGGGGGAGGCGGCAGCACCCCCAAAATAATAAGCCACCCCCCAAAAATAAGGCCAAAGGCAGTTTTGGGGGGGGTCAAAAAAATATAAGCCCCTGTCTTATTTTCGGGGAAACACGGTAGATGACTGGAAAGAAATTAGAAAATATTATTCTCAAACCCCAAAATGGATATCCCCGATGGAGGCCACAGCTTACCCTAATTTATTTAATTTGGATAAAAGATCACGTATAATCAATTATTAGACAACCAAAACAACTTTAAAACTAGAGAAGATTTGGCTTTGATTGGTATAAATATAGAATGGTGGACCTACTTGCAAATTCAAACTAAATATAAAAAAGATTCAACACAATTTGGCTTTCAAAACAAATATCAGGAATTGGATAAAATCTTACTGGGTCCGGATGTAAAAATGATCATGAAATTATACAATTGTTTATTAAAATCTAAGATGGAGGAAGAAAAAGTCAAGGAGGTGATGGTAAAATGGGCACAAAATTTTGGATATTCAATTGATTTGGACCGATGGGAGAAAATTTGGGAATGGAATTTCAAACTATGTCTGCATCGTACAAAGAAAACGCATATAAAATGTTTTACCGGTGGCATCTATCTCCGACAAGATTGGCAAAAATTTCTTCCAAATCATCAGCAAAATGCTGGAAATGTAAAAACGAACTGGGCACATACTACCACATGTGGTGAACGTGTCCAGAGGCCAGGATCTATTGGAAAGGAATTCGGAAATGGTTGACAGAAATGATATCACAAAAAATAGAATTAAAACCAGAAACATTCCTCTTAGGCATTATGGATGATAAAATAAATAAAAACAACCAATATTTGATGATACATATATTAACAGCGGCAAGGATTACTTATGCTCAAATGTGGAGAAAAGAAATAGTTCCAACCAACTTAATGGTTATAAATAAAATACTTGAATGTGCTGAAATGAATAGACTAACTATGCGAATAAAGGATAAAGAGGAAACAGTTTTTTTACAAAATTTGGGAAAATTTTTACAATTGGTTGAATGTCAAAAACATAACAAAATAGTAGGTTTTGTATAACGAAGATAAATTATATATTTTTTCTTTTTTTCTTTTGTCTTCGTTTTTTCTATTGGTTGTTGTAAAACAAAAGAGATGTATGTAGAGATATAGAAATATATATATAGAAAGATATATAGAAATATAACGAAACGCTAAACTGCTTAATGAAAAATAACTATACTTTTTATGTGAGATGTTAAGTTTTGTTTTTTCTTCGGGGTATGTTAGGTTTGTATTGTGTGTTTTTTTTAAAGATTTGTACCTATTTTCATATATATATGTAGATATGTAGATATGTTTGTACATGTTTTGTCTTTTATGTTTTATGTATTTTTAAAACTACCTAATAAAAATTGGAAAAAAAAGTTGTGACGGTGAGGCCCCTCCTCAAGAAGCCTTCCCTGGACCCGGCGAATTTAAAAAACTTTCGTCCAGTCTCCAACCTACCCTTTGTGGGTAAGATTGTGGAGAAAGTGGTGACGCTCCAGCTCCTGCGGTTATTGGATGACACTGATTATCTGGATCCCTTTCAATCGGGCTTCAGGTCCAGCTACAGCACGGAGACTGCTTTGGTCACCCTGATGGATGACCTCTGGCGAGCCCAGGATGGAGGTCATTCCTCCATCTTGGTGCTTCTTGACCTCTCAGCGTCTTTCGATACCATTGACCATGGTATCCCTCTGTGTCGTCTCGGCGAGGTGGGAGTGAGCGGCACCGTATTATGGTGGTTTTCCTCCTATCTCTCCATAGGACACAGTCAGTGTTGGCAGGAGGACAGAGGTCAACCCCTAGGCCCCTGATTTGCGGGGTGCCTCAGGGCTCAGTCCTCTCACCCATCCTGTTTAACATCTACATGAAACCGCTGGGTGAGATCATCCGTCGACACGGAGTGAGGTTCCAGCAATATGCTGATGACACCCAGTTATACATCTCCACCCCATCTCAGTTCAGGGAAGCAGTGGATGTGATGTGTCGGTGCCTGGACGATGTTAGGGTCTGGATGGGTAGGAACTGGCTCAAACTCAACCCTGACAATACAGAGTGGCTTATTGCCCCCCAAGGACTACGTCGATTGTCCCTCCTTGGTTCTCGGGGGAGAGAAATTAACTCCCTCGGAACGTGTCCGCAATTTGTGTGTCCTCCTTGATCTACAGCTTAAATTGGATCAACACCTTACAGCTGTGGCTAGGGGGGACCTTTGCACAGGTTTGCCTAGTGCACCAATTGCGGCCCTACTTGGAGAGGGAGGCTCTGCTCATGGTCACTCATGCCCTCATCATCTCCTGGCTGGATTACTGTAATGCGCTCTACATGGGCTACCCTTGAAGTGTATCCGGAGACTGCAATTGGTGCAAAATGCAGCTGCGAGAGCCGTGGTGGGTATACCAAGATATACCCACGTGACACCTCTTTTCCGCCAGCTGCATTGGCTGCCCATTAGTCTCCGGTTGCAATTTAAGGTGTTGGTTATGACCTTTAAAGCCCTACATGGCTCAGGACCAGGCTACATGTGGGACCGCATCCTGCCACATACCTCCCTATGACCGGTTAGGACCCACAGAGTTGGTCTCCTCCAGGTCCCTTCAACCAAGCAATGCCGGTTGGCGGGACCACGGGGGAGAGCTTTTTCTGTGGGAGCTCCCTCTCTTTGGAACCAACTACCACCAGAAATCCGAACTATCCCCACCCTGCTGGCCTTCCGCAAAGCCGTGAAAACATGGCTTTTCAAGCAGGCGGGCTAAAATAAGATCAATTATGCCCACGTATGAACGATGATAATGTTTTTTAAATTTTTTATAATTGTTTTTAATCAGTATTATTATGCTTCTTTTTATTGATTGTTCCTCTTACATGTTGTATGCCGCCCTGTCCCCCTCGGGAGTTGGGCAGCTTATAAGAAGAAATAAAATAAAAAAAAATAAACCATTGGTTGCGCTCTTACACCACTGGATGACATTGCCATGTCTCGCTGTTTCAGCAGAGTAAGGAAGATACTTAGGGACGATTAATACCCTGGCCAGTGGCTCTTTTCACTTTTACCATCAGGCAGAAGACATAGAGGTATAGCCAGCCGGACAAACAGGTTTAAAAACAACTTCTATTCAGGGGCTGTCAGACTCCTAAGCACAATCACAATCACTCCACATACATATGGAAATGTATGACTAAGTTCCCCCCCCCAATTACTTGTATAAGAATTATTTTCTATACTATTCATGTTGTTTTGTATTATTATTTTTTTTGTTATGCACTGCACCAGTAGAGGTTAAACCAATTTTGTTGTATACAATACATGATGTACAATGACAATAAAGGCTATTATTGTTGTTGTTGCTGCTGCTGCTGCTGCTGCTGCTGCTGCTGTGAAAAATACGGTATATCATTTCTGATCAACTGAATCCAGTTTTGCCATACCATTCTTACTTGAATAATCAATGAATATAGTTGTACAATTGATGGAAATTAAATAACACTCTTGAACTAACATCAACAACTCATGGTTTTCCATGTTCAAACTGGAAAAGATGAGGTCATGAAATCCAGCATTTGCATCCAAGCAAGGGACCCTCTGAGCCTTAACAAGTTCAAACTAATTGTGCAATGGCCCTCCTGCTGAGTGGCTAAATTGGGAAACCACCATTTAATTTTCCAGATTTTTGTTAACAATGTTGAGTGATGGGAAACTTAATATGGTAGCTTCTGCTTGGTACTAATTAGGACACTGATAATGGTAACGCTCACTATTACTGCCATTTAAATCAGTGAGAGGCCTCTTGTAAAAAAATGGCCACCAGAAGGCAAAATTCTGTCCATCGTGAAACAAACTTGGATTTCTTTTCACAAATATCCACTTATGCCTTTGCTGAGATTCACATACTTACTTAACTGCAGTTTAGTATATCTCCTTAAAGGTTCAGGCCATATGGATCTCTACTATTGAGGTTCAGGTATTTCAGCTATAAAAGTACCTATGTTACAGCAAAAGTTGATTCTTTAAATAGAAAAGACAGAAGACTTTCTTTTTTTAAAAAAAGAATCTTGCTAATATTGTATGAAAATGTGCAACATTTACGCATAGTCTGTATGTGATTAGAAGGAAACCACAAATCTAATTAAAACTGCCAGCAATATTTAGGTTAGCAAAGTATAATGAATCTGTAGCTTGATTAAGGTGCAACGGTTAATAGCATCCCTAAGTTAGGTATCCTTAATCACTCTTAAATATCCAAGACCTTTGTTTTGTGGCTCATCTGAAAGGTAAATTATCCTTATTGGGAGAACAGTTTGTTCTTGACTATGGAGTTTTAACCTCTGCTCATTATGTTTAATTTTTCAGAGACTTAATGTAGTCACATTTTTAGATAGTATGAAATTATAAGAATCTGTTATATTTAGTTTGAAAACTTCTGGTTATGCAAAAAAGATACAAAGGAGAAGGGGAGAAAGTAACGCCCCAAAATACAAAAGAACAGGTGCACCAATAGTTGATTTTTCTGTTTACATAAATGTACTCCATAATCTGGTGAACACAGTGCCTTGAAAAGAAGGCAATTATCATTATAGTTATTAAGTTCAGCAACTGAGTTTTTCCTAGGGATGTTTCAGACTCAATTGACTCTGAGCAAACAAGATTATGCATCAATCCTCCAGGTCAAGTGAGTTAGTTAGGAATTTCAGCAGGTGATTATTATTCATATAGAAGTAACATATCCTCTGAGTTATCCCAAAGTGGAGCTGTATTCCATTTTTATTTAATGACTGAATAAAGTGAAGAAGAGATAGACTCTTTTGCAGATATTGTAATGGAAAATTGCTGCTGTCTGTTTACCAGATTATCTCTTGAATTTTAATTAGCCTGTGAAAACTAATAAATAACCCTATAGCAGCAGGCTTTTATGGGAGATAGTTTTCTAATGTGGCATATTTAACAAATATTCTTTACCAACCCACAGGAGAGCTTCTATCTTCACCTTCTAGAATGTCCTATAAAATATATATATATATATATATATATATATATATATATATATATATATATATATATATATATATATATATATATATATATATATATATATATATATATATATATATATATATATATATATATATATATATATATATATATATATATATATAATCTTCCCAATTAGAAAAAGATTTCACAGTGTTTATGTGCAAGAACAACTTTTCCCTAATCCACTGAAGAAAATAGAATATTTTCCCACATCATCATCTTATCATGTCTTTTCTACACAGCTGGCAAACTGACTGCTTCTTTTAATAACCAATTTATTAAAGAATGAGATTTTTGCCTCTTCTAAGCAGATGCATCACCAGATATCTTCAGAAACTCAGTAAATTTATTGCACTTATCAGAGCTGTTAGATATTCAACTGTCTAAGATTTTGATAATTTGCTTATCTTTTTAAGTTAATTTTCTCTTTTATGTATTATATACATCTTTTATGTAATGTATATTCTATTTAACTATGGTTTTGAGTGAAGCTCAGAATCTGAATTAATCCAATGAAACTCTGAACACGATATTCAGCTTTATTATTGATCAAAGCAAAGCTGGGCGACCTTTTATTTCCCACCTTAAACAGAGCAGGCAGAGAAAGAAAAAGCCGCAAGCAAAAACTTTTTCTCGAATTTCTAATAGTTTACATAGCTTGCACAGATCGTCATAGTGATAGAAACATAATTCCATATCCCTTAGTTCATGCAAACTTCATGATTTTCTTAGTACTCTGAAAACAAAGCACCTCAGAAGGGACGAAAATAATACATTTTCTGGCATATAGCCCAGAGCTTTGTTAGGGGGTGTTATCTCACATTAGGTTGCTGAGAATACACCTTTTAAGTTTCTTTTTCTAGGCTACTTAGCAATTAGCCTGGAGGCTTTATCTTTGCAGTTGGCACATTAGGTTACAATGGAGCTTGTCTCAGCAGCAATAACAAAAGCTGAGTTAGGTTACACTCTGTGTATGCTCTAATCCTTTCAATATACATATTTTATGTAGTGTATATTCTATTTAACTGTGGTACAGTGGTACAGTGGTTAGAATGCAGTATTGCAGGCTAATTCTGCTGACTGCCAATTGCTGGCAGTTTGATCCTGACCAGCTCAAGGTTGTCTTAGGCTTCCATCCTTCTGAGTCAGTAAAATGAGGATCCAGATTGTTGGGGGCAATATGCTGACTCTATAAAACGCTTAGAGAGGGCTGTAAAGAGGTATATAAGTATAAGTGCTATTCCTATTTCTCTTTGGGTGTTTTAATCTGAAATTTGTTTCTTTTTACTTTTGTGTTTATTCTTTGGGATGGTTTATTTATTGTAAATTCAAATACATAACATATTCATTTCATCTGAGATGTCAGTGAATTTGGTATACATATTTGTTAACTATATATGAAAAACTGCCAAATGTGTCTCTCCATCAGAGGGGTTATTAAGATTTTCTCTAGCAACATTTTGTATTCAGTTGCAGTTGACTACTTCTCATTTATAGAAAGTAAAAATATCTAGATGATCTGAGATACGTTTCCAAAAAAATCTAAGCAAAACAAATGGTTTGTACTTGGTTAGAAGACCAAGGTGAAAAATCAGAACTGTTCAGGAAAACTACCTGAAAAAACCAGACCTGTGTATTTAGAAAAACATTTTTTTAAAATTAAGAAAAATGTTGTGTTTATGTAATCAAATTGAAATTGCCCAAACTTTTAAAAAGCCATTCCAAGTGGGGAAGTCACCAACTATTACTTATTCATAGGATGATGGCTACTATTTTAATTTGTCTTGCCATCTTAAAGCGTCAGGCAGTGATAAACAAAATAATTTTACGTTATCTGAAAGGGAAAATTAGACACCCACACACATACACACACACAAGTTTGGACCTCTATTCCATATTTCTCTTTATCAATGGCCTAAAACATATTCTGTTTTCTACAGAAAGAGAGATAAACAAAACCCACTTAAATGAGTCAAAAAACTTCTTCAATGACCAAAGGCTGCATATTTGTACATGGCAAAAATATGTGAACTTTTATTTTCAATAACTGGTGTGCCCTGTTGGCCAGAAATAACTGCAACTAAATATTTCCAATAATAATTGATCAGAACTATAAATCAGCTTGGAGAATTTTAGTTCCTTGCCTCCCTATGGAATGGCTTCAATTCATGGATATTTGTAGACTTCCTCTTGAGAATTGCCCACTTCAGGTCTTTCCAGATTGAAGTCAGGATTTTGCCTTGGCTATTGCAAGACATTAACTTTGTGGCAAGCTACCCTGGTCTAGAAGCAGCAAAGCCAGCCCAAGCCATAATAGTATCACCACTATTTCACAGATAGGATGAAGTCCTTATACTGGAACATATGGAAAGAACCAACTGAAATAGAAACAGATATTGATTGGAAGATTAAACAAAAATTGCCTTTTCCCCTATTCAATAGTTAAGTAAATAAGATTGTGTAAAACAATCCAAGAGTTTTGATCATAAAAAAGTGCCATGTTTTCCATTTCAGGATTTCTTCAGCAAATCTGATCCCTTTCTGGAAATCTTCCGAATGAATGATGATGCAACCCAACAGCTTGTTCATAGGACCGAGGTAAGTTGAAAAATATCACACACATACACAAACACAGTCACCTAAATAAAATGTTTATTTATAAACTCACAATTTCTTTTGAGGGTATTGTTCTACTTGTGCACCTCTTTTTTTAAATACATCCACTGAATTACAGCCAATGTGATTCTTGTCTGTGATGCTACAGCACAGATTTAAGCCTTCAAAAAGTGCTATATCTATATAAATAAAAATGTAACTGTTCGTTTGGGAATGATCTAAGATCTCCAAAAGTACTTCACCGATTGGTTTGAAATTTTGACACAACGTTGCAACGTGTCAAAATTTCAAAGCTATCGGTGAAGTACTTTCGGAGATCTTAGATCATTCCCAAATGAACAGTTACATTTTTATTTATATAGATATTATATAGATGTAACACCTGTGACAGGTAAAAACATGATTTTCTTGAGAAACAGGTAAAAACATGATTTTGTTGAAAACCAGCGCCCTCTGCTGGACACACGCTGTACTAATTGACTATTCCCTTCCAATGTTTCTGAGCCAAGCTGAGGGAAATAAGGAAATAGAATAGCAGAGGCTTTTATGGGGAAACCATGACATGCCTGCTGAGAGGAGGCTGACCACCACTCCATCGTGTGACCCTGGCAAGTACCTCAGAGAAATAAAGGGATAAGATAGCAGAGGTTTAAACACAATTTCTCTTTTCTTTCTTTCCCATTTAACCAGACTGAGCCACAGCAACGCATGGCTGGGTACGCTAGTTATAAATATTATTGTATCCTGTAATTGAAGAGTGATAGCCTTGCTAAATTTAAGAAAAGCTTGATTGTGGGCTAGGAAAACAGCAGGATATATCTCAGTTCCTTTCTTTGTCATTGCTACAATCGTAACCTAATTTCTCCTCTTCATGCTGGACTGTTTGATGCCGATGCAGTTATAAACAATCAGATCCTGGCTTCCGGTTTGGCTCCTCAGGCATCGAGGATGCTCCTCATCGAGCGCCTGTTCCGAGGTCCCATAAAAGCCACCAGAACAGCTGTCTGGCGGCTTGAAAATCTTCTCCCCGGGAAAAGGGGAGGGATGAGAGCCAACAGGTGAGGATAGAGCCCCCCTAGTGCCCCAGGAGACAATCTGGGGCGCGAAGGGTGAGGGCTCCCCAGGCAGCCTGTCACTTGCTCCAGGACTTCGGATGCCTCCGCTTTTGCAGAGCAAGATGCTGCGACCACCTCTGCTTGCAAGATGGGATTTATAATATTTTGATTCAATACAGACAGCAGACAGAAAAAGGCAGGAGACCCGATGGCAAGTATCCTAACTTTAACTCCATTGCTGACTTTTACTTCGGAAGTTACAAATTAACTGAGCTAACAAGCAACAAAATGGCGATTGAAGATACAGAGGATGTGGAAGTGAAAGTTAAAAAGTTCCGTTTCGCTAGCAGCCCTTTGTTTGGAAATGCCTGACTCTGAGGAATTTTTTCTTTCTCTCTCTCTCTGACTTTGGAATAAAATAACAAACCTAATTTTAAAATCTAAAGAGTTTTAAAACTTGGAAAGACTCTTTTTAATAAAGGATCTGGCTTTTTTCTTTTTTGAAAATGTTTGAAAACGCTTGACTTTGCAGAATTCTCTTCTATCTCTGATCTTGGATTAAAATCAAAAGTTTAACCCACAATTTTAAATGGCTTTTAAATCTGGAAAGACTGTTTTTAATAAAGGATTTGAGCACCCTCCCGTTTATACTTTAAGAATGCAACCCACTCCTTATTCAACACCCTCACAGACTTTAACACCTGAGAAGTTATTTGATGCTTTAAAAGTCATGAAGAATGAACTTGTTATGGAATTTAACTCAAAAATTAATGAAATTAATGAAAAAATACAGGCTGTTTTAGAGGAGATTGATACTCGACACCAGCAATTAAGGAAGGATATGATAGTTGTACTTAAAGGACTGGTAGGAAATATGGAAATTTTGGAGCAGGATGTGGAAGAAATTAAACAGACTGTGATAACTTTGGGTGAAGATATAGAGAAGACCCAAAATAATATGGAAAACTTTGAAGCAGAAGTGCTAATGACCTACAAGGTCCCTTCCAACTCTAACAATAATCTAATCTAATGATTCAATTTAGAAGTATGGAGTTTGCTTTGAGACTAAGAGGTGTAAAAGAAAAAAACAAGAAGATTTAAAAGAAAGGATGGGGGAGGCACTTGTGCATATGCTAGAAATCACAAAACAGGAACTGGTTATGCAAATTGATAAAATATATTGTGTTAATTCCTGGGTTGCTAAACAAAAACATCTGCCAAGAGATATCGTAATATACTTTACTACAAGGGCATTACGGAATGAAATTTTACAGGCGACTTTTAAGAATAAGCTTCAGGTAGATGGACAGGAAGTAATGACACTGAAAGAAATCCCTCCTAAAATGTTGAGAGCCAGAAAAGATTATGCCTTTCTGGTTGAAGAACTTAAAAAACAGCAAGTACAGTACAGATGGGAGGCTCCAATTGGGATTGTGGTTAGACACTTGGAAAAGAGATATCGGCTCAATACGATATTGAAAGCTACTGATTTTTATGTAAAAGTGTTAAAGGCCAACATATCCAAAATTCCAGAAGGAGGAAGAATGAAGGAAGCAATAGAAGAGGAGAGAGGAGATTCATCGATAGTTGTTCAAATGGAAGGAGTTTTGATGAATCAAGGCGATTTACAGAACCAGAGAGATGTTCATAATGTGAAAGGGGAGACAGAAGAACAGAGTCAGACAAGAGCAGAGTTGACAATTCAAAAAACTACCAAGTCACAAAAGGCTGTAAGAGTTAGATCTAAAGTTCGACCGAGAAGAAGGAATGACTAGATTTGATTTCAGTATGGGAAGTTACAGGCCAGATGGAGAGATGAATGAAAATTGACACTTTGCAGTAAAGAAAATCTATTTACTATTGAGGACAGACGCCGATGGTTGTGCTTTCTCTTTGTTTCCTACTTTCTTCTTTTTACTACTATATTTTAAAGATTATATAAATGAAAGATATTTAAAGGACTGGTTTAAGAGGGGTTTAATAACCCTTTTGATTATTTTTAAAAGGTTTTGAGATATATGGAATTAAAGATTTAGAATTATTGTGAAATTAGTAATTTGATATTGGAATGTTAGGTTATTAATAATGTGTTTGATTTTTTCTAGATCATGCCTAAAAGGTTTTGAGTTATAAGGGGTTAAAGAATTAGAGAAATATTCGAATTAACAATTGCTTAGTATATTTTACTTTTTATGTTTATCGAAGAGGTATAATGTTGGAAGAAGGAAGATCTACCCAGCATTGAGGAAATGATGTTGATGGTTGTGTAATTGAATGAAATAGTGAAAGAAAAACTTTTTTTCTTCTTTTTCTTCTTTTTCTTATTATACTTTAAAGATTATATAAATGAAGGATATATAGTGGAGTAAATTAACAGCCGGAGATATTGTTATGTTGATTGATTAATAATATGCTTGATTTTTTTAGATTATGCTTAAAAGGTTTTGAGTAACAAGGAGTTAAAGATCTAGAGAAAATTTGAAATTAAGAATTTGTTAGCATAATTTAATCTTATTTCTATTGAATATTACACCCTGTGCTTTTTCTGGGAAGCCGGGGTGGGTGGGTGAGAGGGGGGGGAGGATGGGGTGAAAGGGAGGGGTATGGGGGGAAGGGGGGGAGAAAAAGAGAAAAATGTTTGTACTTTGTACTAATAAAACTTTTTGAAATAAAATAAAAAAATAAAAAAATAAACAATCAGATCCTCACACTTGCTATTTGCATGGATGGGAAACTTCCACTGAAACAAATGGAAGCTTACCATCTTGCTAATTGAGGGCCTTGATCTAGATCAATGTTTCTCAATCTTACAATTTTAAGATGTGTGGCTTCTTAACTTCAAGAATTCTCCAGCCAGGATGGGGTAGAGAAAGCTGGAAGTTGAAATTCACACATTTAAAGTTGCCAAAGCTGAGAAACGCTAATGTAGATTATGACTAGAATAAAAAGCAATGTATTAGACCTCCCCTAGAGTGCAATTCCTGTTCATTCCTTCTGTTTGCAAAAAATATATACAGTATTGTGTACTCAAAAGTGAACCAATTACAATATGTATCTTTCTTTAATACAATGATTTTAAAAATATTTGACTATACTGTCAAAATGTTTGCTCAAAAATGGAAAGAGTGGTGAGTTCTTCAGACTTTTAAAAGCAAAAGGAATTGTGAAAGCCTGATTTTAACTAGAGCGGGAAGCTTTGGTGTTGTGCTATGCCATTCTTTTGCATCAATAGCATAATGAACAAGTGCTTCAATACTCAAGGAATAAATAATCATTTAAATATTATCTGGAAAAGTTCACAAATGGTGCAAGTGTTATGGTAAATGTAATTGTACTTGGATTGCATGCATACTTTGGATAGTACAAACAGCACATTGCAATTGATGCATCTTTTCTCCTCATTTTCTGCTAAAATGATCCCATAAATGAAAATCAAGGGATTATAAAATAACTAAAAAGTGTAATCATTCTTTGTATCAATGTCTCTCTGTCCAATGATAAGATCAGAGCACAGTACAGTATATTGTGATTTCAGTATTACTTCCATGCTAGTGTAAATGTGATGTTGCCAGCAGTGCTCTGGGAAAATTATTTCTAGCACGTGATTAAAGACATTTATTGTAGCAAAATCTTCTCTCTGGAAACTTATTATTTAAGCAGAAAAGTAGTTGTTTCAATCTAAACAGAAAGAAAACTATTGGAACAGTGATCAGGTGTGTCCTCACTCTCATTCACAAAACCCAAAATGCCAACTGAAATATATGTTACCATATTATGTTATACAAAGATGGCTTTGTAGAATAAAAATTGACCCGTTTTATCCCCACTTCTAATCTTCTACCCAAAGACAGTCTATGGCTACTGAGCATGCCATCTTCTCATTATGAGGTTGGGAGCAACTCACTTCCTTAGGGTCTCTCCATAAATATAGTTTGTATTCCAAGCTAACTAATGTTTCCTCTTTGTTCCCTTAGCTGACCCAAGAAGGAAAAAGTATAGACAGCTCCCACCCTTAAAACATTTGCTTGCCAAGCACTATTGGTTCTATTACTTCGTTCAACTGTTTTACTTTGATATCGCTGTTTTGTTGTTAACATAGCACTGTGGCAATTCTCATTGGACACATCCTTGAATATTCCAGCAGTGTTCGAATTTGAAATCATATGACAAAGATAGAACATGTGGGAAATTCCTATATTTATTCTGAGTTTTCTTAAGTGTTGACAAAGCGAATGAGAAATAATCATTATGGAAATGGCAGTCATCTAGGTTGCTTGCAAATGTGTAACAGAAGGAGACTTTCTAAGACAGTGTTTTCCAACAGAATGTTTGTTCTAACATTTAATCTAAGTTATTTTCCTTGTGCTTAGAAACTACATTGTAGTTTGAATTCTTTGGAATAATATACCGGTAATTGTGACATCATGATATATATTTTCAAATAATTATGACCTTTAACTATATCTTTCCCAGGCTAAACACTGCATGCAATTCTTCAGCCCCATTTTTATGGCCTCCAGAAGGTCCCAGAAATGTACTGTTAAAATATAGTGGCAAAATATTCATCTTAGACTGCTTATTTATTTATTTATTTATTTTGGTATTCTTATATGCCGCCCAACTCCTGAAGGACTCAACTAAATTGTAGAGGGAGGAGAAAAGAGGGTTGATGAAATATATCTTTAAAATGCACCTTTAAAAAATATTAACTTCTCCAAAAGCTTTAGTGATTTAAAATTTCAACTTCAGATCCCCCATGATATAAATGGATTGCTGTCATGTCTTCTGTGGCTAATGGAAATTTTTAAAAACTGTGTTCAGAACCACAACAAATGTGTTTATCCTGTTTTATTGGGATATAGTTCCAAGTTTCCCACATCTTTCTTAGTGTTCTTCAGTTCATCACTTAGCTTTCTTATATCAGAATGCCCCCAATATTTCAATCATCTAGGTTTTACCAGTGGGATGTAAGATATACCAACAGGTTATAAACTTGATATAAAGGGAATAAATTTCTTCCCAGTACTTCTCTTCATTCTGGAGTGAATCTCCTTTTCCTGCTTTTGAAGATTTATTTTTGTTTAATTTATTTATTCACTATTGTATTTATTTGTGTTTACTTTTTAATCAAATGTATATAGCAAAGCCCCTGTTTTCTCATTCAGTATTCTTTATTTTTGCTTCACCCAAAGCAAAGGAAATCAGTAAAAAAAGATTCCCAGTGATTTTAAAGTGCTTTTGAAAGGAACCTAATGGCAAAAAAAGGAAGGAAGGAAGGAAGGAAGGAAGGAAGGAAGGAAGGAAGGAAGGAAGGAAGGAAGGAAGGAAGGAAGGAAGGAAAAAAAACTGCAAAGAACCTCAAATGTGAAAGCCATTGCTTACCAAGCATGTTCTGTATTGGCAAGGAAAAAGCATTCAAAAAGTATATCAAAAAGTGTAGGCAAAGATCACATGCTTAATTATTCATAAAGCTTAATTATTCTTGCCCATTTAAAAATGTATTTATAATAAAGGACTATTTTAAATCATTATTATAGCTTTGCATTTTAGGTTGAAATAAGCTTATTCTTTTCCTTTAATTTCTAGGTGGTGATGAATAACTTAAACCCAGCTTGGAAGGCATTTAAGGTGTCTGTAAATTCCCTTTGCAGCGGTGACCAAGATCGCAGACTGAAGGTTTGTGATCTTTGAACTATGAAATAAATAGATTTGCATTTCTCTTTAAAAAAGAATTAAAGTTAAAGTCTAGTGCTACTTTAAAAAAAAACTTTATTTTTATATTTATTTACCCTCAGCCAGTTTGAATTAAACTTTTCACAGCTTTATATTCTCCTAATGATGCTACATAATATTATGAATGTCTTTCAAAATAACACCACTTAAACCAACAGAATCAAAATATTTCAAATTAATTGAGAAATATAAATATCAATCAGATTTGCAAATAAGCTGATCAAATGCTAATATATCTAAAACATAAGGTGATAGAAGCATAATATAAATTTTAAAGCTCAGTTCCAAAATCTTATTTCAGTGAGTGACTTTGCTCTTCATGTAAGTGAATTCTACAGATTCAACTTAACTATTTGACATTCTCTGATTTTTTTACCAGTTTAAATATCTTATTTACTGGTATGAAATAATTCCAGCATGCATAACCATGGATTCTGTTAGGATTATGCTTCAAATTCAAAATCTTGCATATTTTTATTTAGGGCAGATGGTAAATGCATGCATTAAATATATGAAGAACAGGGGTGGGTTCTACTTACCTTCCCTACCGGTTCGCATCGCGTTGAAAGTGCGTGTTTTGCACGCACACGGTTCTTTCGCTCGCACGCGCGCCTGCATCACAACATAAAAATGACCCTCTGCGCATGCGCAGAGGGTTCTTTGCCAGCCGCTTTCAAGGAGCAGTGGCCAGAGGATCAGTTTGGGGGCATGACCAGCTGGCCATCGCTACCGGTTCGGTGAGCGGGGGCAAATTTCCACCACCGTTATGGGCGAACCATTCCGAACCGCCAGCAACCCACCACTGATGAAGAACCAACACATTGCAATGAGTATACCAGGAGTGAGCATATTTTAGTGTCCATTAGCTGCAGAGGATAATATGATGAATCGCCATGTATAAGTGGCAGAAAGCCTATCTGCGTTGGGGGAGAGGAGTTTTGATTTTTTAAAAAACTCTGATAGTCTATTGTAGAGTATGTATGTATAAATGCCTTTGTGTCAGTCTTTTCTCCTAATGAACAACATAGCCAAGTCTCTGCAGTTTTGTATGTTTTTCAGATGCTGTAGGAAGTCACAGATCCCAGTACAGAAAAGGAAATTTGGGTCCACTGGGATTGTGGATCACAGGTTGTCCATTCCTGGAGTAAAGGAAGAGGATTACAAAGCTGCTTATAGTTTCTTTCTCACAGTTCATTCCTCCTATGTTTGAGTCAGCATAAAAATATGTTGACCTATCTTCCATGAGATCATAATTCTCAGAAGTCTGCCATAAACACTCAAGGCAAAATGGCAGTAGAGTTGCATTGCCCAGCCACTGGATAGAGGAAGAGGCATGCCTGCATGTATAATCTTTATTAAATTGATGTCTCTTGTGAAGAAAAAAAGGGTACAGAAGTACAAACTATTCTTTTTTCATAGGTGATATAGTCTTCCTTTCAAGATATAGAACTAGTGATACTTTAGTTTTTAAAAAAAACAGTTGCACAATCTATCCTGTGACAACAAATATTGCTCCAAAAGGAAAGATAAACTGCCTACACAGTTTTTGTTTTCTGTGTTGTTTCTAAATTCTGAGGGAAAATTCATGAATGTTCTGATCCTACAGCACGGGTTACACTTTGTCTGGTAGTTCTGCCATTTCCTTAGCCCTCTACAAATATGATATGATGACGCTCCTGTTCAGCACAAAATGAGAAAAATCAATCTCTATCATAACTTGGAAGAAAGAGGAAGTGTCTTTCATAATTCATTGAGCTTTAGAGCAGGCAGATGCTACTCATGCTGATTTGGCCTACTCTAAAGCTCAGCATGGCACAAATGAAACTCTTCATTCTCTTAACACAGAGGCAGAAAGGATCTCCCATAATAAAGTAATGGGGTGAAGTAGAGAGACCTGCACAGCTTTAACTTACTCAAGAGGTCAGCATACTATTAATTCATTAGCCATAGAGGTGGGTTCCTAACGGTTCTAACCGGTTCTTTAGAACCGTTAGTAAACCGGTGGTGATGTCACGGAGCCGGTTCTGTCGGTGCCGGTCCATGGGCGCCACCATCTGTGATTTTGCTTCTGCACATGCGCACAAAACGTGCACTTCTGTCGCGATGCAAACCAGTGGGGAAGGTAAGTAGAACCCACCCCTGATTAGCCAGATATGTTTTTATACAGCTTTCCAAGAAATCCTTTCAATGCAGGACACAAGTAAAGTCAGCATTTAAATAGTAAATTCAAACAGCTCATTTAGAAAAAAGATGGGTAGAAAGAGAATTTTAAATCCCCATTCATTTAAAACATTTACCTTTCAGGGAAATGCCACTATGATATTTGATTTAACCTCCATTCTGTTCTGTTTCACCTTATTTTGCTAATAACTCAACTTTATATTTTAAGAGAGATGTGTGTGCTAATTTTAAATTTCACGTGAGGTTTATATCTCTTTTTTTGCATGAATGAAAAGAGAGCTACATGGCTCTCTTTCTTCCGATTTTTAGTGACAACTACAGTACAATGCTGTGAAGTAGGTTGCACTGAGAATTGATGACTGGCCTGAAGTCACCCAATAAACGTCTGCAATGTCAGCCCCTCTGTATTTACTACCTTAAAACTCCATCATATTGGTTCTTTATTTCTCCTGAAGGGATACATTCGTTCTGCAATTTCCTCATAAGCAACATTTTGCAAACAATCTCTTTTAATACAAAGTATTAAGTATATTCACAAATGTATACACAATTTTAAGGACACTTTTTCCAAGTTTATACATTTTTGTACATATGTTTTGGTTAGAAAACTTCATTGCATACCCTGTACAGTTTTTTGTGATAATTACATTTTAATCAACATTGCTTCAGGAAAGCAATGTTTAAGTTGAAAAGTGTGGCTAAATAATTTATTATTGACACATGCATGGGTGTATCATTTTCACTCTTGCTATAGCCAAACGAGTTATTTACAATTGATGTCAGATTTTTAGCTTTTTTTAGTAGTCTTTCTTTTGTCCTCAGTATATATTTTTAAAGAAAAATGTTGAGAGATCTCTTCATGGATATTCTAGTGATGGTGCTTATGTGTATACATGCAGGATCTATGTCGGGTCCCTTGTGTCATAGTTTCTCAGGAGTTAGTTGCCAAGGATATAAAATAACTGAAAAGAATGCTCTACTCTGAATCTCCAAGGACTTTTCTGTTTTTAAGAAATGGCAGCCTGAACTTACGGTGGCTCCGCAAGCCTCGTCGGACGCTCTTTATGAGCGTCTGATCCCAGGCTCCGTTAAAGCCGCCAGATTAGCCACATCAGCTGTCTGGTGGCTTGGAAACTCCCTTCCCGGGCAAAGGGAAGGGAGAAGAGCAGATGGACCGAGGTAGAGCCCCCCAAGTACCCCAGAAGAAGCTCTGGGGTGCGAAGGGCGAGGGCTCCCTAGAAGCCTGTCAACAGCTCCGGACCTGGAATGCCTCCGCTTTTTTTTTTTTAGCGGAGCAAGAAGCTGTAACCATCTCTGCTTGTAACAAATGGATATCACTATTTTAAACAATGTAGCAGACGGAACATACCAGGAGAATTTTAACTGCAAGTATTCTAACTTAACTCCGGTGCTCTTTGTGTTTTTTTGGAAGTAACAAAGTAGCTAATACGCAAAAGATGGCGCTTGGAATTTGAAAGGGCGTGGACAAGTGAAAGTTATCGAGAGCTAGTGAGAGCTCTGTTTGTTAATAGACGCTTGTAAGAAACCTTTTTTTTTTACTCTTTACCTTGATGAACTTTGTTTTTTTGGCTTTTTAACAATATACAAAAATCAATACAAATTGAAGATGGCTTTAAAACTGGCAAAGACTGTTCCTTTTAAAGGAATAGGAAGAGTTGAAAGTTTCCCCACTCATATTGTTAATCTGCAAGATTTTGCCCCTCCAACACAGACTTTAACGCTTGAAAAGTGGCAGCAAGCCATGAAAGATATGCAGAAAGAAATTCCTTCTGTGGTTAATAAAAAAATTAAAGAAATTAATGGGAAAATTACTGAAATTAATGAAAAAATACAAGCTGTCTCAGAGGAGTTTTCATCTCAGATTCAACAAACTAGAACCGATGTGGCATCTGTATTTAAAGCTGTTGCAGTCAATATGGAATTATTGGAAAAAGACGTGGCTGAAATTAAACAAACTACTGTGACTTTGGGTGAAAAAGTAGTAGAGATTCAGAACAAAATTTTGGGGGAACAAAAGCGGAATTGGGCTGGCAGATTGAAAAAATATACCGTGTCAATTCCTGGTTTGCCAGACAGAAACATTTGCCAAGAGACATTGTAATATATTTTACTACAAGGACATTGCGAAACCGAATCTTACAGGCGACTTTTAAAAACAAACTTAAGGTGGATGAACAGGAGGTTTTGACATTTAAGGAAATTCCTCCAAAAATACTGAAAGCACGCAAGGATTATACCTTTCTGGTGTCAGAATTGAAAAAGCAACAAATAAGATATAAATGGGTGATTCCAGCTGGATTACTCGTTACTTACATGGGAGAAAGATACAGACTCAATACGATTTGTAAAGCAAAAGATTTTTTTGCTAATGTGTTAAAGGTTGGGAGACCAAAATCACCAGAAGGCAAAAGAAATGAGAAAGTTAAAAAAGAGGAAAAAGAAGATTTGTGGATTGTAGATCAGAAAGGGATTCTGAACAGTCAAGAAGAAACAAAGGATCCAAGACAGATTAGAGAAGTAATTGTTGAAAGTGAAGAAGAATTAAATCATCCACTTCAGTTCTCAACTCTTCAAAGTGAAGAAGAACTAAATCAGCATAATTTCAGATGCCAGAGATGGCTAAAATTTTAGAACATTTTAAAGACTATTCAAATGATACATTTGGCAATGGAGAAGATGGACTGACTATATTCAAATCAAGTTTCAGACTAAGAAGATCCAAACAGATAGTGAAGGATATATTTTAAATTTTTAGTTTTTTGTTTAATTTATAGTATAAGGAGTTAAGACCTAAAGATATTTGGAAGTTAATAATTTGTTAGCATATTTTAGTTTTATATTTGTGTACTTTATATTATACCCTGTGTATGTTCTGGGAAGTCCAGGGAGGGGGGAGGGGGAGATGGGGGGGAGGGATTGGGGGGAAGAGGGGGGAGGGGGGGAGAAAAAAGAAAAAATGTTTGTACTTTGTATGTATAAAACTTTTTCAATTAAAAAAAAGAAACAAATGGCAGCCTGAGGGCGAAGGATATCAATGATGAAGAACTATTGGTGGCAGAATAAGACTTTTGGAGACAACACAACTTTACTCTGTCTGCTTGGATGATTCTTGCAAGGCTGACAGGATTCCCTTTCAACCTGAGAGGAAGCATTTTCCCAAGGCTCCACTACATTTTAGGAACATAACAGTAAAAGCCTTATGTCATGATGGAGAGGCTGTGAAATACAAGCACTAAGAACTGAAAGTAAACAAAATGATTGACACCTCATACTCCATGACTGCAGACTTTTTAGAAGTCAGCAGGATTTCCTAATGTTATTTCTAAAGCTAGATAGAAAAGCAAGTCAAGGGGCTTTTCAAAAAAAAGCATGGTGGGGCAATGCTGCCTCTATTAAAACAGAACAGGGTTCCTTATTCACCATAGGTCACATTTTAAGGAGAAATAACTAATGGCTCTATGTAATTTGTAATCCCATTTTAAACATCTTAATATCTTTTGGAGTATTTCTGTTAGGGAATATGGGTGCAGATGTAACAATGTAATTGGATATCAGTGTAATTGGGGAGTGCGGGGGGTCATGTGCGCATGCATGGGGTGCATGTGGGGGGTCATGTGCGCATGCGCAGGAGTGCGGGAGGTCGCACATGCATTGTATTATGGGGGCGCACGCAGCAACAAAAAGGTTAGCCATCACTGTCATAGGGGATTGTTTTTAATTTAAACTACTTTCCCATAATATTTGAACTCAGAGAATAGTGGTTTACTAAAGCTATAGCAAGAGAGAGGAAAATCAAATTTAATGCATTTTCAGACTTGCAGGCTTGTAATGAAAACCATGATTTTCTATTATGTCTTAATGAAGCCTGGGTGAAGATTTTTTAATTAATTATTATAATGATTAGTAAGAGCTCATCTAGTGTACATATGAATATTATATGTAAGCATTATTAATTATTTTCAATTAACACTGTCTAGTGAAGATCAACCCTATAGGATCTTTTCCACTGCAGAAGAAAAGAGAAAAGCTCTAGAAGGGAGGAAGAAAGGGCATTTGTATATTTGAAATAAGAACATTTAATGTAATGTGAAGGCACATGCATTTTTAAGTTTAAGAATGTATATTCTTAAAGTACATTAGAGTACATTTTTACTTTCATTTCTATTCCTTGTCTCTTCTGATAAATAAGAATGCCCACTAGTAGTTCATGTCATGTCATGTCATGTCATAAAAGTTTGGAACAAGATAACTGTTCTTTTGAAATTAATGGAGATTGAAATCTATTAAAAGTTATTTTGAAACATTTTTCATTCCCTCCTTTTGGTTTTCATGTTTTCATCCCTCTCTCTTTTCATGTGTGCAAAGTCTTCATCTTCATCAGTGTTTCTTCTTTGAAACCATCTTTAAATAGAAATAATGCTAGCTTCTGTTAAAATGATTTAAGTCCAACTAAGTCTGTTCTTTTCTATATTTCAAAACAAAATTGAAATCCCTTTGTCCAGTTTTCTTTCAGCTTGGTTTATGGCAATCTTGCCAAGATCAATTGTGATTTAAAATGTCTTGGGATTTCTGTAGGACAAATCTACAGATCTGGCACTATGACAACCATCTCCCTTTCAGCGTATATGACACAATTCCAACCTGAGCACCATATTTCCTAACATGATGGCTTCTCCCCACTCCCTTTGCCTGCTTTCTTTTATCATATATTTGTTCAAAATGTATTTCAAACTTATTTTGCATTTGAACTTCCTGATAGATAGAAAGAAACACAATCACAGAAGAAGGGGGAGCTCAGGAATTGGCATGAGAAGAATAAGAGATAAAGGATGATGTAAAAGACACTTTTCTTCCTCAGCAGGTTCCCAATTGCTGTGTGTGTGTGTGTGTGTGTGTGTGTGTGTGTGTGTGTGTGTGTGTGTGTGTGTGGTGTGTGTATGTGTGTGTGTGTTTGTGTTTGTATAACTGCTATCATGGTATGACTACCACATATAGTATTTAATTGGGTGTTGATCATGGTATGATTGCCACATGTAATATTTAATTGGGCATTGCTGTTATCTTTGTAATGCTCAAGAAATAGCACACTAAGTGCAAAATGTTGGTATCAGGAGCTACCTTTGATTAATACTTTGATTTCAAACCTGCAATTATTAAAAGCATAATATCATCACTTGAACAACGTAGATGCCTGGTAATGAATGTAAAAGTAGCAGCTAAATATCTAAATAACCAAAATACTTCTTCTTTCCATAATTAGGAATTAAAACTTAAATATTAGATATTGAAAGCCCAGACCAGTGGTAAAATCCAATTTTTTACTACCGATTCTGTGGGCGTGGCTTGGTGGGCATGGAATGGCTTGGTGGGCGTGGCAGAGGAAGATACTGCAAAATCTCCATTCCCTCCCCACTCCTGGGGGGAGGATATTGCAAAATCTCCATTCCCACCCCACTCTGGGGCTAGCCAGAGGTGGTATTTGTCGGTTCGCTAAACTACTCAAAATTTCCTCTACTGGTTAGTCAAACTATTCTCCAAAGCACCTGAGGGTAGAACAAGAAACAATGCGTGGAAACTAATCAAGGAGAGAAGAAACTTAGAACTAATGAGAAATTTCCTGACAGTTAGAACAATTAATCAGACATTAACACAATTGAGAATGTCCAGAGATACTTCACAAGAAGAGTATTACATTCCTCTGTTCACAACAGAATTCCTTATGAAACCAGACTTGAAATTTTGGGACTCCAAAATTTAGAACTCCGCCGCCTTCGATCTGACCTAAGTATAGCTCACAAAATTATCTGCCTCAATGTCCTACCTGTTAACAACTACTTCAGCTTCAACCGCAATAATACACGAGCTGACAATAGATACAAACTTAATGTAAACCGCTCCAGACTTGATTGCAAAAAATTCGACTTCAACAACAGAGTGGTCAACACCTGTAACACTTTACCTGACTCAGTAGTTTCTTCCCCAAACCCCAAAAACTTCAACCTCAGATTATCTATTATCAACCTCACCCCATTCCTAAGAGGTCGGTAAGGGGCGTGCATAAGCGCACAATCGTGCCTACCGTTCCTGTCCTAATGGACAGGATATTCTGTCCATATATTCTTACCTCTTTTACTCTTATTCATGCTTGTACTATTACATATATATTCAGTCATGTTTTACTGTTTATACTTTGCTTATAATCATATATGCTTGACAAATAAACAAATACAAATACAAATCAGTGGAACCAGCAGTGGTGAATGCTCCAACACTGGAAGTTTTTAAGAAGATGTTGGATAACCATTTGTCTGAAGTGGTGTAGGGTTTCCTACCTAAGCAGAGGGTTGGACTAGAAGACCTCCAAGGTCCCTTCCAACTCTGGTATTCTATTCTAATCTATTCTAAAATTTCCGCTACCGGTTACTCCAGAACCTGTCAGAACCTGCTGGATTACACCTCTGGCCCAGACCCTATATTTTCTCTCTTGAAACAGGTTCTAGTGCTTTTTTTAATCCTTTAAAATAATTAATACCAAGAGTTATTTATAAAATACAGGTGCTAGATCATGGCTTTTTATTTCAAATGACATGATTTGGCTTAAATAAAGCTTCTCACATGTAGTTCTGTACGATATTTGATTCTATACCACCAAATATTGTTCATATCATCAATAGCGAAAATATATTATGTTTAAAATCAATCATAGTTACATAACAGTTTGGTATAGTTTTACAGCAATATTCCAGGAAGTCCTATTTATTGCTTCAATTTTCAGTTAATATTTTTCTGCAGATCAAATTAACTGCCAGAGCTGTGAAGGGTCAAGAAATCACATGTTCGTTTAAACTTTACTTTCATTAAGCTCTTACTATTTGCTGTCAAGCATGTTTTAAAAGGCTTTTAATCCACTTGAATAGCTAGAGGACTTACCTGATTTTTACAAGAGAAAAGATGAAAGATTGAGTGAAATGTCATGCTGTAAAATATTGAACAGGAACATTTTACATGTTTATTCAAACAATTTCAAATTAGCAGACTTCTTTTTAGTCTATCAAATTGACAGAAGAGGTAAAATCCACATGGCTAGGAAAAGATGCATATGTATTATTTATTATTAGTTCTTAGTTCACTGGGATTCAGCCAATGTTGTACTTTGGCTGCATAGAAAAAAATCAGCAAGTGGTAATATTGATAAATACAGTTGTACATTTCTGGAGAAATATGTATAACTGAACTTCATATAAATGAGAAACTTTAAAAAAAAGCTTTTCATCCCTAGATCGAGCAAACAAGGGATCTCGCAAGATTCTGGTGGCAAAAGGAAAGCAAGCATGACCACATAATTTGCTCTTAAGACAATAGATCTGCAACTAACCAGAGCAAGAAAGAAAACGATTCCATTAAGCAGCTAGGAGTGAGCCCCAACCAGGGGCGGGTTCCTCTTACCTGCCTAGAGGTGCGCTGTGCACGCATCATCATGTTTTGCGTGCGCACATGCTCGCTACACACGCACGTCCCCTCACAAGATTTTGCTTCCACGCATGCGCAGGAAGCAAAAAAAGGGCCAAAAATTCAGAAAAAAATGGTGCCGCGCGATGGACCGGCGAAGACGGCACTGGAGCCGTCACGCGCAAATTGTGCAATCGGCAGGCCACTACCGGAACGACAGAGTGGACCGCACCGGTAGGAACCCACCACTGGCCCCAACAGATACCTAATTATACTCAACAGAAATATGCAACCTATTAATGCAAATCTTTATTCTTCATTGTTCTTATGGTACTCATGGTCAGAGATAGAAATAATGAATTGTTAATCATATGTATATATATATGTATATGTCTTAAACACCCTGGATTTTACTTGAACATCTCCTGGCCATCTCAGTCTATTTTCATCCAGTTTTAAACAGGTTCTGACAATGATTCTTTTAAGGCCAGACCTCTAAGGGTTTTTTTTTCCCTCCCAACATGCCATTAACCTTCCTGTTCCTTGGTTCTCTTTACTATTAGATTTATCTTCCATATGTCTGTTATCAATGGTTTTGTCAAAATCACTTTTTGGCTGAATTTATTTTATCTGGTATGACAGTTAATACGGAGAAGAAGTTCCTTCAAAAACTTAAATTAAAATCTATGACTGCACAGACCTTTTAGAAAAGATTACATACCAATTAAATGATAGTGACAGTTCTGCTTCTTAGATGTCTGGGAGCCAATATCACTCAGGGAACTGTGGTGATACATAATGCTCTGTGGGATAGCATGATGGCACTAGATTTAGAAGACGAGCCATCCAGACCTGGATATAAATCTTTGTGCAGCTAGTCTGCTTTCATTGTGTAACTTTCGTGTTGTGTGGTTTCCATGAACGAATAACAGGAAATAATTATCCTGAATTGTTTTCTTTGTGATCTCCTTGAATTTGTCAAAGAAAAAACCTTTAAGAAATTATTTCAAGGGAGAAGAAACCTTCAAATAAATGATGATATATGGGAAGGGATACATTTATCCTTGATATTGTTATGGGAGGACCAAACAGAATATAAAAATGTCCTGCCTTTTGTATTACAGTCATCTCTTAAGTGGTCTGCTGTCTTCTGAGGCTTCAACTGAATCCCAAGGGAAGGCCTCATAAAGGAATTCTTCTCAAGGATCATTTTAGTAAAGGTGTTTGTTACCATGGAAGGTTGTTGGTTTTGAAAAATTTCTAGAGCAGTTATTTTTCTGTTGGAGAAATCATCCATCCAAATTATCTGCCCACAAATCTCATGAGGAATTTTGAAAGCTTGATTGAGTACTCTTCTAAAAGACAAGTTGTACCTATAAGAGGGGGGGGAAACCCTATAGAAATTTAGTTAAATTTAAGAAATTCAGTCCATCATGAAGCACATCTACTGAGCAACCGTATCTACTGTATATATAGTCTGATAAGAAACAGGAGAAAATAAGCCAGTAAGAAAGATTAAGCAAAGCTATGCAAACTACAACTTTCTCTTGCAAGCCTCCTGTACGCAATCAATCTAAATCTCTGTCAAGAACAATCTGTTCCCTCACCAGAAACCTGATGTGGACTGATAGAGAGGTTCACAAATCATGCTAACTCATCATATAATTTGTCTGAATTAAATGTATTAGAATAGTCTACCCAATTGTGGTAAACTATGAATAAAGAGAGCACCACTTACTATGCTGTGTGCTCCGAATGTGTTTGCAAGAGAAGCATTAGCCCACCCACCTCCCTTTTGGCTTTTCTTCACTAATCCAAGTAGCCTCAGTCATATCCACTGCCAGCATATGAATTCTCAGCTTATCGCCTAAAGAATTGTGGGCCTTAGAAATGGATGCAGCATTTATTTGCACTTCCCACTTACCTGTATATTTTTTCCTACTTCTGCTATAGAAAACAAAGAGTTTAAAAAAACCATCTATTAGCTCACTAGAATTCTATAGGACTGGCTGGGAACTTGGAAATGTTCTTGGAATTATGAGAATGGTCATTCCAATCCATCCAAGGAACATAATACTAAAGAATATTTTAGTCTGCCTCCTCAATGAGAATTCTCTCCAATGAAGCTAAAGTCTATTTGAGAGTTGTTATAGCACTGGTAGCACTGCTGGTAGCCTGTCTGTCTGATTTTATTTGCCTGATAACGTCTGAAACAATGGATTAAAATGATTGAGAAATCTTGGGCAATGGCAATTTAATTTGTCAAGTATTTAATTAGTCACTGTCTTTGAAGTCTCCTTCTGTCCATCAGGCAGTGGTTCATGTTTCAGAGTCCTTTACTCGTTCATTCCTAGAATAGTGTTTATGCTATCTGACTCCATGTTCCCGGGCAGGATCTGATTTATTATGTTGAATGATGCAATTCCTCATTCAGAATTTAGTGTTTGGGTTATCAGGTGGCTACTGAATAAGAACCATACACAATATACAAAATATACAACATACACCAAAAAAAAAGGATTTTAAGTGATAAATCACTGGTAACCTGGGCAAGGAAGGTATAAAAGAGAAAATAATTATTGTAAAAACCGAGGAGACAGTTTAGCACCTTTGCCATTCGAGAGAAGGTCTGAAAGTGTTTGCAAATGAGGCAATCATGTGTATATCCCTTTTGTTATGATGTAAAAACTGCCTTTTTTTTTGAAAAAGCAATCCAACAAAATACTGAGTCATAGGGCTAGATTCTCATCTGATGTAAGTAATGCTGTATAATGCTTAACATCAATGGCCTTCCATCTCCTTATGACTTTGTTTAACTATTATCTTAAAGTGGAATAAAATTGTCTTTTTGTATAGTGGAGATGCATAAATATCTTGGAAATAAAGCTTTAAGGGCCAATGCCCATTGTTAAGCTATATTTCATTTCATGCTCACTTTTCAGCCCAATAATTGCTAAGGAAAGGATGGTGACAACTGGCTCTGAAATTCACAAAATTGTACTGCTCTATTTGTCTGATAAAGAGCAACCAGAATTAGGAATGGCAGGAGACATCAATTAATGTGCAATGAATCTGAATGTATACCTATGAGATCTCAAAAACAAAGCAGATAAAGTCAGGAATGAAAGACAAAATCAAGAAAATTCTAGAATATTAACGCAGAGAGCACTGCAGAGCTGAAGTTCAAGAATAAAATTGAAAGAAAAGTCTGAAATTTTGGGATCCTGAGATGTCAAGATAACTAGATAAAAATGGAAGCAGATTAGGATATTATTTCCAGCAAACTGACTGCATCTTAGCTAGATACTTTTAGAGTCCAACCTTCTTTGCTGACTTTTATTCCAGCTATTTCTCAAATAAGAGACTGAATGTTCTCAAGAAGCCTCTTTGCATTTCAGTCACTGTGGAGACAGAGGTTGCAATAGTGAGCTTCTATATGCAGATAGCAGCCATTCAAGAGATTTGAGAGAATTCCAGGTTCTGCTTTAAATGCAGGTTAAACTGAGCTTGCACTTATCTCTTTATTGAGAACTCTTATCTGATCATAAAATCTCTCCTGAGGCATTGCTTAGTTCTTTATAAAACTGACCAACTAATCTTCAGTGATAAGATCCCCAAAGGGAAACCCTGAGAATTTTAGAAAAATGTAAATGTTATTTGCTCCTACATAGCTTCATGAAAAGCATAGTTTTTTGCTTGTCTAGTTAGTGTGAAGATGCCATATTAAAGATGCCAATTAAAGATGAAGCAGGCACCTAAGCAGACAGGACAAAAAGCCAGGAATCTTGTTCAAAAGATTCCTGGGGAGGAAGATAGAAAAGAAAGAAATTTTTTGAGGGGGGGAGAAATCACCTGAACCAGGCAAAGGAAGTTGGACCTGAGGATCTAGAAAAACTCAGTCCAGATTAATCAAGAAAGCAAGAACATTGGGGATAAAACGAGGTGCTGAAACCCACCAACTATTTGGATGCAGACTTGATGGCTTCCATCCCTCCAGCTAGTGCCTAATTGAGAAGGATGTGGGTAAGTGCAGCTGAGTATATATGTGCATGTGACAAAGAAGAAATGTACATTGTAATCAGTAAAGTGTTGCTATTACTTTAAATTCATTGCATCTCCATATATTTATTTATTTATTTATTTATTTATTTATTTATTTATTATTTGTTCTTCTATGCCGCCCTACGCCCTATTAAAAATAAACAAACCTGATGTGTTTTAGTATTCTGTGGAAAGTGATTTACTGTATGTGCACTTCTAGTTACTTCCTGGCTCTTGACCTGGGTTCTTGTCTACTTTAGTTGCACCTAACTGGACACGCCAGATAGAAAATGAGAGAGGCTTACAAGATCCATGTGCCTCAATAGTCTGAGAGTGTTTGAGTGAGTGAACAATTAGCCAAATCTGGGAGCTATGTAACATTAGTTTAGTTCTAACAAAACAAAAATTATAATTTGCCCTACCTAACTAGCTACAGGATAAACTGAGAGTCCCTCGGGAGTTGGGCGGCATAGAAATTTTAATAAATAAATAAATAAGTTCAGGAACAAACAGCTTATTGTTTTCTAAGCTTATCATTGAGGCCTGAAGATTTGTAAAGCTATGGCTTTTGAGTTTTCACGTCTTGTTAATGAGTGGGAAAGATGATAAATTAGAGCTGGGGAGAATGATCAAAGTGAAATAAGGTTTAGGGGAAAAAAAGATTAGTTCATCATGATGATGAAATCAATTCAAGAGTTCTAAAAGCAATCCAAAGTCACCAAAGATGATCGAGTAACATAAGGGCAATACTAGATATGGACTGAATATAACTGAGTAAGAAATGGCAGATTTAAATGTCACAATTGAGATGTTTCCCTGGGGCCTCCTAATATTACTTGTAAGAAACCATGTGCCACTTTATGCAAGATTCTTTATGCAGTTTATTTCTCACCCCCTTCATTTGCCAGTGATTTTTAAGTCTTGGACTATCAAGGTAGGCAGAACCAGGCACCTACATCCACTGTTTCTTTTTGAATAGCACTGCTAAGTTCTCTTTCAAATCAGTTTGCAGTTGTGATGGTTTTCATGACTCCTAATCCAGAACTAACAGAATCTTATCCTCATCTGTAGATTTTCCTGAGAGAAGATGACACAGTTACAATTAGCAACTGTCACGCTATTTATTGGACATTGCTCTTTATAATAGAGCTTTATTCCTGAGGAATCCTGTTTTGCAGTGTCTAGTACATCTTTGTGCATGAATTATATGCATCCATGCTCTGGGGGTTTGACAAGGCTGCAGCGTCTAACTCACAGTAGTCTTAAATTACTGTATTTTTCAGAGTATAAGATGCACCTTTTCCCCCACTAAAAGTGGCTGAAAATTTGGATGCATCTTATACTCCGAATGTAGCTTTTTCGAAGCTTTTTTTTCCAGGCCTAACAAGGTGCTAAAGATCTTCCCGGCTCTTCCCAGCTTACAGGCTTGTTTTCATTGCTACTCCCTCCAGAAAAGTTTTTTTCAGCCCTAACGAGGTGCTAACGATCTTCCTGGCTTGCAGGATTTTTTCATTGCTGCACTCTCCGAATAAGTTTTTTTCCAGCCCTAAGTCTTTGCAGGCTTTTTTTCATTGCTACTTGCTCCGAAGAATGTTTTTTCCAGCCCTAACGAGGGGCTAAGGATCTTCCCGGCTCTTACCGGCTTGCAGGCTTTCTCATTGCTACTCTCTCCGAAGAAGTTTTTTTCCAGCCCTAAGTTTAAGATTAAAGATTAAAATTTAGCCTCTTTTTGTATGTGTTGCAGGCATGACTTGCTTTTAAAAAGGGTCAAAACTTTGTTCATGCAGGAGCAAGTGCTATCATGATTTTTTTTAACTCCATCCATACCTTTGCAAACACCCAGTATCTTATCCTACTTTAGTGTAAGAGGCTCAGGGTGGTTTATAGTTTGACAAAATAAAGTAAAAATAAGTACCATGGAAATAAATAAAAACAATAGAAGTTAAGTCATGGAGGTGGAAGCGTTGCAAATTTACATACAAGTCTTGGCTTGAAATTTCTGACATTGAACCAGCCCCAATCCTGAGCTTCCTACTTCAGCACCTATATTATTCCTTATAATTAATAATATTTCAGAAATGTTCCAGAAAAAGCATGACATGTTTCCAGATGTTTGGAATTAACATACAATCTTTGAAAATGGACAGGCTGTGGCTGTTAAGAATAGTTTTATTTTGACCTTTCAATAAATCTTCAAAATTTGAAAGTAGAATTCAGAGTATGTGTCTTTGTAGCACACTAATGGTATGTGGGAAAGACCTTGGGAGACAAGCAACAACATTCTGCTTAGGGACTGATCATATAAGAGATCTTAGCCGGAAGCTGAATATTGGGCAGGACCAGCGGCGGGTTGCTGCCTTACCAGTGCCGGAGCGCTGCGCACACATCTCCACGCTTTGGGCGTGCACGCGCTCAGTTCGGGCATGCGTGTGTGCACTATGCGTGCATGCCCCCTCGCACAATTTTGCTTCTGCGCATGCGCGGAAGCAAAATTGCACCGAGATTTCATGAGGGGACGCGCGCACGTGTGAGATTTCAGCGAGATTTTGCTTCCGCGCATGCGCAGAAGCAAAATCTCACCAAAATCTCTCTCTCTCTCGCACGTCCCCTCGTGAGATTTTGGCGCGATTTTCCTTCCACGCATGCGCAGAAGCAAAATCGACCCAAAATCACCGGGAAAAAATGGCGATGCGCGCGATGGACCAGCAGAGAGGGTTCCGGAGCGGTTGCGAAATCCGCCGCTCCCTACTGGAGCTGCGCATTGGGCAGCTCCGGCAGGAACCCACCTCTGGGCAGGACAACATGACCAGAAGGGGACTCTTCATAGTTTCTCAGGTTGTAAAGAAATCAGTGGGAGAATTGTATTTTCAGTCTTTCAAGATTCTGTTCATATAGCTTTACAATAAAGTAGAATTAGCTTACCCTGTTGTATTTCCTGTTTGGTCTACCTGGTAAGCAGGAACGGGTTGCTCTCTTAATTTGCTACTGGTGCGCTGCGCGTGCATCACCACATTTCATGCGTGCGGATGCCCCTCGATATGTGCGCTTCTCGCTATGCATGCGCACCCCCTCGCTACGTGCGCATGCCCCCTCGCTACACATGCGTGCCCCCTCGTGTGATTTTGCTTCCGCGCATGCCGGAAGCAAAATCGCACCGAAATCTCACAAGGGGACGCACACGCGCACCCGATTTTGATGATTTTTTTGCTTCCACGCATGCGCAGGAAGAAAAAAGAGCCCAGAAATTCTGAAAAAAGATGGCGGCTCCTAGGAACCGGCAACCGACCGCACCGGGTCGGTAGCCTCTTGGTGACATCCCCAGCCCACCGCTATCGGTGTGATAGAGTGGACTGCACCGGTAGGAACCCATCATTGCTGGTAAGGCTAAAATTACATATGTGCCATGACGAGACAGAGGGCTGTATATGGTATATTGATCAGGATGATCAATATATCATATACCCAAAATGAATATTTCCAGACATAAATCATGCTTCTAAAACTTTCTTCTAATTATAGCTATGCAAACAACACTGAAATAATGTCAGTATCTTTTGTCCATGAACTTTAGTACTAAATCATTTGGCTTTCTAAAGTTCTAGGAACTACTTCTCTAAAGTTAGGAGTTAAAAAAAATCAGCTTTAGCAAGTTAACCTTACAGTCTTAAATGTAATTTGCTATCTCCAATTAAAATTCAAACCTCAGACAATCTAAAATTGTCCTTTCTCTTTTGAAACAACTTTCTGACATTCTAATGAAAGACTGATGAATGGATCATTAACACAATCATGATCCTTTGTCTTTTTCTTTAATCAGCAAGTGGCAATTCTGTGTACTTGTTTTTATAAGTGGTAGGATGGGAGATGGAGTCAAAGGCAGTTGTGTATCATGTAAGGTATCTTCATCAAGGAATAAAAGGCTTTGTGATTGAAGCTATTTGGTATGCATTTCCCCTTTTGTAAAGAAAGAGTAGAAGATACTGTACAAAATAATGTACAAAAGCCTCAGGGTATAACAGGCTCTCAACTATTAGTTCTCCATTTTACCATAGCTGCAGCCTAGTGCAGAGCATTAAACCGTTTAGTTTACAATTTCCAGAAAAGTCTGGCTCTGTCACTCACTTATATAAAATATTGGCTCTACTTAGAAGTAATTGTGCAAAGTTCAGTGACAGTGTACTTGCTCAGCACTGTTGCAGAATCAGTTCCTTAAAACATTGAGTAAGAAAAGATCACAGTCTGAAACTCTTGAAGGTCATTTACTCATCTATGCAGAGGAGAGATGGCAATCTCCTCTGCCTCATGGGCTACATGTATTGTCAGGAAGCTAGTTGTACGTGGTAGTGGGCCCTCCCTTGTAATCTGGTTCTTCACTATCTTAGTAGCACTAGGACAGTGATGGCGAACCTTTTTTCCCTCGGGTGCCGAAAGCCCAGGCGCGTGCTCTATCATGCACGTGCGAGTGCCCACACCCAAAATTCAATGCCTGGGGAGGGCAAAAACGGCCTCCCCCGCCCCCACAGAGGTCCTCTGGAGGCTGGAAATGGCCCGTTTTCCGACTTCCGGTGGGCCCGGTAGGCCGTTTTTTGCCCTCCCCAAGCTCCAGATGCTGCCCTGGAGCCTGGGGAGGGCGAAAACACCCCTGGAGGCCCTCCGGAAGCCTAAAATGCCCAGCCAGAGCCTCCCCGTGAGCCAAAAATCAGCTGGCCGGCACGCACATGCACGCTGGAGCTGAGCTAGGGCAACGGCTTGCATGCCAGCAGATATGGCTCCGCGTGCCACCTGTGGCACGCGTGCCATAGGTTCACCATCACTGCACTAGGAGTAGGAAGGCAAAAAAATCAATATAACAGTATGAGTCATAAGTGCTCAAATGTAAGCTATTTTTATAAAGAATTTTGAATATCTATCCTTTGAATATCTTATATTTCTCACTTGTACCTTTCCCCTAAGAAGACAGTATTTTATTTGTACCAGGTTAAAGACACTATTAAAATAAAGTCAATCTGAGCTTTCTGTTTAGAAAGCATTCCACAATGAAAATACTATTTTATAATAAAATGTACATGACAAGACAATCTTTGCTGATATGAATTGGATTGAGTATTAGATGAATAATCACAATAGGACAAAAATGTATAATGCCAAAATTCTGATGTACCCTATATGTATCAGAAAAAGATGAAGCAGGGGATCCTTTTCTTAATGTTTTCCACAATAAAGCTGAATTTAAGTTGAAGAAAGAAAAGACTACTGGTAGTTCTCACTTAACAACCAGTTGTTAGCAACCATTCAGAGCACAATGGATCCCTGCAAAGGTACTTATGACCCAATTTTAATGATTAGAAAACATTATTTGTATTTTTAATTTAATAAAGCTCCATTATTATTTTTTAAGTTTCCATATGAGCCTGACAAAAATGGACAATGGTCTTAAAGATCTTGTTAACTTTAGTAAGTGGTCTCTCTAAAACAGCTGCAAATTTTTTAGACAAAGATGAAAACCAGAAAATCTGAGTGGCTTTAATATACAGTATATGTTCCCAAACATAGATGGAATGTCTGGTTTTTACCATGGCTTTGTTACCCCTGGTGAACCATAGTTAAGGGTTATGGCCTATCGCAGGACTCTTGCTAGCTTTTGTTGAGATAGCTGTGGATGGATTTCATGGAGTAAGTAGGTGCTTTTATTTTATTTATTTATTTATTTATGTCAAGTATGTGTTAGTAATATATATAGATGTAGCATTGTTTATGTACATAAGATTGGTACTGATAAGGGGGAACATTAGGACAGGGACGGTAGGCACGCTGGTGCACTTATGCACGCCCCTTACTGACCTCTTAGGAATCGGGTGAGGTCAACAGTGGACAGTCTTAGGGTAAAGTTTTGGGGGTTTGGTGACGAAACCATAGAGTCAGGTAGTGAGTTCCAGGCATTTACCACTCTGTTGCTAAAGTCATATTTTCTACAATCAAGTTTGGAGCGGTTCACTTTGAGTTTGTATCTGTTATGTGCTCGTGTATTGTTGTGGTTGAAGCTGAAGTAGTCATTCACAGGAAGGATGTTGTAGTGGATAATTTTATGAGCTATGCTTAGGTCGTGCCGAAGGCGACGTAGTTCTAAGCTTTCTAAGCCTAGGATTTCAAGTCTGGTTGCGTAAGGTATTCTGTTGCGGGTAGATGAGTGGAGGACTCTTCTCATAAAGTATCTCTGGACACTTTCTAATGTATTTATGTCCGATATGCGGTGTGGGTTCCAGACAGATGAGCTGTATTCAAGGATTGGTCTGGCGAATGTTTTGTATGCTCTGGTTAGTAGTGTGATATTACTGGAGAAGAAGCTACGTAAGATTAGGTTAACAGTTCTTGAAGCCTTTTTGGCGATGTTGTTGCAGTGGGCTTTGGCACTTAGGTCATTTGATATGAGTATTCCAAGGTCTTTGACAGAGTGAGGGTCGTCTGTAAGGTCTTGTCTATTCAGCTTGTATTTAGTGTTCTGATTTTTTTTGCCAATGTGTAGGACAGAGCATTTGTTGGTTGAGATTTGGAGTTGCCAGATGTTTGACCATTCTGACACAAAGTCTAGGTCTTTTTGGAGGATAGCAGTGTTGTCGGTGGTGTTGAAGAGTTTTACATCATCGGCGAAGAGAACGCAGTCGCTTGTAATGTGATCGCAAAGGTCATTTATATAGAATATAAAGAGTGTGGGTCCTAGTACGCTGCCTTGGGGTACACCGCTATTAACAGGAACGGGATTTGATAGGGTGCTCCCTATTTTGACCACTTGTTGTCTGTTTGACAGGAAAGCAGTTATCCAGTCATGTAGGGGTCCAGAGATGCCGTAGGATTTCAGTTTCAGAAGTAGTTTATCGTGAACCACTGAGTTGAAGGCTTTACAGAAGTCTATGTAAACTGCGTCTATTGTTTTGCCATGGTCAAGTTTTGTGGTCCATATGTTTTTGCAGTGTCGTAGTTGTAGATTGCAGGATAGTTTTTTCCTGAAACCGAATTGTTTGTTTGAAAGTAGGTTGTTAGTTTCTAGGTGGAGGGTAATGGATTGGTTTATGATTGATTCTATGACTCTGCATATGATGCAGCATAAAGAGATTGGTCTGTAGTTTTCTACTAGACTGGGGTCTCCCTTTTTGAAGATGGGGATGGCCATGGCTAATGACCATAGGTTTGGTAGGGAACTGGTCCTGTAGGATTTTTCAAAGATTATGTGTAGTGGTTCAGCAATGGCTGTGGAGATCTTTTTTAGGAAGTATGCACATAGTCCATCTGGTCCGATTGACAGAGAAGGTTTTAGGTCGCGTAGTGCTTTTTCAACGTCGTATTCAGTGAAGGCTATTTGTGTTAAATTGTTGTGAGTATTTGTGGTACGACTAGGGAATTTGGGGCATGAGCCATTGCTGTTTACAAAGACTGAGCCAAAGAATGTGTTGAAGAGGTTAGCTTTGACTGTTTCATCATAGCATTCTTTGTTGTTGGGTCCTTTAGTGGTGGGAGGGGTCTCGAGTCCTTGAGTTTGTTATTTACGAAGTTGTAGAAGGTGCGGTTAGATTTAGTGCGCAGAAGGTTTTCCTCTTGTTTGCTGCGGTAATTGGAGCATTCCATCTTTATTTGGTGGCATATATTTTTGTAGCGGTTTTTGAAGTTAGCCTGTTTTGTTTTTTCGCCAGAGGGATTTTTTTGGGGGGATTGAAGCTTTCTTATTGATATGGGTAGTTTGTTTTTCTTTGTTATGGTGGTTATTAGTGGTAATTGCGCTTTTGCTATTGCAGAAAATGAGGTTGAGGCAGTTGTTGAGTCTAGTATTGTTCGATATTAGTTGGTCAAGTCCAAGATTGGTAACAGCTTTGTATAGGGTTGTATGGATGGGTTCAGTCATCCAGTTAATGAGAGGAAGATTGAGGTCTCCAAGACAGATTAGGGGGTACGGGCAGGAGGTTGCCCATGTTAGCAGTGAGGTTAATTTGTTCGCATGTGTGATGTCGTAGTCTGGGGCTCTGTAACAAAGTAGGAAGCGAAGTGTGGTATTTAAGGACAGATCGAAGACTATGGTTTCAGGAAGGTTGAGATCATTTGCAACTTGGATATTTTTTAGGTTTAGTGTCTTTTTGTAGAATATAGCTATTCCGCCTCCTCTGCGGGTTTCACGGTCGGACCTGAAGACAAGGTAGTTTCTTGCTGTGATGATGGAGTCAGGGAGGGATGCGTTTAGCCATGTTTCGCAGACAAAGATAATGTCGAAGGTGTCAGTGTTTAGTAGGAGGAGGAATTCAGGCATTTTGTTAACTACACTTCTTGTATTGATTAGTTTGCATTCGAGATTAGAATTGGATTGGATTGAGGAAGTAAGGGGCGTGCATACCTAGTCTTGGTTGGTGGTGTGTAGGATGTTGTTTTGTTGTTGGGGGATGGTTGGTTGGATGTTGTGGGATGGATTACGGGTCTTGTTTTTGATGCGGTCGGCACGGTAATCTATGTATAGGTTTGTTTCACCTAGATCTAGCCGTCTTTTGAGATCCGCACAGAGTTCACGGGAGCGGATGCGTTGTAGTAGTGATAGATCTGGTCTAGATTTAAGTTTGCTATGATTGGTATTGTTTCTGGCAATGAAGTTTATAGTGTGGATAAATTTCCATTTGCTGGGCTCGTTTTTACAAACCACTCTGCAGAATTGGGGGGACACCGAGCCATCATTATTCATGTGGTCAGGGCCATCTCTGGAAACTTCGATGATGTCGTTAGGGGTAATGGTTTGTGTATGATGGCTGCTGCTGATGTTGCGGACTTTGTTGATGTCAGGCTCATCGTTTTCTTCTAGTCCAAATAGGATTGCATTAGGATGTTTTTGCTCGCGGTCGATGGTGTCTTTGACTATAGTGGAGATGTCAGTGGTTGGGTTGGTAGGTCCTTGTGGTTGTGGATTAGGTAGTGGTTGAGGTGGTTGTTGAGTGGTGCTAGGTAATTGGTTTGTTGGGTTTGCATTTTGCTGTGCTAGGATTTTTCGTTCCAAAGATGTAAAATGTGATTCTAGGCATGATAGTAGTCGTGATTCTAGGCATGCTTCTAATTTTGTTTCAATGGTTTCTATGGTTGTTTGTTGAGTCTTTGTGGTTGCTTCTAAGGTAAGGATCCTGTCGGAGATAGCAATGAAGTTGTCCAGTTTTGGTGAGCAAGATGGGCATATATGGAGAAATGAAGGCGTATCTTGGAGAAAGGTGGCTACATGCTTGTTTATTTTTAGGCAGGAGTGGTGGGTAGATTTGGGGCATATGTGGCATTTCATGGAAGCGTCTTGTTCGTTGATGGCAATATTGCATTTGTAGCATGTGCTGGGGTCGTTTGGGTTGCTGTTGTTTTCCAGGTCATTTGTTTGTGGGTTTTTGGTAGTGTTGTTTTTTGGGTTTTTGCTTGGCATTGTCACTGATTTGTTTGTGTTTGATATCCTATACAGTAAACCTATATATATATGTAAGTATATAAGTATATAAGTATATAAGTATATAAATATATAAATATATATGTGTAACAAATACAATTCAGCCTGATAAAATAGTGGATAAATCCAGTTGGGTTTAAGATTAACAACTAACAACTAATTAATTAGCTAGCTAGTAGTCAATCAATTATTAAACAAATATCTATTAGTTTCATCAAATATCAATCAGTTATCATTCAGTTTCATCAAATATCAATCAATCATCAATTATCAATCATTTAGTTTCATCAAATATCTATAAATTATCATTCAGTTTCATCAAATATCTATTAATTAATATTCAGTTTCATTAATTCTCATTTCATTGTAGAAGAGATATTAAGAATTTGAATATGGTTTGCACAGTCCTTAACTGATATTCCTCCCCATAAAGGGGTTCTTTCTGTTGTTTTAATCAAATTTCTGGGATTTTTTAGTTTTTATATTTCTCTTTCAGTGCATAGTCTGGGACTGGGATTCCAATGGCAAGCATGACTTCATTGGAGAATTCAATTCAACTTTCAAGGAAATGCGAGGAGCAATGGAAGGAAGACAGGTAGGCTTAGATAAATGTATTTTATTTGTAAATAAACAGATAACAATCTATCAGAGTAATGGAAAAAAGTGGGTGTTGTTTTGCTTACACTTTGGTTTTTAGAATGCTTTATACGGGAAATCAGACAAAGAACTATTAAAATACATACATATCATCATCTTGGCAAAAAAAAATTAAACACATGGAAAGAATACATTAGTAGTGAGCTGGAATTAGCTCACTTTGCAGAAGAGAAAATGGTTGTGAATGTTTTTGGCTGAATAATCATCTCAAGCACATTTGAGATAAACTGGCATAATAGCACAAGGAGCCAGTCCACTGATCTTTCACCTCTGTTAATGATGTTTGGGTAATGGCCAGTGGTGGGTTGCTCCTGGTTCGGCCCAGTTCTCTGAACCGGTAGCGCCGGTGGCAGGAGTTCCGCCCATCCACCCAGGATGCTTCCACACATGTGCAGAGGCGTCACCCACGTGAGTGTGCGCGCAAACCGGTAGCAACGAGTTTTAGAACCCACTACTGCTAATGGCACTAGCTCATAAATGCTGTATATGGAGTTACATGGAAGAGAGCTTTATCTGGATCCATCAACACATCTACTTTTCCTCATCTAGAGATATCAGTAAACAGTAATGTGTTTTACATCTCAGATTAATTGGTGAATACAATACATTTGGTGAATACAATTGGTTCTTGCCACTACCACCACCCAACAAACACAACACCTTTATGATTGGCATCTATGCTGTCTTAAAATGTCATGAATTATTTCAATAGGAATTGAAGGTAGATTTTAATTGGAGTTTATGAGAAATCCTATTCTTTTCAGGGCAGCTGGACTTAATTCCTAGAATCTTTCTAAAAGTTTGTATGAATTAGAAAGTTATGGGTGACCAAAATGGGAAAATATAACATACCTATAGTTTTACTTCTTATTTTAAAAATATAGAAAATCATATAGTACTTTTTGGCATTTTACCACTAAATTTCAGTAGCAGAAAGAGATGGGCAGAAATAGGAAATATAATTTTGCTAGTGCTGATTTGGATCAGGTAAACCAGAATTTTGGGTCTCCTGCACTAAAATTAAAGTTATAGTTTATACTGTAGCTTTCTTATAACTAGGGGGGGGAGTAAGGGAAGTGAGGATCAAAAGGATGTTTTTGATTATTAATTAATTATTACAGTCTGGTTAGCAGTTTTGATTGATGACAGTTGTTAGATATGACAAATTATTGTCATTTCTTGTGGGTGTATAATACTGGATATTGGATTTATTAGCTTTGATCCATTTAATTAAGGCAATTAAACTTTGATACTTGTCTATTTTCTTCTTGTAATAGTAAACCAAACTAACAGATGATTTCCAAAATGTTGTAACATTTCCATACCAAAACAGTTGAATTGTAAACATTTTGGGATTGTAACATTAATTCAGAAGTATCTGAAGATACGTCACAGGTTGCAGTAACCAGATAAAGGAACTGGGATGAACATGAAACATTATTGTAGTAATTAGTAGCACTGTGCATAAGCCACTGAATTCACTTTGCAGGATAACTATGAGGCTCAGGAAATATCTTGGCTTACTGTGCATTGACCAGTCATCTCATCTTTGCTAGAAGTATTCTCCTTTCAACGCTTAAATAGAAATTTCCATTAGCTCCTGATAACCTATTGTAAGTGTAGTTTCACCAGCAATGTCCAACCTGCTCCAAGTTTTTCCAGTCAGTCTCTTGTATTGTCCAATGAGTTATATCCGCATAATCTCCTACTCTGTCTAGAGGTTGGGACTGGAGTTATCAATAATTGTTGGACTGCTAGTGTTACTGTTATCCTATAATATCTTGCTGATTTCAGAATCAAATATTCCTTCTGCATCCTATTTTCACCAAGATGTTCTACATACAGTATCAAAATGTGTTTATATCTATCTATGATGTCAGCAAATTGGGAACAAAACTTTGTGACATAATGAGTTGGAGACACAATGAGTTGGAGCTGTCTATATATTTATATTTGTATAAGTGAATACAAATCTGTCCAAAATGGTGCTGAACTGATCTGGGTTCAAATTTTATTGTGAATTGGAGCACAATTCTAATATTTAGCCTTTCTCTTCCTGATCTCTATTGGCATTTACTCTCATATCAATTTATCTGAAAAAACTAGAGCTTATCATGAAAAAGAAAAATCCAGTATTGCTTAATCTATTAATTTTAAAACATTAGTTGGGGAAAGAGTGTTTGTGGCTAGGATACTTTTAATCTTGGACTTAAACAAGTTTAATAAAAATGAAGCTAAAGCTATTTATGTGTGCCAAGAAAATTCCTCTGCTCAACTGTAAAAAATAACCTTAAAATGAAGTTGCACCTGAACAATTAGCAGTGGGATTATTATATAACTGAAAAATGTTACCACTGTATAATAGGAAATGGAATATGAAGTGAAATTAAATTAATATTGAAGAATATTCTTACATTTATGCTGTCTATGCAAATTTCCATAAAGTGGAACTATTATATAACTTTGTTTATAAACTTATCTTTAAAACGTAACTCTGCAAACATTGAGCTTTGGATGTATAGTTCATAAACTATAATTACTTGATCTGTATATATGTTCACTATAAATATAAAATTGGTGAATGGTAAATCTCTGCAGATGACATCGAATAGCCATTTTGGCTGATTTTGTAAACTAAGTAGAGTCTGCTGTGGCTAGTATGCAGAGAAGGAACCATTTGGGAATTCTAGGGCTGTGAGCAAAATTGGACAAATAGCCCAGGAGAACACATGAGCAAAGTACTGCCATTACACTGCAAAGAAAGTGCCAGGGATGCCATTTGGGATAGCCCATCCAAATAGGCAAACTTGGCATCAAGTTAAGATAAAGATCAAATTTTAAAAAACCCTACAAATATTAGTCGGGGGGGGGGGGTTAGAATTGGCAGTTAATCTAGGGCCAATAGACCTCTGATGAGATCAGCAGAAGTTAAATAAAAAGCTTCTTTTAACTTTTGTAGTTTCCCTCTGTACCCACAGATTTTAAAAATTGATGTCTCTGAAGCCAATATGCAGCATGTAACATAAATCTAAAATAACCTCTGGTATGACCTTAACAACTATAAAAAATAAATACTAGCACGGATAATATTACCTAGTTTGGCAATGAAATGTCTGCAAGAAAACTGCCAAACTCAGAAAGGACTCCACACATAAATTCTCTTCAAAATAATCTTCAAAAAAAAATCCATCAGTGATAATTGATCATAGTAATACCTATTGATTTATATCAATCAATCAATCAATCAATCAATCAATCAATATGCTTAATGTTTTGACTGTCACTGATAATAAATGACTTATCACAGACAATCACAATTTATGTTGTTATGATTATCAGTTTTAGACCATGCCAGTTTCTTAAACCTATACTTTCTTTCTTGGATTAAATATTAATAATTGTAGTTTTCTGATTCATAGAAAATTTAAAAAAATATTTTTCTTACAAAAATAACAGGACTAAAAAGGATTGAGCTTTCAAATCAACTGGATTTGAACTCAAATTCTGAATTTCAGATTTCTTTTAGAAATCTAACACTTATATTATGAAAAATATGGTTGCCTTTGATTTTGATTACTAACACATTTTGCCAATTTTGGGGGGCTGCAAATGAGACTTCAGAATTCCCAATGGAGGAAAATAGGTGCAGTAAGCTGAAAGGAACAGATCTGAATGATAAAATTTAATACATCTCTATCAGTGTTTTCAATTAAATTGTGCAGAATATTGTTTTGTTTTTAGGACATTTGGGGGGCAAGGTAGGGGGGTGTACTGTGAACTGGAGCAAGTACTCCAGAAAACAAAAGTGCAAGAAAATATTTTTAAAAACCTTCCCAGTAATATGTGTTTTTATTTCTGTGTGTTTCTTTAGCCGGGGGGGGGGGAAATCTCAATACCAATATTGAGATCTAAGATAGAAATAATCAACTATCTGGGCTTTCTACTTTAGGAAAAAACCTCTTATTCTCTTTCTGGACTGATCAGGTCCATTTTAGCCAGATTACAAAAACAGAGATGGATAATCTATTACTATTTTCTTTGGATATTAGCTGTAATAAAAATCCCAGCTCTGCCAGGCTCTGATGCATGTGTATATAAGCAGAGTGCATATAAACTCACCTTTATCAGAGTCCAAAATTATATCATGGGTACTGTTAAGTCTTGAGCTGAACAAACGAAGCGAAGGCAGGCATGCAGCAACTCTGTTTATTAACAATGGTAGAACAGCAACAACCAAGAAAGAGTTAACCAGAACAGAATCTCCTCAGCCGCGTCTTGACAGTTCATTTATATGTGGCTGTCAAGACGTGACAACCAATAGAAGGAACGGAAAACTCCCGCGTGGCAGCTGGCTGGGTCTTATCCAATCGGAGACGCCTAACGCTGTCTCCGAGGCACCGTGGGGATGCAACACCCCTCCCCACCTGACATGCGCAAACATAGTCATCTAGGTATGCTGGGCGCCTGCGCAGCCGGGTGGAGCGACACGGTTCCCCAGATGCATTTGAAAGTTCCTGCAGTTCAGTTCAGACTGCGCTGGAGGGCTGGCGGCATGAAGAGCCGGGCTGGGCAGGCTGGGCGGAGCCACCAGTGATCCGGCGGCGGACAACGGACCTTCAGGTAGGTGGAGTAGCAGAGCGGTCTCAGGGGCATCGGTGGCCACCAGCGGGGACATCTGCCCGGGGGGAGTTTGTGCCACAACAATCCCGGGGGTGGCGTGTTGGCTGCGGGTGAATGGCCTCGCAGCTGGTCGACATGGGGCCTCCATGTCCTTCCATCGTCTAGTTTGACCCTGTAGGAACAGGGGCCGTTTATTCCGATGACTCTGGCTGACAGCCATTTAGACTCCCCCCCCCAAAGTTTTGCGCAAACATGAGGTCCCCTTCCACAAACCCCCAGAGGCGGTCATTTAACAAGTTCGGACACTCTGTGGCGTATGCTGGATGCAAGCGGTCTAGGACCGTGCGCAGGCAGCAGCCCATTAGGGCTTCGGCAGGGCTACGGTTTGTGGTCGGGCAGGGGGTGGAGTGCTATGCAAGGAGGTATTGGGTCACCCTGTCCTGCCAATTAGGTATGGGCAAGCGACTAAGGGCCTCCTTGGCCGATCGGACAGCCCTTTCAGCCCAGCCATTGTTAGCAGGGTGCCAAGGAGCAGTTAGGGCCTGGCGAATTCTCAGGGATGCCAGGAATAGCTGGAACCTGGTAGAAGTGAATTGTGGCCCATTGTCAGAGACCACCATGTCAGGCAGGCTGTGTGTAGCGAACAGTCTCATCAAGGTGCGAACAGGGTGTCAGCCGTGGTGGTGGTCATAAGTTCTATTTCAACCCACCCCAAGTATGCATCCACAAAGACCAGGAACTGATGGCCCCGGTAAGGACCAGCGAAATCCAAATGTAGTCTGGTCCAGGGCCCCCTCAGATTTTCCCATGCCCTTGGGGTAGCAGGCAGCAGCCCATTAGGGCTTCGGCAGGGCTACGGTTTGTGGTCGGGCAGGGGGTGGAGTGCTATGCAAGGAGGTATTGGGTCACCCTGTCCTGCCAATTAGGTATGGGCAAGCGACTAAGGGCCTCCTTGGCCGATCGGACAGCCCTTTCAGCCCAGCCATTATTAGCAGGGTGCCAAGGAGCAGTTAGGGCCTGGTGAATTCTCAGGGATGCCAGGAATAGCTGGAACCTGGTAGAAGTGAATTGTGGCCCATTGTCAGAGACCACCATGTCAGGCAGGCTGTGTGTAGCGAACAGTCTCATCAAGGTGCGAACAGGGTGTCAGCCGTGGTGGTGGTCATAAGTTCTATTTCAACCCACCCCAAGTATGCATCCACAAAGACCAGGAACTGATGGCCCCGGTAAGGACCAGCGAAATCCAAATGTAGTCTGGTCCAGGGCCCCCTCAGATTTTCCCATGCCCTTGGGGTAGCAGCGGGGGGAGCAGGCCTATTGGACTGGCAAAGGTGGCATTGGGAGACCCAACGCTCAATGGCCTGGTCCATGCCAGGCCACCAAACGTAGCTTCTCCCTAATGCCTTCATCCTCACAATGCCAGGGTGGCTATCGTGAAGCAGGCGGAGGATTGGTTCCTGGAGGGATGGGGGTGCTATCACCCTGCTCCCCATAGAAGGCATCCCTTGTGGGTGGATAGTTCCGACTGGCGAGCCTTGTAAGGAGCAAAGATGGGGTCAAGTCTGCCCAAGGGCCACCCCCTCCTCACCCAGTCTAAAACCTGGCTGAGGATGGGGTCCCGGGCTGAGCGGGCTGCTAGGTCAGCAGCTAGAATGGGAAACCCCAGTTCCTCCACAAGGAGGACATCAGAGGAGGGTGCAGGGTCCTGCACAGAAACGGGCCAGGGGCAGTGGCTCAGGCCATCAGCATTGGATAAAGCCCTGCCGGGACGATATGCTAGAGCAGTGTTTCCCAAACTTTTGACATACTGTATGTGTACCCCTTCTATAATTTTCGTAACTCTGAGTACCCCTCATAAAAAACATATGCTTTAATAAAAATCAAAATATATTTATTTTTTCTAATGATTGCTACTACAATCATTACTTTCTTTCGGTTTAGTAGTTCCAGATTTCAACCAGCGATCCATAATCTCTGATAGGGATAAAAATTGTATTTTATAAAAATAATCAAAATCAGTGGAACTTACTAAAGCACAATAACAGGTGCCCAGAACTAATTATTAAAGAAGTAAGTTGTCTCTGTAACGAAGTGCAGTATATTCACGCCGTGTCACGCCTCACAAGACTGTCTAACCGTTAGATAACACTGCAGCTCTCCGGCGTTTAAACAACTCCGCGGCTCAACGTCAACTGTTAATGTTCCCGCAGTTTAAAAATGGCCGAACCCGAGCTGCGCGAAGGATGCGCAGAAGTTCCCGCCATAATGAGTTGCGATATGATGTACGATGGCTCCAGTTCCCATGTAAAAACTGTGATACGCGCCTATTTCTTTCCTTCTTCTGTGGGCGCAGCTAAGCACGGTGCAGTGGATATTCCCACGTGATCCCCACCAAACTCCGGTGCAACGCGTACCCCCACCAAACTCTTCCCGTACCACTGGGGGTACGCGTACCACACTTTGGGAAACACTGTGCTAGAGTATCCTGCCAAGAATTCAGCCCACCTCGACACTCTAGGGGAGACATATTGGGGCGTTTGGCGGTTCCCAGCTAATATCCCAAGAGCGGCTCATGGTCAGTGAATAAAGTGAAGGCCCTCCCATATAAATAATCGTGAAATTTTTTAACAGATGCCACCAGAGCCAGGGCCTCCTTATCAGTCTGACTATAGTTTCACTCAGTCGAAGAGAAGGTCCTTGAAAAATAAGCGATAGGCGCCTCAGAGCCATTGGGGAAAACATGGCTCAATACGGCGCCAATGCCATATGGAGAGGCATCTGCGGCTAGGGAAATGGGCAAGGCCTGATCATATTGGACTAGGACTGCATCAGATGTGAGCAGGTCCTTAATGTCTTGAAAAGCAGCCTGGGCGTCTGGACCCCATGTCCAAGGCCTTTGAGCATTGAGGAGGTGATGCAAAGGCTCAGCTGTGGTGGCTTTATGTAGGAGAAACACACTGTAGAAGTTGAGCAGGCCTAGAAAGGCCTGCAACTCAGCCTTGCTGGCAGGGGGTGGAGCTTGCTGGATTGCTGCAACCTTAGAGGGGGTGGGACGAATGCCTGTGGCATCAATCAAATAGCCTAGGAACCCCTATCCTGCATTTGCTTTTCTTGAGCTTAAGGCCTGCCTGTCTGAACAGAGAACAGGCTTTCATAGTCCTCGCTGGAAGTGTAGTGGACACTAGTAATGGCTAAGATGAGGGAAGAGAACCAATCTAGGCCTAACAATGAGGGAACAGGGCCAGAGACTACTACAAGGGGCAGAGGGCCCATAAAGGACCCTTTCTCCACTAGGAGGGTGGCCTGGCCCATTATTGGGATTTCATTCCCTTGGTAATCCCTTAGCCTAACATTGCAAGGGCGGAGAAGAGCTTCAGAGAAAGCGGGAACAAAGTTTTTTAAGGTTTGCCATGACACTATGCTCCTGGAGGAGCCAGTGTCCACCTCCAGAGTGCAAGGGGACCCCTCTTTTTGGACAGTGAGATTAATCTTCTTCCGCCCCACTCCAGCGGCTAAACAAACTTCTTCCTCTGGCAACTCTTCTGGCTGGCGTGAAGCAGTTGTCCGTCAATCTGGCTGGTCTCACTGGTGGCCAGTGAGATGGTGCTGATGGGACAGCGGTGGCTGGTCTGGAACAGCAAACTCGGGTAAGGTGGCCATATCTGCCACATCGGTTGCAGGTGGCAGTCTGGAAATGGCAGGAGCTGCGGGGGTGTGGGTCTCTGCAGCTCAGGCAAGAAGGGCAGCCAGCCATTTGCGGCAGCGGCGGTTGCAGCGGCGGCGTATGCGATGAAGGCGGCCATCTGTTCCGCGGGGCAGTTTTCAGGTGGCTGACAAATGAGTTCCCCTCTCCAGGGTCTTCTTGGTCATCGGTTTCATAGTGCACGGCAGCAAAACGTTGGTTCTGGCTGGCAGGGGGTTGCATTCTCTGTATTTCAGCTGTGGAATTTGTGGATATTTCACATGCCCACACCTCATCTAGCGCAACAGTGAGGGTTAATTCGGTATGGTCTAGGAGGCGTCTTTGCAGGCGCAGGTCCCTGACGCTGCATACAAGTTGCTCAAGCAGGGAATTGTCCAAGTTTGTGAATTCGCATTCTAAAGCCGCATCACGAAGGGAGGCCATGTAATGGTTAATGGGCTCCCCTTCCCTCTGGACTCGTTGCCTGAAAGCAAATCTGCGGGCAATCCAAGAGGGCGTCGGGGAGTAATGATTTTTTAATTTGTTAATGAGGTCCTCCCAAGGCACGTTATAAACAATTTGTGGAGCCACAAGTGCCCTGGCTGTAGAGAACATTTGATGGCCACACACATTTAGGAAACAGGCTCGTTTCCTGGCACTCGAGAGTTCAGCGAAGTCGTTGGCCTGCAGGAAACACTCAAATCTTTCCATGTAAGCATCCCATGTCTCGGATGCAGGGCTGAAAGTCTCGAAAGTGGTCGGGTTGTTGCCATTGTGGGCCATGCCTAGTGAGAGGAGGTGGCAGCGACTGAAAGCGATCTAGTTATATAAAGGTTTGACTGTACTTAACTGCGGGATCCCATCCTTCGTCGCCAAATTGTTAAGTCTTGAGCCGAACAAACGAAGCGGAGGCAGGCATGCAGCAACTCTGTTTATTAACAATGGTAGAACAGCAACAATCAAGAAAGAGTTAACCAGAACAGAATCTCCTCAGCCGCGTCTTGATAGCTCATTTATATGCGGCTGTCAAGATGCGACAACCAATAGAAGGAACGGAAAACTCCCGTGCGGCAGCCGGCTGGGTCTTATCCAATCTGAAATGCCTAACACTGTCTCCGAGGCGCCGCGGGGACGCAACATACTGGGTACTGTGGGATTACACATTTTCCTATATTAGAAACATAGTCTCAAGGACAGCTCATGTATTCATGCTGAAATCTCTACACTGAAACAACTGGATGGGAATGCCTATCAAATTAAAATTAATACCAGTAATCATTAGAAGAGTTAATTTAATTTTAATTTAATTTAATAAACGTTCTTATAGGCCGCCCAATCCCGTGGGACTCAGGGCGGCGTACAACAGGATAAGAAACGTACAATAAAAACAATTATCATAATTTAAAATTAAAAGGCATAATTAAAACAATTATAAAAACAACATTCATGGGGGGAATCTGATCTTCCTATTCACCCCGCCTGCCGGAAGAGCCAAGTTTTTATGGCTTTACAGAAGGCCAGCAGGGTGGGGATAGTCCGGATCTCTGGTGGGAGTTGGTTCCAGAGGGACGGGGCTCCCACAGAGAAGGCTCTCTGTTAATGCCATAAGAAGAAATTAATTACAGAACATTTACACTAGTTATATCTTTGATTCTACTTTTACTATTTTGATAGTAAAAGGGATTCTCCAATCTCAGTGTGGTGTTGTCAAAACCCTTTTTGGGGGGGGAGTTCCTGGAGACTTTCCTAGCTCTCAAAGAAAAGTCTTCCTCAAACCAAACTTTTTTCTTGGGGACTACATGAACAAGATTATGCAATTTTCTTGGCAATAACATACAAATGGTTTATCATTGATTGCATTCTTTCCATTTTTTAAACTTCTGATTCTTGCTTATGTCCCTAGAGTTTCCTTGTGGCTGCCCTTCAATGATTGAGCAGATCTGACTCTACTTAGCTTTTTTGAATTCCCCAAGGTTGACTACAACCTGCTGTGATCTTCTGTATCTATGTTTCCAATATTCAAAGGACTGAGTTCCAGTTTTGATGCAGAAACATACCAAAGCTCTAAAACAGGCTTGGAAAATGTAAAAATGAAATGGGAAACAAAAACAATTATAAAAGACAAATTTCAGCCAATGTACATATGTAAGCAATGTTGCAACTAAAGGGTTGCTAACTCCTGGTTTAAAGAATGCTCACAAAATTGTATACCTTTTAATAAATTGTATTTATCAAAAAAGTGCTACCAGACTTCTTTGGTCACCATAGACTAACATGTCTCTGCTCCTTCCTGTGCAGTCTTGCATACTTCTGTTCAAAATACCAATAAGTTCAGTGGAACTTATTCCCAAATAAGTTGCACAGGTTTTGCCCACTTACTTGGAAATAAATTCCATTGAACTGCTAAATATGAATTGCTAAATATCAGATTGTGTTCTAAGTGTAAATTGTCATTTCAAGCAATCTGTGACTGTAGCACTAAGTGGCCTCTCTTAGCATGGCTGATTATTTACCCTTCAAAGAATATGTTCAAATCCATTAAATGTTTTCACAGAGATTAAGTGCTTGTAGAAGCAGATGAGTCCACTAATGGACTGAACTGGAATAACTTCAAATAAACATATATAGAAAAGATAGGCAGCAAAACACATTTATATTATTGGATAAAAATTAAAATAATAAAAAAGATAAAACTTAAATTTCTGGTTTGATTGGAATGGAGAATGAATCAGTATCATTGCCTAATATATTAAGTAGCCTTAAAATATCCCCATTTTGTATATTTGGGAATATATTTCAGTTAAAATTAATTCAATATTATTTCAGTTTAAATTAATTTCTTAGTTATTCATTATATGCATGAAATTTATATTAACACATTATGACTTTAAACTATTAGTCTCAACATTTACTTGTTTGTACTAGACCAACTTTCCCCAATATTATGTCCCCCAGATGTGATGAATTTGTTTCCCTGATCTCAATTCAGCCCAGACAATGGCAGTGCTGACTAACATACCGCATTTTTCTAAGACGCACCTTTTTCCTCCCTAAAAGTGGCTGAAAATTTGGGTGCGTCTTATACTTCGAATGTAGCTTTTTTTCCCAGCCCTAACTAGGTGCTAACAGATCTTCCCAGCTCTTACCTTGCAGGCTTTTTCATTGTTACTCTCTCAGAAGAATATTTTTCCAACCTTAAGACTTTGCAGGGTTTTTTTTCATTGCTCTACTTGCTCCAAAGAAGTTTTTTTTCTAGCCCTAACCAGGTGCTAACGATCTTCCCAGCTCTTACCGGCTTGCAGGCTCTTTCATTGTTACTCTCTCAGAAGAATGTTTTTCCAGCCCTAAGTCTTTGCAGGGGTTTTTTTCATTGCTCTACTTGCTCCAAATAAGTTTTTTTTCTAGCCCTAACCAGGTGCTAACGATCTTCCCAGCTCTTACTGGCTTGCAGGCTCTTTCATTGTTATTCTCTCAGAAGAAGGTTTTTTTAAGTCCTAACCAGGAGATAAAATAATGTGCTGAAGCTGCTCCGAATAAGTTTTTTTTTTAGCCCTAACCAGGTGCTAACGATCTTCCCAGCTCTTACTGGCTTGCAGGCTCTTTCATTGTTACTCTCTCAGAAGAAGGTTTTTTAAGTCCTAACCAGGAGATAAAATAATGTGCTGAAGCTGACCAGACTAAGGATGCTAGCCAGATGAATACCTGGTAGGCAGATTGTTTTCCCCTATTTTCCTCCCCAAAAACTAAGGTGCGTCTTATACTCCGGTGCGTCTTATACTCCGAAAAATATGGTATATAGAAAACATAAAGTTAAGGAAGAGGAAGACCTCACTAGGGAATGGTACTTAATTTCCTTAAGTACTGGGACTAGACTATTTACCGTATTTTTTGGAGTATAAGATGCACCTTTTTACCCTCAAAAAGAGGGTGAAAATTTGGGTGCGTTTTATACACTGAATGTAGCCCCACCCAGCCACCCCCACCCTTTGGCCTCTGCCTGCCAGCAATTTACCTCTTTGCAGCAAACAGAACAGAAACAGAAGCCTTATTAGCACACTAAGAGATTACTTGCCTCCCGACCTACAGCTGACAGGCTTGCAAGCCACGTGGTAAAATGAAACTAACTACGATGGCTTAATGAGACAAAATGCTGGGAGATAAACTGCTGGCAATGTTACACTGCTGAAATTGCAAGAAGATAAGCTACAGCTGCTATAGCCTAGAGGTAGAGCTCTTGCCTCACAATCAGGAGGGTGTGGGTTCTATCCTAGGTAGAGGCAAATTCTGTTAATATGTTATTTTGTTAAATGTTTGTAGAGTGTTCAAATTATTAGACTTATTTTTTAAAGACTGCTTTATTATTGTTCTAGACAACTTAACAAAATGAAGAAGCTTTTTAAAATAAATTCTTGCTCTGAAGAGGCCCAGTGCTATTGTATCTTCTTTTAAATAGCAGAAAGCCTTCTAGAAAGCCACATCAATTTTTAAAGATCTGTAAAAGTATAATCTGAAATGTCCTGTTTTAGTATTATTAGTATTAAAATAAGGCAGCTGAATTAAACCCTGACTTAGTCAAGTTTGGAGTAGATCTATTTAAATAATTGGGAGGAGTTAGTGTGATTACATTTAAGAAAACTTTCTGGGATTAATATACTGCCATAATGTACATTTCTCCAATTCTTTGCTATTTCTATGGGTCAAGCACACATGCACAGAAATACACAGCAAACAGTGTATATCATCGGTGCTGTTTGCTGTTTGCTGTTTGGCAAATTGCTTGGAGGCAGAGGCCTTTTTTCCTTGTTTTCCTCCCCCAAAACTAAGGTGCGTCTTATACTTCGGTGCGTCTTATACTCCGAAAAATACGGTAATTTGGGGAGTTCTCCTAGATCCACAGCTAAAATTAGACCAACATCTCACAGCTGTGGCTAGGGGAGCTTTTGCACAGGTTCGCCTGGTGCACCAATTGCAACCATACTTGGAGAAGGAGGCTCTACTCACGGTCACTCATGCCCTTGTCACCTCCCGATTGGACTACTGTAATACGCTCTACATGGGGCTACCCTTGAAGAGTATTCGGAGACTTCAACTGGTGCAAAATGCGGCTGCGCATGCTGTGGTGGGTGTTTCAAGATACACCCACGTAACACCCATACTTTGCCAGTTGCATTGGTTGCCCATTGGTTTCCGGGTACAATTCAAGGTGTTGTTCATCATCTTTAAAGCCTACATGGCTTAGGACCAGGTTACCTCCGAGACCACATCCTACCTCATACTTCCCTTCCACCGGTTAGGTCCCACAGAGTGGGCCTCCTCCGGGTCCCATCAACCAAAATGTCGGCTGGCGGGCCTAGGGGGAGGGCCTTCTCTGTAGGGGCCCCTGCTCTCTGGAACCAACTCCTCCCAGAGATACGAACTGTCCCCACCTTGCTGGCCTTCCAGAAAGCCGTGAAGACATGGCTCTTCCTGCAGGTGGGGTTTTGAGACGATTTGTATCTGGGTCTCCCCCACGTATGTATGTTTCGGATGTTTTTTTTAAAATGTATTTTAATTATTAGTAAATTATATTGTTTAGCTGTTCTTCAAATGTTGTACGCCGCCCTGAGTCCCCAGGTAGTAGGGCGGCATATAAGAGCACTAACTAACTAACTAACTAACTAACTAACTAACTAACTAACTAACTAACTAACTAGCTAACTAGCTAACTAGCTAACTAGCTAGCTAGCTAGCTAGCTAACTAGCTAACTAGCTAACTAGCTAACTAGCTAAATAAATAAATAAATAAATAAATAAATAAATAAATAAATAAATAAATAAATAAATAAATAAATAAATAAATAAATAAATAAATAAATAAGAATTTGGGATCTGGGACTCAGTGCTTAGTTTGTTACCCCAGTAATACTCTTCCAGAAGAAGCCACTGGACTGGATATCACTAAAGCATATGTCAACAAGGTAATACTGCAACTCATTGGCTCAGCTAATAGTTAGAAAACACTAGGGGAAATATGGCCATATAAAGCAGCTTGTTGCAGTTTCCTCCAGGTATATTGACCAATTCTTAGACTGTCTAGCTACCATGGCCATGCTGGAAATTTAGGAAGCTGAAGTATACAGATTGGGACAATGGCCAAATTTGGTATGGTTATTACAAAATATTTACATAATTATTTTCAGTCTTGTTTTTATGACCAAAAGAAAGCACTTCTTTCTTTACAGATTACAAAATTTATTATTGGGGCTATTTTGGACTATTCTTCTAAAAGTTGTATCAATAGATTTAGTTAAAATAATAAAGGAGAAGTGAACTTCTGAATACTAGCTGTTATGAGACATGTGATGGAGTTGGCATGAAATACATACACATTTTACAGGTTTCACAATGGAATTTTCTAGGGACAAGCCTTTGAATTAGTTAGAGTTTTAATATAAATCAGAGGATGCTGATACAGTCTGGCTGCTTGTCCCAGAACTGTGGTTGACATTAACTTGATCTGAGCATTCACCTGGAAGGTGTGTTGATTCAAAATGGAAAATGTCAAGGAAATCTTAATAAATTTTCTATAAACTCAGAAACAAATTTCATTTGCAGATCAGCAATCAATATGGCTTTTGACCATCTGTGTCATGTCCCACATTTTGTGATTTTAGATCTTGGTCAGTGATGGAATGACAGAGTAGCATATGCCCATACTAGAACAGCTTTGCAATAAGAGTGTGCCAAATCAAAGTTACTGTAGCAACATTCTCAAGTAGCTGAAATTATATTTACACATTTGTTCTGACCTTTTGTGATTGTTTTGTGTGATGTTTTGTATATATTCAACTGCACATTATGTAATCTGAGTAAATGATAAATGAAGACAGGACTTTCATGCTCTGACTTCTGTTTTCACAGGTTCAGTGGGAGTGTATAAACCCCAAGTATAAAGTAAAGAAGAAGAATTACAAAAACTCTGGCATCGTCATTCTTAATCTGTGCAAGGTGCTTTTATTTAAGCAGTGCTTTAATAATGAATGTAAAAGTATTGTTTTTAACATCCATGGCAAAAGTAAACAGAGGAGAGGGAACTGGGTTCTCCTGTCCATATTTTGTAGATTTTTATACATGTCAAAAATAGAACATGTCATAAAAATGCATATTTTGGGATTCCCAAAGGTAGGATAACAGATGTTGCTACATCATGGTAGATCAACATTTTCATTGGGTTGACAGCTGCAGATCCAAAATGGGCATTGACCCTCATACATTCAATCTGTTAGCCATATATATTTAAAGGAATACATTTGCTTAATTATACTAAAAGATACTATTAAAGTTTCTGAGTTAAGATTAAATTCTGGTGATCTCTGGACACATCAAAAGAGTTATATTGGTGTTTGTCATCTTCAAGGACATGTTTTGACTTTTAGATAATATCTGCTAATCTTGGTAGTTTTCCAGGCAGATACTAACTAAAGCAATCATGTTTAGCTTCTGAACCTAGATAATGTAAGCCAAGGATTAGTACCATCACTGAACTTTGTTATGTGCACAATACAGAAATTAAATGGATAATCTAATAAAAAAGAAAATGGGATTGAATAAATCTAACATCAGGATGCACTGAAGTTACTTCAAAACCATCCATAATTTAATTGCATTGGTTTTAAATGAAAAAGAAGTTTAATGTTTTACTGGTCCAAATGATGGTTAGCCTGAAATTGTTGGAAATGTAATCACTGGGCATCCAGATGGAAGAGTGAGAAAAATTTATTATAATTGAGACATTAATTGAGATATTGTCCGATCTGGTTAATATATGGATGGGAGACATCAGAAACTCTCAGGGCTATGGGGAGAATTTTTTTTAAGCAAAAACAACTTGGAAGAAAGCAGAAGCAATCCATTTCTGTATTGTTTCAGGAAAGTTAAAAAATGTGTCCATCTAATTACCAGATGTCAAGATTTACCAAGCGAAATCTTCATCTTTTTATCTTACTGTTTATATTCTTAGAATTTGGCAAGATGTTATTGTTCATCTATGTTTTCCTATACACTTATGTATTTTTTCATTAAATCAAAATGAAATTTTAAAAAATTAGGCAATAAAGGGCAAAATAGGTGTACAGCATTTTGTAATTACCGTAATAGTTCTAGAAGCCCTCTACAGAAAAGTATGCAAAGTTTATTATTCCAATGAAGTATAATTCACTATGGAAGGATATAAAGAGAGATGAAAGCTTGGGGATTTTTTCTAGTGCAGTCCACATATATCACCTTAGGAAAGGATGGCCTACTTCACAAGGAGAAATACAGGTAGTCCTCTACTTATGACCACAGAGCCTAAAATTTCTGTTGTTAAGTGACACATTTGTTATGTGAACTTTGCCCCATTTTACGACTTTCTTGCCACAGTTGTCAAATGAATCACTGTAGTTGTTAAGTTAGTAACAAGGTTGTTAAGTGAATCTGGCTTCCCCATTGATTTTGCTTGTCAGAAGGTCACAAAAGGTGATCATATGACCCTGGGATACTGCAATCATCATAAATACAAGTGAATTGCCAACCATCTTAATTTTGATGACATGACTATGGGGATGCTGCAATGGTTGTAAGTGTGAAAAATTGTCATGTTCCTTTTTTCAGTGCCGTTGTAACTTTGAACGATCACTAAATGCACTAAAAAGCAACAGCACTTAGACTTATATACTGCTTCACAGTGCTTTACAGCTCTCTCTAAGCAGTTTACAGAGTCAGCATATTGCCCCCAACAACCTGGATCCTCATTTTACCGACCTCGGAAGGATGGAAGGCTGAGTCAACCTTGAGCCTGGTGAGATTCGATCTGCCAAACTGCTGGCAGCTGGCGATCAGCAGAAGTAGCCTGCAGTATTGCATTCTAACCACTGTGCCACCACGGCTCTATAAATGAACTGTTGTAAGTTGAGGATTACCTGATAGAAATAGCTTTGATAGTGCTTGGCTTGGAAGGGTCATGAGCAAATTGACTTTGAAGAAATATTGCGGAATTCCCACAGATGATGTTAAAACAGATCAAACTATTTTATTCCCTTCCTGCATTTCAAAGAAATAAGTGAAACTTCTTTTTCCAAGACACTCATTGGTGTCCGTAATTGCTCTGAAAAATAAGAAAGCACAAGTTAACCAAGTAGCAACAATAGCAACAGAATGTTCTTTTTTTCATTCCTCCAACACTTCACATGATGGACAGATCTGTCTTGAGTTTTATTGTCAACTAGCTGATAACCCGGCATTGCCTGGGCATTAATAGACATCGACGCATTGACATGGAGCCATTGGGAGGGGACTTTCTTCCCCCTACTCCCATGCCCATCATCCCTGCCCTCTCCTTTCCCCCTCCCATGCACTCCTCTTTCCAGCCCTGTCTACAATCCTGGCACTTTGCCCCAAATCCATCAGGCATTTCCCCATTGGTCCACTGGAGGGCGAACGTCACGGCTGGCTTTCCAGAGAAAGCTGCAAAGGAATTGACATCACAAACAATTGCCACTCTAGGACGCCACAATCTCAACGGCCCAGGCATTCTACAGTTATGCTAGAACAGACACACAGACACAGAGACACAGACACACACACACACAGAGACACACACACACACACACACATACACCAGGGGTGTTTTATCCCCTCCCAGTATTTGTTTCCGGAGGGTAAGTCATTTGTGTATCAAGTTTGGTTGACATTGCTCAAGCCATTCCAGAGTTATGCTGGAATACATAGAGAGAGAGACACAGACACACACACACACACCTAGGGGTGCCTTACCCCCCCACAGTATTTGTTTCCAGAGGTAAGTCATCTGTGTACCAAGTTTGGTTGAAATTGCTCGAGCCGTTCCAGAGTTATGCTAGAACAAATATACATACGGTACATACATCCTTTTTTATATAGATAGATAGATAGATGGTGTACTGACTTTGGGATGGTATAGCAACCTTAAGTGTGGCATTGAACCATAGAACTTCGTATATGGAGATTCTCAGTCATCCAGATCATGGTTGTCCCAAAGGTGCTTTTTCAAGAGGCAACTAGACTTTTTAAAGTCCAGTTGCCTCTTGAAAAACCGCCTTTGGGACATAGAACATCGTCCATTTCTGGAAATCCCCAATCCATTCCCATTAAAAGACATCTCAGCTAGGAACCCCATATGATTACATAATTTTCAACTCTCTTTCAAAACAATTCAATGCTATGATTCTTAGCATTGAAAGTCTTTTTTCCCTTCCTTTATGTAAAGGTAGGGAGAAGGAAGGAATATTTATTTTTACCGTGAAGGACATTATTTCTTGTATCGCTTATTCTCAATATTCTCTAAGTTACTAATGGCTACAAAGATATACCTTCCCATATAACAGAAAAGGGAAATGTTTAAGAACACATGGTTTTAAACCCAAATTTCTGACTTTCTTCCCTCCAGATTCACAAGATGCATTCATTCTTAGATTACATAATGGGTGGCTGCCAAATACAGTTTACAGTAAGTATTTCATTTATTTTTTAAAAAGACAAAATCTTTCACAATGCAAATATTATTTTACACACAGGATAATAGACATGAAGTAATATTACAAGGTTTTGTTGAATTTAGATAAGATATAAATGTGTTAAACTATTTACTTTTTAATAATCTGTTGAAAAATGTAACATATTTTACGTGTAATAGCTTGTATAAATTACACTAATTAATAATGAAAACCTGATAGCATGTAAAATTTAATTTTGCCTATAAATATTTGGCATTTGCAGAACTAATACAATAAGTTAGATGCTCATTTTCTAAAGCAGTGCCTCAAAATAAACTGTGATGTGGTTGTATCAATCTTTGGGTATTTATCAATTCATAGTATACATCTAAAAGTTTGTTCTTTGGACATTTGCTTTGTTTTTCTAACTTTGCTAAAGCCAACATGTTTGAGGATTGATACTGTTGTTTTTGGAAACAAAATTTCCAAAAATGCTGGTGCATTTGAATGCAAACTACATTCATTTGCACTTTTCAGCTGAATTGTCAATTGGAATACATTTGTCCTTCCAGCTTTATTTGAGATTTGTAAATGAAGTGTTCTGCTTTAACTCTTATTTAAATTTCATTTTAATCATATATTTTATTCTCATATGTAAACATATATGAACATATATGTTTAATATCAAAATGTATGTTTTGATATTATACACACATGCATATATAATATGAAATGCTTTTATACATATACAAATACATACACAGAGATAGAGACAAATATGTGTGAAGTCAAAGTTCCGTGCAGCTTTTAAAAAAAAATACAAATGAATACAGAAGATGGACAAAACAGATATATGACTAAGTACTAAGTAACTGATTAAACTATGTTCTTAGATCAGGGGTGGCTAATTAATGTTCCCAAGGGACCACTTCGGAACTGGGGAACCTGAGGAACTGGGACTGTTGTGGAGGGCCAGCACAATACCTTCTAGCTACACTCTACCCACTTACTTGCAAGACCGCGCTTTAACCTAGGCAACGATGACCTGAGCCCAGATCCCCTCACAAATAATCACTGCTGCCACCTCAGGCTGCTCCAGGTGATGGATGAGTGCTACTCAGTCACAGAAAATTGCTTTCTCTCCTTCTCCTCCCATGGTCACCAGCCAACTGAAGGAGCACAGGGGGTGAATGCAGAGAGCTACACCTGATTCGGTCCCTTCTTCCATCCACTATGACATGGTTATTTATATTTGATTTCTAATTTCCAATTGACCTCAAACAGGCCAGACAGAGACAGCCAAAGGGCCAGATATGGCCTGGAGGACAGTAAAATGTACAAGTCTGTCTTAGATCAATCTATAGATATTCCTTTTCCTAGTGACATATTGTCCTCAAATATTAAAAGCCATATGTCAATCTTAAGAGACTTTAAAAAAAATAATGGCCTCCTGTTTAAGTTTCTGATGTTTTAAAGCAGATAATAACTTGGCAATAAAATGTTTGGCCACTGTCCTGAAAAAAAAAACCTAAAGAATTACAAGTCTTCCCAGATATTAAAGGAAATTATGAGCATGGATTTTTTTACTCCCAAGATTCATCTAATTTACTTTTTCTGGAAGAACATTCAAAGAAAATGTATCCTATAATAATGGATATGAATATGACAAACAAATTTTTCTAGAGACATTCTCAAAAAATAAAAATTAAATCTAGTAAGGGTCCATAGAAATGTATGCCATTTGTTAATCATTCAGATGCCATAAGATTTTCAGTGTTTTGTTTTGTTTTTTAATTTAGAATACATTCAATTGAACTCAGTGGAATTTAATTCCAGATAAGCATGTTTAGAATCAATGTTTATGGAGATTCTCAGTCATCCAGGTCATGGTTGTCCCAAAGGTGCTTTTTTCAACTGGACTTTCTGGGTTTTTTTTAAGACCTTTCGCTTCTCATCCAAGAAGCAAAGAGCTGAAGAAACTTCTTGGATGAGAAGCGAAAGGTCTTCAAAGAAAAACCAGGAGGAGGACTTCTGGTTTGGCTCCGACGGCGTCGCTGGTGCTCCTCGCTGGGCGTCTTTCCGATTCCCTGTAAAAGCCGCCAGAACAGCTGTCTGGCGGCTTGAAAATCTCTTCCCCGGGCAAAGGGGAGAGATGAGAGCGGGACAGGTGGGGTAGAGCCCCCCTAGTGCCCTAGGAGCCAACTTAGGGCGCGAAGGGTGAGGGCTCCCCAGGCAGCCTGTCTGTTGCTCCGGGAAGTCGGAAACCTCCGCTTAAAGCAGAGCAAGATGCCGCGACCACCGCTGCTTTTACAATGGGATGCATAATTATTTTAAACTTAAAGAAAGCAGCCAGAGAAAGGCAGGAGTCCAGAAGGGCAAGTATAATAACTTTTGACTTTAATTCCACCGCTGGCTTTCACTTTGGAAGCAACAAAGTAGCTTAACAAGCAAGAAGCAACAATATGGCGATCGGAGATTTGGGTGCGGAAGTGAAAGTGATTTTCGTTTTGTTACCAGCTTTCTTTTTTCTTATGGAAACTTCTGATCCTGAGAATTGATTTTTTCTCTTTTTGTTTCTTGATTTTGGATTAAAATAACAACTTATATCTTTATAAAGAATAAAAGACTAACTGGCTTTGGATTTGGAAAGAACTTTGCTAAGTATAGATCTGGTTTTTTTTTCCCTCTGTATTTTTTTGAAAATACTGAAATGGCTTCTAAACCTGGAAAGACTGTTGTGAATAAAAGAACTCTTCTGGTCATATTTCAAAGATGCAACTTACGCCTGATTTAACACCCTCACAGTCTTTAACACCTGAAAGTTTATTTAATACTTTGAAAGTTATGAAAAATGAACTGATTATGGAATTCAATTTAAAAATCACTGAAATAGATAAAAAATGCAGGCTGCTTTGGAGAAGATGGATTTACAATTGAGGGCGGATGTGTTGGTGGCTTGTCGGGGACTGGCAGTAAATATGGAAGTTTTGGAGATGGATTTGGAAAAAAATAAACAAGCCCTGATAACCTCAGAGGAATACATAGACAAGATTCAAAATGATATAGTAAATTTGGAAACAGAGGTGTTGATGCCTCCGTTCAGAAATATGGAATTTGCTATAAGAGTGAGGGGCCTGAAGGAGGGAAAATATGAAAATTTGAAAGGAAGGATGGTGGAGGCCCTGGAGCAGGTGTCTGGAATGTCTAAAGAGGAATTGGCTATGCAAATTGATAAGATATATAGAGTCAATTCTTGGTATGCAAAACAAAAACATCTGCCAAGGGACATTGTAATATATTTTACCACAAGAGTTTTGCGGAATAGAATTATACAGGCGACCTTCAAGAATAATCTTCAGGTAAATGGCCAGGAAATAATGATATGGAAAGAAATCCCTTCTAAAATGCTTAAAGCCAGAAAAGATTATACCTTCTTGGTTGATGAGTTTAAAAAACGAAATTTACAATATAAATGGGATGCACCAACAGGAGTGGTCGTGAAATTTTTGGAAAAAAGATACCGGCTTAACACAATAAAGAAAGCTACCAAATTTTATATCAACATTTTAAAGGCTGATATATCTAAAATTCCAGATGAAAGAAGCATGAAATTAATAGAGGAGGAGAAGAAAAACCCAGACATATTTGTTCAAACCGAAACAGCTTCAAAGATTCAAAGTGATTGGCAGAGCCAGATAGATGCTTAAAATGTGGAAAAGGAGACGGAGGATCGGAGGCAACTGAGAGGCGAATTGACAAATTTAAAACTATCAAGTTATAAAAGGATGCAGTGATGAGATTTACTGGATGGATGGAGAGGCTAACATGATTGTATTTTTTCTCTTTATTTCTTTTCTTTATTATTAATATTTTCTAATGATTTATGGATGGAGAGGTTAATAGGATTGTATTTCCTTTCTCTATTTCTTTTTTTATATTATTAATATTTTTTTAAAGACTCAGAAGTTTTCTGAAGCTAATAATTTGATATATATTGTAATATTATGTTATTATTACTGTGTTTGATTTTATGATTAAATTTAAGGCTTTTGAGGTAAAAGGGGTTAACTTTAAAATATTGGAATTAAGAATTTGAAGAATATTTTAAATATTTAGGTATATTTACAGGTATAAATACTTAATGTTTAGTTACTGTTTATGTAATATCTATTCAAGGTAGTTAGTTTTCAGGAAATGTTCTGTGTTATAATTGATTGAAAGAGGGAGGGTTTCTTTTATTTTTATCTTTCTCTATTTCTAATAGTCTATATAGAGATTAGATAAAAGATAGAGGTTTAGTCATGTAAATTACAGTATGAGATGTTATAAGATGTTTGATTAATATAATGTTTTTATTCTCTTCTTATTTGTTGATTTTTTTTAATTTTCTAATTGCCTTTATTTTTTCATTTTTATTTGTCTTTTGATTACGCTTTAAACAGTTTTGAACAATTTGGAGTTAAAGATTTAAAAAAATGTGGAAGTTAACAAATTCTTTTAACCTATTTTAATTTTTTTTTAAATATTATGCCCTGTACTTTCTCTGGGAAGTCCGGGGGGAGGGGGGAGGGAAGGGGATGGGTTGGGGTTAGGGGGGGTGGGGGGGGGGAGAAAATAGAAAAAATGTTTGTACTTTGTACTTATAAAACTTTTTGAATTAAAAAAAAAACCAGAAAGTCCAGTTGCTTCTTGAAAAAAGCACCTTTCAATTTAGAATCAATATTAATGTGTCATGGAAATCAGTGGTAACACAATTTTCAGAATTCACTTTAAAAGCTATTAACCAAGTATTGTATCTATATTGATATTGATATTCGTATTCATATCTGTATAACATATTAAATATATATTACTATATTAAATAAAATTAATTATTAGAATTGTGAATCATTTTTAACCCATAACGTGAAGGACTGCAGTACATTTTATATATAATGTAATGTATATATGTATGTGTGTATGTATGCATGAATAAATACACACACAGTTGTTGCAGTTGTTCACTGCAGTTGTTCACATGTTCTGTTATCTAATAATTGATTTTATTTCATACAATAATTATTATAACATTTGTGGCAATTTCCAGAGAAGAAAACAGAAACCATAATTCACAAGGATTCTGATACCAGATTAAGGACTATATTTTATACTGGCAGTATTTCTGCAGAAACAGGTGCAGAATTCTGAAGTTTTTTGCAAGTCAGCCCACTCTCTTTTTGTTTTCAAATTAATTACGTCTTCAATGAGTTCAAGGGGGCAGACAATACAATGCAGCTGTGATCTGAAAGGCTGTTTGATAGGGGAGGGAGCCAAGTTGCTAAGCATAGGTTTGTGAACAAAAAGCTATAGTATGATGAACCTGCTAATTTGAAGAGCTAATGAGAGCTTTTGTAGCATCAAATTGGATCTTCTGAAGATGCGCCTTTGTAAGCATATCATGTCTTGCTAGAAAAAATGTATCTGATAAATAAAAGCAAATACTTGTTTTTTCAAAACCATTTTTAAGATTCTATGGTCATTTTGAAGGTAAAGCTTTATTTTTTTTAAAAAAATTAACTGTCTAAATGATTCTACAGCATTGTATTAGTAATATGATAAGAAAAAAATCTTACCCTACTATTAAGGTAATGAAATTTATAGGGCAGATTTTCACTTAGCTTACCTGAGTCAAACAGAAATATTATAAAGAAAACAGTTGCTGCTAATTTACTCTAGAGAAAAGTGACGTTCCCATAAATCTGACCAGAACATGGATGATGATTTTAAAATATGTTGTAGGTTTGAAATCCCACTGCTATTATCTGCATTTTGAAGATACAAATTTAATAGCAGTAAAGACAAATTCAGATATGCCCTCCTTATTCACTCCCATCAAAGTAACTGGGATTTCTACTTCATATTTCATGGATAATTGTGTCTTTTAAAGACAATGATACATTCAGATAACAGCCCTTGTTTAAAAATCAAGATATTCTGTAAGAGAATATACAGAACAGTTCCTGATACCTCATTTATAAAACTGTATAAAGCTGAAATACTATGAGCCGCATAATGATATTTTGATGGAAAATCAAAATTTTGATATGTGCAAATACAGAAACTTTCAAACTATTCTGCATGAGTAATCTCTTGGCTTTAATTTTTTTATCAGCTGGGAGTATACAAGATTTTAAAAGTTATGATATCGAGTCATCCTCAAAGCAATTAAACATTAGTTTTACATAGATGAGAGGGAAGGAAAAGAGATGAAAAATGCATAAAGCCTAATAAAGAAATGATTTGGGAAAATTATATTAAAGCCACCTTATCATCCTTCTCAGATTTGGCAGAAACAAGTCTTACAAAGTTACCATGCAGAACAAAGTTGGAAACTAAATACCATCATAGAAAACACCCTGATCCTTATGAATGTCATCTCAGGTACAAAGGAAGCTTCCTAAATATTGAATAATAATAATTCAAGTGGAAATGGAGTAGCTTCAATGCATATCTAATCTATTTAATAGATGTAGCATCTTAAAATGAGCCCAAGGGTCTGAGTAACAAAAGAGATGTTCCTTTTGTACCTGAATAATATTTGTCCTGTAATTGATTCCAATAGGAATCCAAAATGTACACCCTGTGCTATTTGTAACTTCAGAAATTTGAAGTTTTTGGAGAAAAGATAGCAATTGTGTGCCATAGCATAGGCAAGAAATACAATGGTAAAAAATTAAATCTTTTCAGTAGCAGAATTTTGTTAGACATTTCTGGAACTTAGATTATAATTTTTCTCCATGTTGTGTGAGTATAGTTGTATTATAAAACTATAACATATCATGATCTACATACCATGTAGTGATGTTGAATATTTTTGCAGCCAGTTTTATAATCTGTATCATTATTACTGCTATTACTGTAATTTGAGTTTGCCTTCTGGTTCTCCTTCTAGCTGTTAATTAGCTTATAAAATAATTTGGAGATACGAAGTCTAATACCAGAGATTAGTTTTATAATAATCAAAGTAATGATTAAATATTGAGGAGGAGATAAGCATGACAATCTGATAAGCCTGGAGTTTAAATCAGAGGTGGGTTCCTCCCGGTTCACCCGAACTGGTAGTGACTTGCTGGTGATGTCACGATGATGTCACCAAACCGGATCGGTTGGTGCCGGTCCATGGGCGCTGCCATCTTTTTTTAAAAAAAATTCTAACTTTTTTAAAATCTTTTTTTTTAATTATTTTTTATTTTTCTTCTGCGCATGTGCAGAAGCCGAGTTTCTGGCACTGCGCATGTGTCACCATTTTGTTTTCGGCTTATTTGGGGGTGTGTGGTTTTTTTGCACTGCACATGCGCGTATGTGTGAAGCGCGTGTGCGCCCACGAGGTGTAGCCACGTAGCGTGGGAGGAAGCGAACCGGCAGCGAGGTAAGTTGGAACCCACCCCTGGTTTAAATGTATATATACATTCGACTCCAGAGGATGGTAGAGAACAGGAAGGCCTGGAGGAACATTGTCCATGGGGTCGCGATGGGTCGGACACGACTTTGCAACTAACAACATCAACAAATACAGTGAAAAATATTTTATTTTGCCATGGTTGTATTCTAGATAGAGCACCTGGGAGTGAGGTGCTTCAGACTTACAATCAAACAAATGAATGTAATGGATAAAGCATTGTATTTTATTTGTTCTACTGCCATAAGTTTGATTAAAATAGAAAAACAAAGAAACACAATTGTATTGGAGTATGTTTATTTTAAAATGTACTTGCACGTTGCTTGGAAAATATCAGATATTTCTTAAATTGTGCTAAGGGTTCAAATGCTTTTTGGTCTTCTGAAAAAGTCCTTTTTGACTTTGTTCAATAGAGATCATGTAATTTAACTCCTTTCCTGGCCCCAATAATTTCCTCTCTCTCTCTCTCTTTCAATTGGTTTCTCAGTAACAACCTACCTGGTTGAAGATTTATTTATTTATTTATTATTTATTAATAAAATTTCTATGCCGCCCAACTCCCAGAGGACTCTGGGCAGCTCACAACAAGTAGAAATACATATTCAAATAAGAAAAACAATTTAAAAACATATTTAAAATACAATCCATTCACACATACATACATGGGCCAATCTGAAAAGACGTCATCAAAGGGTCATTGGCCCCAGGCCTGCCGGAAAAGCCAGGTATTAATGGTTTTCCGGAAGGCCGGTAAGGTGGGGGTAATACGGATCTTGGGAGGTAGTTGGTGCCAAAGAGTCGGAGCAGCTACAGAGAAGGCCCTCCCCCACAGGCCCACCAGCCGACATTGTCTGGTGGACGGGACCTGAAGGCCGACCCTGTGTGATCGTACTGGTCATTGGAAGGAATGCGGTAGAAGGCAGTCCCGCAGATAAACTGGTCCTGAGCCATGTAGGGCTTTAAAGGTACAGTCAGGTCCAGAAATATTGGGACATCGACACAATTCTAACATCTTTGGCTCTATACACCACCACAATGGAGTTGGAATGAAACAAACACAATGTGCTTTAACTGCAGACTGTCAGCTTTAATGTGAGGGTATGTACATCCAACTCAGGTGAACGGTGTAGGACTTACAGCAGTTTCCATATGTGCATCCCACTTGTTAAGAGACCAAAAGTAATGGGACAACTGGCTTCTCAGCTGTTCCATAGCCAGGTGTGTGATATTTCCTCATTACCCCAATTACAATGTGCAGATAAAAGGCCCAGAGTTCATTTCAAGTGTGCTATTTGCATTTGGAATCTGTTGCTGTCAACTCTCAAGATGGGATCCAAAGAGCTCTATCAGTGCTTCACTATCAGTGAAGCAAGCCATCATTAGGCTGAAGAAAGAAAACAAACCCATCAGAAAGATAGCAAGAACATTAGGCGTGGCCAAAACAACTGTTTGGAACATTCTCAAAAAGCAGGAACGCACCGGTGAGCTCAGCAACACCAAAAGACCCGGGCGACCACGGAAAACAACTGTGGTGGATGACCGAAGAATTCTTTCCCTGGTGAAGAAAACACCCTTCACAACAGTTGGCCAGATCAAGAACACTCTCCAGGAGGTAGGTGTATGTGTGTCAAAGTCAACAATCAAGAGAAGACTTCACCAGAGAGAATACAGAGGGTTCAACACAAGATGTAAACCATTGGTGAGCCTCAAAAACAGGAAGGCCAGATTAGAGTTTGCAAAACAACATCTAACAAAGCCTTCACAGTTCTAGAACAAGATCCTATGGACAGATGAGACCAAGATCAATTTGTACCAGAGTGATGGGAAGAGAAGAGTATGGAGAAGGAAAGGAACTGCTCATGATCCTAAGCATACCACCTCATCAGTGAAGCATGGTGGTGGTAGTGTCATGGCGTGGGCATGTATGGCTGCCAATGGAACTGGTTCTCTTGTATTTATTGATGATGTGACTGCTGACAAAAGCAGCAGGATGAATTCTGAAGTGTTTCGGGCAATATTATCTGCTCACATTCAGCCAAAAGCTGCAGAACTCATTGGATGGCGCTTCACAGTGCAGATGGACAATGACCCAAAGCATACTGCAAAAGCAACCAAAGAATTGTTGAAGGGACAGAAGTGGAATGTTATGCAATGGCCAAGTCAATCACCTGACCTGAATCCCATTGAGCATGCATTTCACTTGCTGAAGACAAAACTGAAGGGAAAATGCCCCAAGAACAAGCAGGAACTGAAGACGGTTGCAGTGGAGGCCTGGCAGAGCATCTCCAGGGATGAAACCCAGCGTCTGGTGATGTCTATGCGTTCCAGACTTCAGGCTGTGATTGACTGCAAAGGATTTGCAACCAAGTATTAAGAAGAGAAAGTTTGATTTATGATTATTATTCTGTCCCATTACTTTTGGTCCCTTAACAAGTGGGATGCACATATGGAAACTGCTGTAAGTCCTACACCGTTCACCTGAGTTGGATGTACATACCCTCACATTAAAGCTGACAGTCTGCAGTTAAAGCACATTGTGTTTGTTTCATTCCAACTCCATTGTGGTGGTGTATAGAGCAAAAGATGTTACAATTGTGTCAATGTCCCAATATTTCTGGACCTGACTGTAGTTTAAAGATAATTCTGCTTATATTTGTTTATACAGGCTAATAAGTTTTTTTTGTCTAATATTTAAAATTTGCCTCACTTCTTTTTAATATACTCCCCAGCAGAGTAAGGAGGACAGATTTTTTTGCCTTAGTTTTTAATTTAAAGGGTCATATGGAAAATCTCTAATCTTTTACTTTTTATTCCTTATGAAGATGAGTATTACTATATATTTTCTTCCTCTTTGGTCTTTGACTGTAAACAAAGTTAAAACTTACCATGGGAGAGAGGATGAATATTCCAGATTGCATCAAAGGCCCTGTAAGATTTGCCCTATAATCCAGGTATGCCTTTTAGATATCTGGGAACAAATATAAACGAGAGAGGCAAAAGACAAGAATGATAAATTTTCAAGTGATTTAGTATTTTGATTAACAGTTTAATCCAATTGTACAATGCATTATACTGTATGTGGAACAATTCTCAAAATGGTATGCATAGTTTTCACTTTAAAAAATACAAAGCACATAAAATATAATGATGTAAAATATTTAATTTAAAATTATGTAACAGAAGATGAAGCATGATGACAGACAGAGAGAAAAAATTCACTCATATATATCAGTGTCATAAGTCCTGAGTAAATAACCAAGTCTAAAAGAAAAAAACCCAGAGGAAAACTCTTTTGAGTATCAGATTTAGGAGAAGAATATTAAATTCCCAACAGTTCAACCATAGCGGAGGAAAAAACATTCCCCCTCCTTTATCAGCTGTTAAAGTCAAAATGATATGTGAGAAAACAAGAATGAATTTTTATATTAATAGATCTGTATTTATAAACTCAATCTGAGCATGAGTTCAAATGCATCCTGTACTTTAGAGGTCCATCAAAATATCTAAGTACAGTAAAAGCAAAAGGGCAGTGTTTTGGGTAGTTTTTTTTATAACTAAGTTCATCTCCCACTAATAATAATAAATAGTAATGTTATATGAATATTCATCAAGTCTCTAAAACCATTTCCCACCACAAACAATTTTCTTGTACAAGTTTGTTTTCTCACAAGACATCTGGAAAATAAAACTGTTATATGTGGGCAACAAACCTCCAAGTGTCCATTAAATTATAGCAAAGAAATAGATAAAAATTTATTATTTATTTATTTATTTATTTATTTATTTATTTATTATTTAATTATTTATTTATTTATCATTCTTATAGGCCGCCCAACTCCCACGGGACTCAGGGCAGCTTACAACATAATGAAAGAACAATTTATAAAAATGATAATAATAGTTAAAAAATTACAAAAATTAAAACAAATCATCATTCATACATGGGGGATTGATCTCTATTTCACCCCGCCCGCAGGAAGAGCCAGGTTTTAACGCCTTTACGGAAGGCCAGTAGGGTGGGGATAGTCCAGATCTCTGGGGGAAGTTGGTTCCAGAGAGATGGAGCTCCCACAGAGAAGGCTCTCCCCCACATTCCCGCCAACCGACATTGCTTGGTTGATGGGACCTGGAGGAGACCCACTCTGTGGGACCTGACCGGTTGAAGGGAAGTATGAGGTAGAATGCGGTTCCAAAGGTAACCTGGTCCTAAGCCATGTAGGGCTTTAAAGATCAACATCTTGAATTGTACCCAGAGACCAATGGGCAGCCAATGCAACTGGCGGAGTATGTGTGTTACGTGGGTGTATCTTTAAACACCCACCACAGCTCGCGCAACCGCATTTTGCACCAATTGCAGTCTCCAGATACTCTTTAAGGGTAGCCCCATGTAGAGCACATTACAGTAGTCCAGCCGTGAGGTGATGAGGGCGTGAGTGACCGTGAGTAAGGCCTCCCTCTCCAGATAGGGTCGCAATTGGTGCACCAGGCGAACCTGTGCAAAGGTCCCCCTAGCCACAGCTGACAGATGTTGATCCAATTTTAGCTGTGGATCTAGGAGAACACCCAAATTGCCAACCCGTTCCGAGGGAGTTAATTTCTCTCCCCTAAGAACCAAGGAGGGGCAATTGACATAATCCCTGGGAGGCAATATCCATAGCCACTCGATCTTGTCAGGGTTGAGCTTGAGTCTGTTCATTCCCATCCAGACCCTAACATCATCCAGGCATCGGCACATTACATCCACTGCTTCCCTGAATTAAGACGGGGTGGAGATGTACAACTGGGTATCATCAGCATATTGCTGGAACCTCACCCCATGTCGTCAGATGATCTCACCCAGCGGTTTCATGTAGATGTTAAACAGGATGGGTGAGAGGACCGAGCCCTCAGGGGCCTAGGGCTCAACCTCTGTCCCCTTGTCAACACCAACTGCGTCCTATTGGAGAGGTAATAGCAATAGCAATAGCACTTTACTTATATACCGCTTCATAGTGCTTTACAGCACTCTCTAAGCGGTTTACAGAGTTCAGCATATTGCCCCCAACAATCTGGGTCCTCATTTTACCCACCTCGGAAGGATGGAAGGCTGAGTCAACCTTGAGCCTAGTGAGATTTGAACAGCTGAACTGCTGAAGTAGCAATCAGCTGAAGGTCGCAATGCTGCTTTTAACCACTGCGCTATCTCAGCTCCTAGTAGCACCAGGTAGGAGGAGAACCATCGTAAAACGGTGCCTCCCACTCCTAACTCACCGAGTCGGCGCAGAAGGATACCATGGTCAATGGTATTGAAAGCTGCTGAGAGGTCAAGTAGCACCAGGATGGAGGAATGACCACTATCCCGGGCTCGCCAGAGATAAGATCAGGGTGACCAAAGCAGTTTCCATGCTGTACTGAGCCTGAAACCCGATTGAAAGGGATCTAGATAATCAGTGTCATCCAATAACCATAGGAGCTGGAGCGCCACCACTTTCTCTACTACCTTACCCACAAAGGGCAGGTTGGAGACCAGATGGAAGTTCTTTAAATCTGCTGGGTCCAGGGAAGGCTTCTTTTTTTGTTGTTAAAAAGTTTTTTATTTTTCTCCACAACCTTAAATACAACTCAATACACATATACCTTAAAATATTAAAGTACATAATTATATATTTTAATCATTCAAAAGTCAATATCTTATTTTTCACTTACATCATCAGTCATCAGTCTATTCTACTTTTCTCATCACACTCCCCTCTCTCTATCTCCATCTCCTCCCCCTACTTTCTTACTCCTTCACTCCCCCTCTACCTCTCTCTACTCCTTCTCTTCTTCTTCCTTCTACTTCCTCTTTCACCTTCTTTACCTTTCTCTGAGTACTCTACATATTAACTCATCTCACTTTTAATTGACTGAAGATATATTCTCAAATTTAAACTAGCTATGTCTTTTCTAAAAAAGAAATTTTTTTTATTGTTATATCATTTCTTTGTATATAATGTTTTATTCTAGGTATATGCTGCTAATTTTATATTACCTCCCCCCCCCAAAAAAAAACTCTAGTTATGTCATCTGGAATTTAACCAATTAGTTTCAAATTTCCCTTCCAAATCAACCACTATTAACTTAACTTCCCAAGATGATTATTGTTTCTTCTGCTTATTAATTTTTAGCCATATTGCTTCTTCCCCTTCTTTAATCTCTTTATTCATTGTTTATGTTTTTTTATCCCCTATTTTATCATAACTAAATGCCCAATTATACATTTCAATTCCTCATGTTTGTCATCAAAATTCTTTCTAAATTATTTCAACTCAAATAGATATTCAAATCTTAAAGTAATAATATTTTTAAATTTTTTTTACATTTGAACAAATCTCATATAAAAAAGTGTTATACAACATTTAGGTCTATTTCCATTATCTCTCACTTAAGATTTAAATAATTTCCCTTAAAACTCTAAGAGTCATGTTTATCATTCATCATTCATACTTCTCATATTAATTATCATTGTTTTATCTATGTTATTCCAAATCATTTAATTCTTCAAATCTCAACATAATAGATTAATAAAACAATATTACCCTATATAAGAAAAACAATAAAGTAATTATATTAATTATATATATCTAGATTCTAAATAGTTAGCAATCTTATCACAATTAAATCTAATATAATTATAAAAAACAAGAATGAAATACAGTATTAAAGAAAAATAAAATAATAAAAAGAAAACATTTCTGTAATATTTCAACACTATCATCCATTTCTTTTTAATTTTCCATCTACTTCCTTTTTGTATATATATTTTCTCCATCCCCATTTCCTTGACTCCTTTCCTTTCTTTCTTTTACCTTTATCCCAATAAATTCTCTTTTCCCAGGTTCTTTTTCCTCTTCTTAATTCTAGTATCTGTATATATCTAGTTTTTTCCAATCCTTTTTTGACTTTATATATCTCAAAATCATCATCATCAATCTGAACAAAATCATTTTTAATATCTTTATCTCTGTTATCACTGTTAACCCCAATGGAATCTTTATAAGTTTTAATATATTAATCAGCATAATCATTAATCAGCATTATATTTTCAATATTTTCCCCTTTTCATCATCATTTATAATATTTTCATCAAACTTCTTTTCTTCATCTGTTATCTTTTCCATTTGTATTTTATTTTTCCCTTTCTCAGATGTTTCAATTCCAAAATGTCTTCTAAGATCTATAAAAAGATCTTTCAAGAATCCAACCAGTTCTTCATAGTCTATTTCCTCCATGTCTCCAAAATCACAATTCTCAAATCCAAAAGTTTGAGTAGCTTCAGTCTCAAAAGTGCCACCGATCCTTAGTAAATACAAATCTCCATGTCACAAAGTCACAAATCACTAATTTTCACAATCCATTCAGCCGCCAACAAAGATGTGTTTCACAGCCTTTTATAATTAAGTTTTCATTTTTAGTAGTTCAATAGACCAATTCCTTCTATGTCTTTATTTGTTAACATCTGTTCATGTTCATCCTTATCTAAGTCAGTTCAAACAGTTCTTTCAAACAATAATAAATTTACAGTCTGTTTTGAATTCCTTCAGCTTTCAAAGAAGTTTTTCTTGTTCAGGGTCAAACAGCTGTCCAAACATCCACAAAGATATTCTACCATCGCAGTAATTCCTCCATCCACCAGATGGCATTCTCCAATTGAATTTCTCAACTCAGCCTTTCCTGTTTTGATTTTTCTATTTTTAAAATCCATTCCAATTTTCGAATATTTCTTCTAAATTTAATTTCCAAATTTGTTACGCTTTAATCAAGTTTTAAAACAAAATTCCAGATCTTCAAAATTGAGCTTTAGTTGTAAGTCCCTTTAATTTTGTAACACCATTATATCCACATATTAAACAGCCACTCCTTAATTTCCGATCTTTTTGATCCCCTTTTAATATTGAAATTTATTTATTTATTTATTTATTATTTGTTCTTCTATGCCGCCCTACTCCCGAGGGACTCAGGGCGGCGTACAACAATCTTATAAGAACATCAATGATAAACAGTAATTTAAAAGCAACAGTTAAGAAAATATACAAAAGTTAAAAAAAATGTTCACAATCAGCCATACCAAGGGGGGAATTCAGATGGATTTAGTCTTTCCCCCCTGCCTGCAGGAAGAGCCATGTCTTGACGGCTTTCCGGAAGGCCAGCAGAGTGGGGATGGTTCGGGTCTCTGGGGGAAGTTGGTTCCAGAGCGCGGGGCCCCCCACAGAGAAGGCCCTCCCCCTAGGGCCCGCCAACCGGCATTGTTTGGCTGACGGGACCTGGAGGAGGCCCCTCTGTGGGCCCTAACCGGTCGAAGGGAAGTGTGAGGCAGAATGCGGTCCCGAAGGTAGCCTGGTCCTAGGCCATGTAGGGCTTTAAAGATGATGATCAACACCTTGAATTGTACCCGGAGACATATGGGCAGCCAATGCAGCTGGCGGAGTATAGGTGTAACGTGGGTGTACCTTGGCACACCCACCACAGCACGCACAGCCGCATTTTGCACCAGTTGAAGTCTCCAAATACTCTTCAAGGGTAGCCCCATGTAGAGCGCATTACAGTAGTCCAATAGAGAGGTGACAAGGGCATGAGTGACCGTGAGTAGAGCCTCCTTCTCCAAGTATGGCCACAATTGGTGCACCAGGCGAACCTGTGCATAGGCCCCCCTAGCCACAGCTGTAAGGTGTTGCTCTAATTTTAGCTGTGGGTCTAGGAGGACCCCCAAATTGCGGACCTGTTCCGAGGGAGTTAATTTCACTCCCTCCAGAACCAAGGAGGGACCGTTGTCTTGGTCCTTAGGAGGCAGTATCCAAAGCCACTCAGTCTTGTCGGGGTTGAGTCTGAGTCTGTTTCTCCCCATCCAGGTCCTAACATCGTCCAGGCATCGGCACATTACATCAGCTGCCTCACTGAATTGAGATGGGGTGGTGATGTACAGCTGGGTGTCGTCAGCGTACTGATGGAAACTCACCCCATGTCTCCGGATGATCTCCCCCAGCAGTTTCATGTAGATGTTGAACAAGATGGGCGAGAGGACCGATCCCTAAGGCACCCCGCATGACAGGGGCCTGGGGGACGATCTCTGCCCTCCCGTTAACACCGACTGCGTCCTATCAGTGAGATAAGAGGAGAACCACCGCAAAACAGTGCCTCCCACTCCCATCTCACCGAGACGATGCAGAAGGATACCATGGTCGATGGTATCGAAAGCTGCTGAGAGGTCAAGTAGCACCAGGATGGAGGAATTTCCACCATCCTGGGCTCGCCAGAGATCATCCATCAGGGCGACCAAGGCAGTTTCTGTACTGAAGCCGCGGCTGAAACCTGACTGATAGAAGTCTAGATGATCTGTTTCCTCCAATAGTCGCAGAAGCTGAGTAGTCACCACCTTCTCAACATCTTTCCCTAAAAAAGGTAAGTTGGAGACTGGACGAAAGTTCTTCAAATCAGCTGGGTCCAGGGAAGGTTTCTTCAGGAGGGGTCTAACCACCGCAACTTTTAACGGCTGCGGTACAGATCCCTCCGTCAGAGAAGCGATGACCACCGCCTGGATCCAGCCTCGTGCCACCTCCCTGCTGGCGCAAACCAACCAGGAGGGGCACGGGTCCAATAAACAGGTGGAGGCACCCATCGCACCCACGGCTCTGTCCATGTCTTCCGGAGAAACAGGCCCAAACTCCTCCCACAACGGTGGACTAAGACTTGCCCCTGTCATCTCAATGGACTCTGCCCAGCCGGAGTCCAGGTTTGACCGAATCTGAGCGACTTTATCCGACAGAAACTGCGCAAATTCCTCAGCTCTACCTTGCAAGTGTTCCTCGCTCCCCCCTTTGGCAAGGAGGGAGCGAGTCACCCTAAACAAGGCGGCTGGGCGAGAATCTGCGGACGCAATAAGAGCGGAAAAATGGGATCGTTTTGCCGCCCTTATCGCCACTAAATAAGACTTGATGTAGGTTCTTAATAGTGTTCGATCAGACTCGGTTTTGCTGGCTCTCCAGCGGCATTCTAGACGTCTCTTTTGGCGTTTCATTTCCCGGAGCTCCTCGGTAAACCAGGGGGCTTTCCGGGATCCACTGCCGCGGAGAGGTCGCCTAGGCGCAATCCGGTCTAATGCCGCTGATGCTGCGGTGTTCCATGCAGACACCAGGGAATCAGCCGAATTGTGTACCAGGGCTTCAGGTATCTCCCCAAGTTCCCTCTGGAATCCTTCTGGCTCCATTAGGCGCCTGCGGCAGAACCACTTAGTCAGTCCCGCCTCCCTGTGGGGGAGGAGTGGGGCTGCAAAATCCAACCTCAGTAGGAAATGATCTGACCATGACAGTGGGGTGGTGACTATATCCCTTATCTTCAGATCATCTCTCCACTGCCCCGAAAGAAACACAAGGTCGAGCGTGTGACCTCCCTCATGAGTCGGACCCTGGATTACTTGGGTCAGGTCCATGGTTGTCATGGAATCCATGAACTCCTGAGCTATCCCAGAGGTTTCGCCAGCCGAAGGCAGGTTAAAGTCCCCCAGAACCATAAGCCTAGGGAACTCAACCGCCAAGCCGGCTACTGCCTCAAGTAACTCAGGCAGGGCCTTGCTAACGCAGCTGGGAGGCAGGTACGCTAGACAAAGGCCCACCTGGACCCCTAAGTCCAACTTCAGAAGGAGCGTCTCACACCCAACAATCTCCGGGGCAGGGCTCCTACGAGGATGCAGACTTTGGCACGTTATCGTTGCCACTCCTCCCCCCGTTCCCTGGGGTCGGGAAATGTTCCTTTTAATAATTTCCTTTGGCTATATCACTCACCAACTTCTATCTTCTCTGTCTTCTTCGGCTTCTCCAGCACATTGCTTCAAATTTTCCTTTCAAGATGACTCCAAACTTGCAAATTTAATCCTTCTGGTGTGACTGCCGCGACTAGGACGGCATTTAAGAGCCGTCTTCCGGTCGCCGCCGGTCGAGGGCAAAGCCGGCTCCCTGGGGGGGGATTGCAGCCCCCTCCCAGTCCGCCAGCAAGTGCCCTCTTCTTCACCACCCCTTCAGGGTGGTTTCTGACCTGGTCCTGTCCAGACGAGGTCCCTGGACAGCGTGGATTCAGGGCTTCCCAGCAGAGCACAGGGAAACTCTGTAGCACCGCAACTTTGGCCACGCCTTCTTCCGGGGAAGGCTTCTTGAGGAGGGGCCGCATCACTGCAACTTTTAAGGGATGCGGCATCGATTCCTCTCTCAAAGAAGCATTCACAACCACCTGGAGCCAGCCACGTGAAACCTCCCTGCTGGCCGAAACCAGCCAGGAGGGGCATGGGTCCAACAAACAAGTGGAGGTGCTCATCGCTCCCATGGCCTTGTCTACATCCTCAGAAGTGACTGGCTCAAATTTGTCCCATAAAACCAGACTAAGACCATTCCCTGTCAACTCGGCTGGCTCAGTCCAATCGGAGTCCAGGTTACTTTATCCGCCAGAAACTGAGCAAATTCCTCAGCTCTGCCTTGCAAGTGTTCCTCGCCTCCCCCCTTAGCAAGGAGGGAATGAGTCACCCTAAACAGGGCGGCTGGGCGTGAATCAGCGGATGCAATAAGAGCGGAGAAATGCGAGCATTTTGCCGCCCGTATCGCCACTAAATAAGACCTAATATAGGTTCTTAGTAGTGTTCGATCAGATTCAGCTTTACTGGCTCTCCAGCGTCGCTCTAGACATCTCTTGTGTTGTTTCATCTCCCGGAGCTCCTCAGTAAACCAGGGAGCCTTCCGGGATCCACTGCCAGGGAGAGGTCGCAAAGGCGCAATCCGATCCAATGCTCCTGATGATGCTGCTCAGGGGCTGATGCAGCCACCAGGGACTCAGATGAATTGTGTACTAGGGATTCAGGTATCTCCCCAAGTTCCCTCTGGAATCCTTCCAGCTCCATTAGGCGCCTGGGGAGGAACCACTTAATCGGTCCCGCCTCCCTGCAGAGGAGGAGTGGAGCCATGAAATCCAACCTCAGTAGGAAATGATCTGACCATGACAAAGGGGAGATGACTAAACCCCTCAACTTCAGATCATCTCTCCACTGCCCCGAAACACTAGGTCAAGCGTGTGACCTCCCTCATGAGTCAGACCCTGGATTATTTGGGTCAGGTCCATGGTTGTCATGATAGCCATGAACTCCTGGGCTGCATCCGAGGCTTCACCGGGTGAAGGCAGGTTAAAGTCCCCCAGCACCATAAGCCTGGGGAACTCAACCACCAACTCTGCTACTGCCTCGAGCAGCATAGGCAGGACCTTTGTAACGCAGCTGGGGGGCAGGTACATTAACAAAAGGCCCACCTGAACCCCTAAGTCCAACTTCAGAAGGAACGTCTCACACCCAACAATCTCCGGGGCAGGGCTCCTACAAGGACAAAGATTCCGGCGAACTATAATAGCCACTCCTCCCCCCATCCCTGGGGTTGTGGCTGATGCAGAACTGAGAACCCATCTGAGCATATCTCAGATAGGGGAAACCCCCCTCCTGGCCCCGCCAGGTCTCAGTTATGCATGCCAGGTCTGCCCCCTCGCCCAAAATTAAATCCCGTACGAGGGGGGCTTTGTTGACAATTGACCTGGCATTCAACAGCAGCAGCTTGAGCCCAGGGCCCTGAGATCCCCGGTCACCAGGTATTCAGGTTGAGCTAGTTGGAACCAAATCAGAGGGGCCAGAACCAAAAATAGCTTTTAGCCAGCGAGTTCTGGTTTCCCGAGAGCGGCCTACCCCTCGGCTCCCACTATACCTACCTCTCCCCATTATGACCGAGATACTCCGGCTCTCGTTCCCTCCAGAGATCCCCTCCCCTCCCCCACTGGTCCTCCTCCCTCCCTGCAGGCCATACATACCATTCTCACTGAGCCAGGTAGCAGAGTCAGGCCCCCCCTCCACTTCTGTTTCCACATTCAGCAGAGGGGGTCCGAACCCCGGTCCTGACTCACTCATTCTATCAAATCATACTTCTTCAATCTACACATTCGTTTTCCCAATCGTAACCAAATCCGTTTCACACCAACCACACCACTTCCAGGGTAAGATTAAAGATAGCTAATAGTCAATAATAATAGATCAAGTAGGGAGTGCATACATGCAACCTCCAGACCACTCAAGATTAGTTCTTAGTCCTTGACTCCTACACCAAGGTCCACAGTGGTCATTAAAAGCGTCCAGATTTCTCTGTAATTGTCCACTGCTCTCCCCCACAATATTGGTAGTAATGAAGCTCAGATCCAAAATATCACCTGGGAACACTCTTCTCAGTCCACTCAGCAGTTTCCCCAATGGGGCCAAAAGCTCTGGCTTTGATGTTCTACTCCTCTCATCTCTCGCCGCCTTGTTGGTCACCCTCATAGCAAAGTTAAACAACCTGTCTGGTCGGGGTCTCACCCAGAGGACCGAACAGGAAGCCGGGGCTGCGCCAGCCAAAAAAGGCCTCCCAGCCGCAATGGCAACAGTGACGATAATGGCTCTCAAGTGAAAACGTCGTTGTAATTGGGGAGGAGAAATTGTCCAGGGAGTGGCCAAAAAAGGCCTCGCTGAAACTGCGGTTGCAGCGGCAATGTCCAATAAAAATCGCCGCGATAATGGAAGAAAGATAAATCCAGGACAAAAGTGGCTCCCTTGAGAGCCAAGCTGGTCCCATCGCCAAAAAAGCCGCTGCCAAGGGGCCAGTCGCCACAAAAGCGGCAGGCAACAGCGGCAATCTTGGTAGTAAAAAGCCTGGCCAGAGTTATTTAATGGCCAACAGTCCTGGGGGCTCATCTGAGAACCACGCTGATCTAATCTCCGGAAGAGTTATTGCTAAGGGATCAATCGCTGCAGCAATAACAAGCCACGGCGCAGGAGCAGCAGACACCAGCGGCAGTCTTGTTGGTAGAGAACCCAGCCCAAGTTCTTTAACCACCGAAAATCCAATTCTAAATCGTTGCCAAAGACAATGCAAATCCGCCTGTAACACATACCTGGCGTTGTCCAGCGTCCCCTCTTTCCCGGATTGCCTTGATTCCCAGCAAGCACTTTCAAGTTGTTCTTTTGAAAGAAGCTCTATGGCATCGCAGTCGCCATTTTGGTGCCGACGGCATCCCCTGAGCCTGGAGCTTCTCGGGCCTCCTAGCCCTCATATCCGGCAATCTCCTTCGCCCTGATGGACTAGGGTGTTCCTGCGGTCTTCAGCTTTCCCCCGACCCTCAAAAAGATGGCATAACTTGGGTCGGGGACCTATACTTCCACGAAGTTCAGGTAAAGGGAGCGGAGGGCTGATCTCCTGCAACCTCTCCCCATGGCTCCACACCGGAACATTGTTTTGCAAGCCCAGTTGTTAGGTAAAGTGGAGAAATGGTTAATTCATATATAGACACATACACATATCTTTGAACGTCTGGAGGAAAGCTGAAATATAAACTTAACACATAAAATTTATTTATTTGTTTATTTATATTTATTGTTTAGGACTTCTATCTCTCCATTAGGAAAAATGGCTGACATAAAGATCTTAATTTATCATTTATTCTGTTAGGGAAGGCTATTTTACACAATATTGATTGTGTTATTTCATGGCCAAAGAGTTTTATAGCATAACCTAGAGTGAAAAGAAAATATGAAATATTCAATTTAATACAGAAATATTATGATCTAACTGAAAAGCACTTAATGAGGATCAAAAGTCCATGATTTCTGTTGTTTATATCATCTCAATTACTTTGCTTTTAGCTATCGGCACTTTAAAATGTGCATTGGTTTTAACAGTTGTTATATTGTGAATTGATTTTTGTTTGGTGGGTTGATGGGTTTCTTTGCTTTCCTGTGAGCTGCCTAGGTATTTTACTGGAAAGGCTGGATAAAAATATACATATCTATAATATAAGAAATAATATTATATGCTATAATATAAGAAACAATCCTTATGTTCAATTTTGCTAAATGCAGCACATCATAACCAATAGTTGGTTAGGAAATGTAGCACAAAATAGATGCGTTGCACAATAAACATTATTTGACATTTTCAATTTCCAGGTTTTGACATTGATTGTGATAGGAGATGAGGCCATGAAGTACAGGTAGTCCTCGACCTACAACCATAACTGAGCCCAAAATTTCTATTGTTAAGCAAGACAGTTGTTAAGTTATTTTTCCTCACTTTACAAGCTTTCTTGCCACAGCTCTTAAATGAATTACTGCAGTTGTTATGTTAGTAATACAGTTGTTAAGTAAATCTGACTTTCCTTGACTTTGCTTCTCAAAAGGTCACAAAAGATGATCACATGACTCCAGGACACTGCAACTATTATAAATATCAGTTGCCAAGTGGCTGAATTTTTATCATATGACTATGGGGATGCTGCAACGGCCATAAGTGTGAAAAATGGTCATGTCACTTTTTCAATGCTGTTATAACATCAAGCTGTCACTAAATGAACTGTTGTAAGTCGAGGACTACCTGTATAGATACAAGCATAATAAGATGTATATGATTCTTTTTGGTTTTCTTTTCTAGGTGGCTATAGATTTTACAGCCTCAAATGGTGATCCTCGGAACAGCTGTTCTCTCCACTATATTCATCCATATCAACCAAATGAATACTTGAAGGCACTAGTTGCTGTTGGGGAAATCTGCCAAGACTATGACAGGTGAAAAATTACCATGTTCTTTCAGAATAGTTTCTAAATATCTGTCAGGTAATGCCGATAAAGCTGATAGTTGGATATTGATAGTTGTAGAGCAATACTAATTCTATTGCACTAAAAAAAGCAATAAGCATTATAGCATAATTGCACTAAAGTACATACAGAGTTTTAATAAATATTACCTAGTGAGATCTTGATTAGAAATTCCTAGAACTTCATAAATGTTGTTCAGAAATTTGGACTCTAAACATCAACTATTTCCTTAAACTTGGATATGCATATTTTCAAATAGCTCCCACAGCTCCCATTGCTACAGCAACAATAAAATATAAAATGTACATACATATGTCTGATCTGGCATAATACCAGGTTCAAATACACTTTTGAACCTTATTTTGAATTATGACTCAAATAATTATTGATAAGTAATTCAAACTAAGGATTAAAACAGTTCTAAGCCTTTAGTATTGGCTGTTCCAAGATTTTTTATTAAACACTTGATTTGCAAGTGCTATATAGTAAATTTTATAAAGTAAAATTGCATGTTATTTATTGGGTAAATCTGTGTTACATTTAATACTATAATTTGAGTTTAAATATCTTCTCTCTAAAGTAGTAACATTTCTTCTGTTCACTTGTAATATATTATAATGTATGTCATATGAAGTGTCATGAATGTGTTTACACCAGATAGAAATACCACACCGACAATGCTGACAACTGTTACTGATTATGATTTATTCTTGAGGTATTTTCTGGTGTCTTCCATGTAATTAGCTTACTTCAAGGCATTGCTATTTGCATCATAATGATGCTGCCTTTCAAAGAGGTGAAGGACTTGAATTAAATACTGCTGGAGTAGCATAAATGAAACTTCTGAAAATTAGAATAAAATCTTCAGAGTGGGAACAATTACATATGTGGCAGCCAAAGACTTTGATAAAAATTGACTATAATCAAGGGCCATCACTCAACCCTTTGTCCACAAAATGATACATCTTAATATAGTTGTAGGAACTGCATATTTAATCAATAGACAAGTTCTCCAATTTAGAATCCATTAAGCAAAGTTTAAGGTTTTCTCATGACAATGTACTGGTACATTCCTGGGAATCGTTATGTTTTCCTTTTTTGCAAGTTGTGATTTTAATTTTAATTTATAATTTGACCTAATTAGGTACTATATCTATCTTGCCTTTCATTCCAAATTACATAATTTATGGAAAGGATAACCAATCCATGGCTCATAGGTCATCTGTATGAGCCATGAAACTATTGCTAGCCTCTAATTTTTCTATATTTGCTTCCAAAATGGGTTACAACATGATTTTTCATAATTTTACTATGACTGAACACATTACTAATTTTCAAGAGCTAGCTACTTAAAAAACATATTATCCTTAGTATAAAGTTATCTAAAATCTAGGTGATCTGAGCTAAAAAAGAGGAGTTGAGAAAAACATTCAGTAAAATGAATAAGCTACAATGACATCATGCTTATCATGAAGTCTATAGCTAATGCAAATTACATCAGTCACATCATTTGCACAATGTCTTTGTGACTCATATGACATGACTTGCTCCCATTTCTCTTCCTTTCCTTGGCATCCAATTGGAAATTCATCTACTTGGGTACCAAGGAAAGGAAGAGTAAGGGGAGCAAGTCATATCATATGAGTCACAGGACATTATGCAAATGATGTGACTGATATAAATGCATGAATTCCCACTTGGGAATATGTTGAAATTGGTCTGTTAATTTTTAAAACTGCACTTTTTCCTTCTTTTCAAATGCCCCAAATTATGATAAAATAATTTTGTAGGTATGCATCGGCATGTATGTTTTCCAGTCTGAGGAAAAGTACAGCTTCCTGAAAGGATTACAGATAGGGGACATATTTATGTCAAGAATGTTGCAAAGCACCTTTTTGTCCTTGAATCTGAAAGGCTGCATAGTTTTATCATTTATTATACCTGTGTTGAATCCCTGCTTTAGACTAGTCTGTGGTCTTCTCCCATAATATAACAGAACTGGGATTTTAACTAATATTTATTAAGGCTATGCGGCACTGCAGATTCATTTGTCAACAGGAGTTTTGGAGCAAGTGGCAGCCTTAAAGAAGCAACACCTGTGATATCTTAAAGGAGCCATGACTGCTATTATGCACATTGGACACAGATATTCAGTTTCAACTTCTACTTTTGGAGACTGAATACTCTCTAGGAAAGTGAAGGCCTTACTTGGTTTTAGATGGATTTTTGCACATGATTATTGTTTGGGTTTGATATTTATTACCCTGTAGATCAGTAGGACCAAAATGCAAACAACCAACTTGTATTAAAAGACTATTGGCCTTCTAACAAATGTTTATCTGCTTATCTGCTTATCTCCTTATCTGCTGTAAAGTTTCTGGATATTCATAAACATTTTAAATGCTGACATGTAAAGTATATACTTTAATCTATCACAAAACATGGGCAATCAATATAGCTAAGGATACTCAGGTTGTCTGTGTTCATAAATAACAAGTAAATGTAGATATTGAATCCTGGTTTACCATTTTATGGGACTGCAGCTACACTGTTTCTTATTTTCAATCCTGTATTCATTTCCTGCTTTATATTCATGAGTAAAAATGTGTTGATAATGTATTTTGTGATTAGTTTGCACATTTGAGACTCATTTAATAAGTAAGGAAGGTTGACATTCCTTTGTCAGCAGTGCTACTCTTACTGTTAATCAGATAAGTGTATGGGTATAATATTTGTTATAATTAATTTGTTGGTTAATTCATTAGGAAATATCTTTTAGAGGTTTCTGTTAGGGCAAGTATATTCCTCACGTTCATTAATTACCCCTTTTGTAGGTAGCATATTTGTGTTTTCTATTTTCACATACTTAATGCTCAATTATAAGCACACATTTCCTGCTAGTCAGCAAGTTCAGCTTCCCAAAGGCATTAAGCAGCAATCTGTTTTATTTTTTAAGGATAAAACTAACAGAGCAGTGATTAAAGTAGGCCCATATATTTTAATTTCTTTTTTTTAAAGCAATATTTATTTTAAAATAATGTTATCATGCAGCAATTATGTCATCTTACCTTAGGTTTGTAGGGCTTCTAGAGACATACAAATTATGTAAAATTAAGCAATCAACCTCTATACTTGACATATGTTTATTTAATCTATCAATCAATTTATATAGCTGCCTAATCACATGCAATTCAGAGCAGCATGCAAGATAAAAACTAATATGACAATAGCTTCAAAAAAATAAAAACCTCAACAAACAAACAAAAATCCTAAAACATTATTGTATATAAGACAACCAAAATAATCAAGATGAGCACAATACCCCCTTCCCCATCCCAATCCAATTCCTGGGGGAAAAGCCAGGTGTTAAGAGCTTCTTATAGCACTGCCAACTTAAAAATCAGCATTTATTCAAGAGGTTGCAACAGTAGGATAATTAGCATAAAATTAATTGCCAGTTCACTTTTTGATACAGATAGAGGTAAATATGGATATGAATACAGGTATGGATATTGTTATAGATATAAAGGCTAATAATTACAAGCTAGCACAGATTCCCAAGACTTACTGTCAATATATAATAGAATAGCATGTACTTTGCTGTATACATGTACAGTAAATTGCTACAAATGCAGCTAAAAATACAAAATCTTTTGATGCTGTTAAATGGTGAAGAGAAGCAGTTGTATAAACTTATTTTATTAAAAATATTATGGTTGCAATTTAACACACACTTGGAAGTGAAATATTTTTTCAAGTAAATTGCAAATTAATCAAATTCAGCAAAATCATATCATCAAATGCAAGCTAACAGGCCAAAGATTTTTGCTTTCAAATACTTCAGACAAATCGCTTAGCTTGAAGGGTACATTATTAGATGACATCTAGTCAATTGACATGAAAAGGCCCGGTTAGTATTGGAACTGACTGGGAATTCTAGGATTGCTAAATGAAGTGGGAAGTAAAGAAAAACCCAAGAAGGCAACAGCCAATTACTTTCATAAAACGTCTAGAAATCCAGGTGCAGTCAGCAGAAAGGAAGTTCAGCTCAAAGGCCTATTTGATTTTTTAAAAAACAGAATAGACCTTAACTGCCATAATGGCTTACTAGTTATCAAAGTAGAGGCAAGAACCTAGCTATCTCATATAGAAAAAATTATATTTGCAAGCTGAGGTAGGTGAAATCTATGTAATTGGTATGTAGTGGGTCCTTTCTCTTTCATAACTTTTTTCTGCCTTGTAATCTATTTATGAATTTGGTGGAGGAGGAAAAATGAAATGAGATCAGTGTAACAAAGATCAACAATCCTTGTCTATCTTAATTTCAGTGATAAAATGTTCCCAGTGTATGGCTTTGGAGCCAGGATACCTCCCGACTATAAAGTAGGTGAACAGGTGAAGCTTCCTCATTTTCTTGATGTCTCTAGCATAATGTATAAGTTACTGGAGAGGGAAGCAATGGTATGAATTGCAGGAGGGAATAAAGAGGCGAGGCAGAAGCAATTTTAGATTCTGCATGATTTACAGCTTGGGGGCTCTCCGCTCAAATAGCATCATGTTATGCATAATTCTGAATTTCAAACCAATGAAGATAATTTTAAGACCTTTACGGCTTTCCGCTTGAGAAAGTTTCTCATACCACTCAATTTCTCCTCCTGTTGTGACCAGGTTTAATTTTAGCATACAGTACAGTTGACATTTTGAATAGTTATCAGAGCTTTAGAGGGCTGGAATTAAAATAACTTTTGAGAAGAATTTTGGTTTTTTTTAAAGGTCTCTGAACAAAGATGGCCATGTTTTGTGACTAAGGAATGAGTGCCAAGTAGTAGGAATGAAAAGGAAAATGGATGCAATATTAAGCAAAATTAATAGGACCCGTACAGACAATCTTTGGGGCAAGTGGATATAAATGGCTTCAATGGAAAAAAATATAACTGTGGATAACTGAGTATATTTGGGAGGAGGATAATATATGTGTAGTTCCAGCCACCCATTCAGGACTACCAAAGTTCTCTATGATATCTCACATGCTTCCAAATAAATTAGTGAATTCCAATCATCTTTATATTATTATGTCAGCCCAGAAGTCAGATTGCAGAAAGGTGTTGCTTTGCAATATGTCATCTTCCATTAATTTTTAATTGAAAAGAATCTTGTGAATGAAATAAAGACAGATTAGATACTTCATAGACAGTTAGCCCTACAAAATAGGCCAGACCAGAGAAATGACTCCACAGGAAGACTACAACTGTATTTTATTGAGATAAGTTATAGTAATAGAACTTTCCATATCTTCCTTCTCTTTTATTCCTCAGGCAATATAGGAAAATCAATCTGAATCTTTTTCTAATCCTTCCCATCTTTGGGATTAACATGTGCTTTTCTACCTGTTGTTGTCTTAAAGGTTTCATGACTCCCTTCATCAACATCAGAGAGCATGTCTTAGCTATATGATAATATAAACTAATCCATCACATTATATACCTCTATATTAAAGTATTTAAATTACCTGTATCAGTGGTTCTCAGCCTTTTCTTTACTACGGACCACTTTTAATATCTTTTGCAGTCACGGACCATGGCCACGGACCTCAAGACTTAACTCAAGATTTAAATTCTTCAAGCTTTTGTGGACCCCCTGTGATGATATTGTGGCCGCCCCGGGGGGGGGGGGATACGCACCATTGACCTATGTAACATTAGATAAGAAAGGTGCATTTCTTTAGTGAATGTTTAGAAGAGCATTCTACTTTCTGGGATATAAATATTATTTATTGGACTAAGTTAATGTAGCTTATGTTTTGAACTAGTCTAAATTAAAAAAAACAGGGAAGATATATATTTATTCATTCATTCATTCATTGCTACATAATCATCAAATATTTCCTGATACTACTATAATAAAAAATAAACATATCATATGTAAAAAAAAGTTTAAAATCACTTAAAACAGCAAGGAATAAAAATAGCCTACCTGATTATGCTCTTCAGAAAAATTCTGTTTCAACAAATTTTCCAAATTATATAACAGCCTGATTTCAGAAAGGAAATCCTATTACATGAAATAGGAAGCATCACTGAACAGTGCAGTTCTGGGCCATGGTTCCCCTTCACTTCACTAAATCAGTAGCAGCTTCTCCTAGATTGAAATTAATGGACAAGTCAGTTCAATCTAAAAGAGACTAGTTTTGGAGACTGTTTGCAGTTACTGAAAATTTGGATGTAAGATTTATAGCAATTTTCAGGATAGTTTTATAAATATTAATTCAGGTTTGCAGCAAAATACTTTCTTTGGTATTATAAACATTTTTCAAGTAGTTTCCCCAATAAAATGCTTGTGCATTATTTTCATGGGTATATGTAGTTTTTTTGCAATATATGCATAAATATTTTTCTATAATTTACAGGTTTTAATATTACTATTATTATTAGAAACTGTAGCACAGAATTTGAAGAACTGCACATTTGAATGTAATTAAATTTTGAGTCATATAATGGTTGGAAAATGCAAAATTAGGTAAGTTCACATTTGGATATGAATTCACTGAATGTTTTCCCATTCTTGTTTCTTCTACTTTAGAAAATACTCTTGACTTGAATTGTGTAAATAATCTTCCTTAAGGCACCACACAAAATCTGCAACTTTGAAGCAACACAATAAATAATTATTTGGAAAGCATTTGGTATTGCATCTCTAAAAGAAAATTAATTTGAATTCTCCACTTGCCAATGGGAAACAAGAATTATTTTTAGAGCAAAAATGAATCTAATTCTTGGGTTGGGGGGGTTGGCTTTATCCATAGGTATCTCATGATTTTGCAATCAACTTTAATGAAGATAATCCAGAATGTGCAGGTAACCAGCCTTTTTTCTCAGCAAACAATGTAATGCAGCTCTGCTGTTTACTGTAGTTTTTTTTCATCAATTGTTGAGCCCAAACTTTTTATTTCAATCTATGTATCTATACAGTACTGATTTCATATTCAGTGTCCTATGCTTGCTTCTTAGAGCTCATACTCAGAGGAAGGGTGATATGAGAAATATTAAATGTAATGCACTTCACACAGAACTTCCCAGGATCAATGTCCAGCACTTCAGGTATAGCTGGGAATGATATCTCCCTGCAGAACTGAAAGTGATTGGACCTTCAATAATTGGACTCAGTATTAAGACAAATTCCTGTATAGGTATACTTTCATATTCTTAAATGTGAATCATTCAGAGAATCCAGAAAATATTACATATAACTATTAAATGAGAATAGAAATTCAACAATTTGTAGATTGTTTACCTTAGAACAAGTTTGTTGCTAAACTCTTGTTTTAATTTGTTGTAGACCCACATTTTAATTATTTAGTTTATGGGAATTTGTTTATAATTGATTGCTTTACTAGATTGCTTTTCTAAAAAAGATGATTTCTATATATTGCTCTCTTTGAGAAGAATGACAATGTCAATAGCAGCAGCAGCAGCAGCAATAATCCATGATAAGTCTTTCTTATCATGGATTATTCTTATTCCAAGATTTCGTTTTTAAATTTCTTGATAAAATGCAGGTCTTTAGAAATGCCATATAATGTAAGGTGACCAGACGTCCCGCTTTTGGCGGGACAGACACACTTTTCAAGCGTTTGTCCCGCGTCCCGCATTCTTTCCAAAAAGTCCCGCTTTTTTGGAAAGAATGCCAAAACAGCGGGACGTCTGGTCACCTTAGCCGGGAAGCACAAAAGAGAGGTACCGGAAGCAAGTCAGGCAAAGCGGAATTTCAGCGAGGCGGCTGCCTGCTGGGGAGAGAGGGAAGGGGGGCTGCTTCTCCTCTCCTTCCCCCGCCCCATCCCTAGCCCCGCCCTCGGAGGCGCCGCTGCTGTTGGGATGCGGGTGGAGGGGTGAGGGACGAGGAGCCGCCGGTTTGAGCTCATGAGCGGCCCCTCCGGCGGCGCAAACAGCCCTTCCTCATCCCCCTCCCCTTCCTTCCCCCCGTCGCCTCGCTGCCGCCGTTGCCCTGGGGCCGGGCAGGCGACCGGGAGACCGCGGCGCTTGGATGGCTGGAGCTCGTGACAGGTAAGCTGCCGGCTGCCTCCTTTCCCCGTCTCCCGCCTCCCGTTCGTCGCTTGCCAGCCCGGCCCCAGGGCAGCTCCCGAAGGGGAGGCGGGAGGCGAGGAAAGGCCTCCCGAAGGGGAGGCGGGCTCCCGAAGGGCTGCTGGCTCCCAAAGGGGAGGCGGGAGGCGAGGAAAGGCCTCCCGCCTCCCTCCCCCCCTGGACGCCGACATTTGCTGTGTTTTGCCCTCTGCGCATGCGCGGCGTTCTGTGCATGCGCAGAGGGCAAAACTCAAATGGCGGCACCCAGGCGGGCCCGCCCCCCCCATCCCGCTAAAAAAAAAAAATCTGGTCACTTTAATATAATGGCTTAGTCCAAAAGTATTAAGGACAGTGAGAGAAAACAAAATGTACCAGGTAATTTCCATCTAATAATTAATCTCTATAAATGTTTAAAATTATAACATTTTTCTGATGCTCGCATTATTAGCAAAGGCTTCTATGGCATATAAAATAATCATATTTGCAAAGAGTTCTTGTTGTGCAATAGGCAAGAACAGACCAGCATAGATACAACAGCATTTATTGACTCAAACTGAACTGAGGAACAACAGGCAAATCCCTGTAATTTATACTTTGGGCCCACAGGGCCTTAACCAATTATAATACTAGAAAGAGCCTGCTATGAATGGTCTAAGTTTCCCTCCAAAACAGTTGAAGTTAACAGTTAGGGTCATCTAAAGGTTAGTTTCACTTTAGCTGGGCTTATCGCAACTATATTCAATACATAACAGTTCTAATTTTTGGGATGGTTAATATCTATGAAATGTATAGTTAAATGCTGATCGCAAGGAAGAGAGCTAGTTCATGAATTATGTATTACATGTTACATAAATGAGGTGAGGTCAGCGGGGAGAGTCGCTTTATTTCAACTATTTCAGAATCATGGCTGGGAAGATTAAATAGGCTGTCTAGCTGATCACTTTCATGAATAAGATTACATGAATTGTTTAAAACAACCTCATTTGCAAGAAAACCTGGAGTCATATCCTCCTTCCCAAGGAATTTGCTCAGTCCTTGCCTTCATCCCAATTTTTTCTTCATCTTGTCATTTTACAAGGGATTCAAGGCGTTGTGGAAGCATATCAGAATTGCCTCCCAAAGCTTCAGCTTTATGGACCAACCAATATTGCTCCCATCATCCAAAAGGTGGCTAAATCAGCATCAGAAGAAACAAACACCAAGGAGGCATCGGTAAGGATCATGGAAAATAACAAACTACTTTATGAAACCATTCCTTCTGAGAGCAGAAAATGTCAGTTTAGATATACATTGACATACTTTAACCCATTTTAGATGCTTCAGCATCTGGGCAGTACAAACATAAAAGTAGATAATTTCCCTCACTCTTTCAATTGGACCCATTCTGTTTTTTATTCATGATGGTTTTCATTGTGGAAATGGTGATAAGAGTATCCATTTCCAAAAATGTATTTTAAAAAACTAAGTTAAGTTTTTAAGAGCCGTGGTGGCGCAGTGGTTAGAATGCAGTATTTAGGCTAATTCTGGTGACTGCGGAGTTTGGCAGTTCAATTCTCAACCGCTCAAGGTTGACTCAGCCTTTCATCCTTCCGAAGTTGGTAAAATGACCCGAATTGCTGGGGGCAATATGCTGTTTCTGTAAACAGCTTAGAGATGGCTGTAAAGCACTGTGAAGTGGTATATGTGTTTTTGCTATTACTATTTTAAGGTATTGTTAGCTAGATTTGATACTAATTGTAAAGTATCTGCTTACCCATTCATGAATACAAATTGTAGTTAAGTTAGCTATGTTTAGCTACAATTGAATGCATAATGTTGACGTGCATCTTATGTCAGCCCTAACTATGTCCTAGCTTTCTGTGTCACATAAAAGAGGTACTCATGATACTATTGTGTGAGTAATTCAAAAACAGAATGTCTTATTACACTACTTTATATTGCTGCTAATTTATGCACACAGTAGTTGGTGCCAGTTCTGCTACAAGTATTGTGCAGTAATTCCATATATTTTCATTGTAAGTTAAGTTGTGAGAAAATTTGTGGCATTTATTTTAATGTAGTAATTAAAGATAATTATTGTCATTCTTTATATGGCTCATAATTTCTGTTACCTTTATTTTAAAAAATTATATATTGAGGAGGGGTTTTTAGCAAGAGGACTGGGCAGCCAGCAATTCATACATAGGTTGAGAAAGTAGTGCCTTATAGTTGCCATCCAAATTAGATACTGGTGCCATTAAACTAATTACTTTCAGAAATTTTTTGATTCTTTCTTTGGATTCTTTCTACTTTTTATCAGACACTTTCCTGATATTTACTAACTGAGAAAAATACCTATGATTGAGTTATGGTAGGTTCATAAAACATGCATACGATATACCATGATTTAGCAAATAGCTGCTGATTCAAACAACATGAGCCAAAGCCTGCTAAATCACAAAGGGGTCTACCATATTATATGACCCCTGTCTACCTGAATGATTATATAACTCTTCCCAAGCATATCTTATTGTTGCCTTCATACTTCCTGTAGAATAAATGTATTATATTTTCTTTGATCTGATTATATTTATTTAACTTCCCACCTCCAGTCATCATCAATGAAAAGAGCCATAAAGCTAGTTACAGTATGCAATTGACAGGGAATCTCAGCAGCACTGTTTTTAGCAATAATTGTCAGAAATATATTCAAATGCTGATGTTCCCTTTCTATCCTTTAGCAATATTTCATTTTGTTGATTCTGACGGATGGGGTCATCACAGACATGGCTGACACACGTGAAGCCATCGTTCATGCCTCTCACCTCCCCATGTCAGTCATCATTGTTGGAGTCGGAAATGCTGATTTCAGTGACATGCAGATGCTTGATGGGGACGATGGCATCCTGCGGTCTCCCAAGGGAGAACCAGTTCTACGAGACATTGTTCAGTTTGTGCCATTCAGAAACTTCAAACATGTAAGATTTGTTTCAACCATATTTTTTTGATAAGGTATTATTTCTTAGTTCACGGATTCCACCCATAAATATTATACCTATCGCAATAATATTCACCCATAATTCAGATAGATATTCAAGGATGATTTTACTGAAGTGTATGGTAAATGCTTGTCTCTTTGAATATATACCCTAGCCCACCAGCAAACAACTGTCAAATCAGTTAAATATAGATTATGCGTATTTACATAATAATACTTGTTTGATACAGTACATTTATAATTTTCTCAAAAAGTCGCAATATTAGAATATAGAAGCACAAAACAGTAAAAATATTATAGAATGACGATTAATATGTGGAAGAGGGAGATGTAACACTCGAAGTTTTGATCTGGATATTACAGAATTACAACCTGGCACTGGAGGACACTACTATTGTCACAACAAGATGAAACATGTGCTAGTTAAAATAACAATGTAACATAAACACAAAACAAAAATCATCATTCAGACTTTCAAAATGCAATCTATTTTGATATTATTAAATCTACTACAAAAATAATACTACCCTGATATCAGTTCAGGAACCAATTCTTCTCCCCTAAAAGAAGATTAAACAGAAAAAAGCACACTGATCAGCTTCTTAATCTTATCAATTTACTTTTTACTCATAAAAATTAATGTAAATTGCCTATCCTATCATCTTGCCCCAATGGGATTAGCCAACTCTACTTGGTCCAATGGAAGGGGCTTACTGAAGATCCTGTCTATTATGGAATTTCAGATGGTGGGATGAATAGAAGATGGTTTTTCACCCTGTGGCATAGATAGATGATGGATGGATGGATGGATGGATGATGGATGGATGGATGGATGGATAGATGGATAGATAGGTAGGGATGGATGGATGGATGGATGGATGGATGGATGGATGGATGGATGGATGGATATAGATATATATAGATATATGTCTTAGATGTGAAATGTATGGCATATTGATTTAATGAATAAATAAATCTGTAAATATACATTAATGTAAATATACAGAATCGTGTGTGTGTGTCTGTCTGTCTGTCTGTCTGTCTGTCTGTCTGCATGCCTGTGTCTATATGTCTGTATATGCATACATTCACAAATTCAGAGATACATTTACCTTGGAAAAACTAGAAATCTGGACTCATCTAGAAAAAGGCTTACTCTGTAATACATTCCATTAAGTTCAGTGGCTCCTCTTCCTAAACAAATGTTTTTAAAGAAAATATTTTTATCCCATCTTTATTATTTTTATAAATAACTCAAGATAACAAATATATCTTGAGTTATAGACTGGGTGAAACCAGGCTTAATAGCAGTAACTGTGAGAGGGATTTTGGAGTCTTAGTGGACAACCAGCTAAATATGAGCCAGCAGTGTGCAGTGGCAGCCAAAAAAGCCAATGCACTAAGCTGCATTAACAGAGGGATACAATCAAGATCAAGTGAAGTATTAATACCACTCTATAAAGCCTCAGTAAGACCACACCTAGAATACTGCATCCAGTTTTGATCACCACACTATTAAACAGATGTTGAGACTCTAGAAAAAGTGCAGGGAAGAGCAACCAGGATGATTAGGAGACTGGAGTCTAAAACATATGAGGAACGGTTACAGGAACTGGGCATGGCTAGTCTAGTGAAAAGAAGGACCAGGGAGGGATTTTTTTTAGTATAGTATAAGTTTAGTATAAGGTTTATTTTTTTAGAAGTGATGACTAGATTGAAGTAAAACCTCTTTCATCAGCTAGTGCAAAATAGTGACTAAGAGACTGGCCTTGAACTGGGAAGTCAATTAATTCATTCCACCTCACAGGATTGCTGTATGGATAAAATAACATCCTCCTTTCTACCTATGCATCATTTTGAGCTTATAAAAAAAAGCTGAGATATACAGTAAACATAACAAGTGTTACAGGGGAGTTATGAACTCAGCACTGTCAGTTATAAAAAAATGTTGGAACAATTAGACCTGAAGTAACATACATTATTTTCTGCCATTTCTTGCAGGCATCCCCAGCTGCATTAGCAAAAAGTGTTTTGGCTGAAGTTCCAAATCAAGTGGTCGACTATTATAATGGGAAAGCAATTAAACCAAAATGTATGTCAGAATATGAGTCTTCCAGGACACTAGCTCCATGAACTTTCCTACATACTTGACAGAGTTCAGATATACTACTATTTACAACTATTGTACTTAAAATGAAAATAGCACGTTTTCGTGATTTTTACTTAAATTCCCCTCCCCCCTTTCATTTTTGCATGTGTAGCCTAAAGGCTTACAAGTAAAGATTAAGCTACTGTATTGTTAAAGACTTTTTATGGGAAAAACAAACAAAATTATTACTCTTTACATTACAGCATGTCAACTTGAAAAGTTATCTGTATCTGTTTTTTATACTGGTTTGTTGAAATTTTGCTAAATTTCTTATTATCTTTACACTGTAAAGCATTTTGAAACATTTATTGGAAGTTGATAGCCAAAATATCTTTGGGTTTATCTGCTATGAAATGAAAAGTTTTTTTTCAAAGTGGCAGATGCATGGATTGTATTTGCATGTTCCAAAATAAAAACAACACAGTTTTGCAGTTGTTGTGTGTATTTCTTGTTACAAAGCTGTTCGTTCAAATATTTTCATAAAGAATTCCATTTTCAGATTATGACAATTCCTATTATCAAAACCTCTTCAAACTATTTCAGGAAATTATGCTTCAAATGTGAATCTAAGATATGTATAACAAGCATGATAATTGCTTACATATAAGAAATGTGGCCAAACATAGCCAAGAGTTAATTATTAAGCTTTAAACTCTAGTGTACAAAATATACTGGCTAATTTCCCAGAAACACTAAATCAAGCAACCAAACAAATGTCCCAAAGGTGCTTTTTTTCAAAAGGCAACTGGACTTCCTTATTTTTTTAAAAAAAGTTTCACTTCTCATCCAAAAAGCTTCTTCAGCTCTGACTGAATGGTGAGGAATGGAAGGTTTTATACTCCTTCCAGACAGCTGGTCATTTGCATTCTTTTAGCAAGTTGTTAAGGCCACCTGGAGTTTTATCTGTGTCGTCAAGGTCACCTGAATGGTGCAAATGGGTTAGAACCTTCTTGGAACTGTTGAAAGGACTGTGTTGTAGACTGGAGATAGATGATGTTGTATCCCTCCCCCTCTGTTGAGAGAGGGCTGTTCAATTCTGACATAGAGGGCTTCTTTGACCCCTCTTTCAAACCAGTGGTCCTCTCTGTCCAAAATGTGGATTTCGCTGTCTTCAAAAGAGTGACCTTTATCTTTTAAATACAGATTGACTGCTGAATCTAGTTCTGATGGGATTGTTCTCCTATGTTGTACCATGTGTTTATAAAGTGGTTGTTTTGTTTCCAATGTACAAATCTGCACATGGCTCACTGCATTGTACTGCATATAAATATATATTGCTCAGTTTGTGTCTGGGTGTTTTATCCTTGAGGTGGACAAACTTCTGCGTTAGTGTATTCTTGGGTTTGAAGTGTGCATGTATGTTATGTTGGCTGAAGATCCTACTGAGCTTTTCTGATATTCCTGTAAAACGACAACATTGCTTCATTTATTGTTCTCTTCATTGTCTCTTTTGGAGGAGCTCCTGTAAGGTCTTGTTTGAAATTTGATGAAGGCCCACTTGGGATAGCCACATGTTCTGAGGGCTTGATGTGTTTTAGTTCTTTTTCTTTCCCATCTTCACTGGTAGGCCTTCAGCTCGGTAGTGTATAATGAGTATGCTAACTTGGCGCTGAATGAGAGAGGCGAGGTTCGGAAACGTTCAACTCTTTTATTAGGGCTGCAGCCCCGCTAACAATGTCATCAAAATAAGGAAGGACCCCCGGGATGCCTGACAGAAGCCTCTCCATCAGGCTCTGGAAGATCCCGGGGGCCACGCAAACCCCGAATTGAAGCCTACGACATCGAAAGGCACCACGATGGGTGACAATTGTCTGTGCATCTGCTGTGGCCTGGTCTACTGGAAGTTGCTGGTATGCTTGTTGTAAATCCAGCTTTGCAAAAATAGATCCTTGTCCCAGAGAATGCAGCAAGTGTTGAACAACGGGGACAGGATATGGATTTGCCTGTAAAGCCTTGTTTAATGTTGCCTTGAAATTGGCACATATGGATATTGATCCATCGGGTTTGATTGGGATAACAATTGGGGTTTCCCATTTCACATATTCCACAGCTTCCAAAACCCCCTGTGCCACTAATTTATCCAACTCCCGGTCCACTCTGTCTCAGAGGGTGAAAGGGACCCGTCTAGGTTTAAGCCTGATTGGAGCAACGGAAGGATCCAGATTGAAAGATATAGGGGTGCCCTTGTAGTGGCCAAGCTGTCCATCAAAAACATCAGTGGTGCAGTGGTTAAATGCTGCGACTGCAGGCTGACTGCTAGTTCAGCAGTTCAGCTGTTCAAATCTCACTAGGCTCAAGGTTGACTCAGCCTTCCATCCTTCTGAGGTCGGTAAAATGAGGACCAGATTGTTGGGGGCAATATGCTGAACTCTGTAAACCGCTTAGAGAGGGCTGTAAAGCACTATGAAGCGGTATATAAGTAAAGTGCTATTGCTATTGCTATTCTGACAGTAGGGGGCCAAAATCAGAGTCGTTAATGGCATGGATGCCAGTTATAACCAGTCCCAAAGCTTCAAACTAGTCTAATCCCAATAATGAGGGAAGGGACCCCCCCACAACAATAAGTTTGAGGCGACCAGAAAACTGTTTGTATCTGATGGCAAATTTTCCACAACCCTCAATAGGGATTTGATTACCTTGATAGTCTCGCAGCCGCACGGTGGTAGAAGTCAATTGTCTTTTGGACATGGAGGAAACCAATCTCTTCAGGGTGCTCCAAGAGATGATCGAAAGGGCGGACCCAGTGTCAATCTCCATCCGACAGGGCTTTCCCTCCAATTCTAATGTGAGGTAAAAAAAATTGGAGACCTCAGAGCCGGTGTGGCCAATTACAGTGTCTTTAAGCCTGGAATCTCAATAGATGGTAAAACAGTCCCTGTTTTTCCACTCCTGACTCTGTCTATTATATGCTGGCCAATAATTTTTGGCTGCTGAGTCTCGGTGCCAGGACAGCTGGCCAGATCTGCAAACCTGAGCTATATGCCCTTTTCTGCCACAACACCTGCATGTTGCGTTCTTAAAACAGCAAAATGGTCGTAAATGGGGGGCCCCCACCACTCTCACAGCATTCCTGGGGCCGCCTGTCCTCTCTCTTCTGGCTAGGCGCTTGAGCCGTTTGGAGCTGGCTCACCTCATCCCCTTCCTCAGCTAGGGGATCCCAGTCTACCTCTTCCTGATGTATAGAAACTGTGCCTCTTCCTGAAGTGAACCCTGTAGACTTCTGTAACTCCACAGCTGATTGGTTAGACATTTCAGAGGCTGTAGCCTCCTCCAAGGCAGATTGGAGAGTAACGTCCTTTCTTGCCAACAGCCTCCTCTGAAGTCTTAAATCTCTGACCCCACATATTAATTGATCAAAAAGGAGATCGTCTAAGTCCCAAAACTCACAATATTGGGCAGCTGCTCTCAAAGTTGCCATAAACTGACTGATTGTCTCTCCTTCTGCTTGATACCTATGCCTGAATGCATGTCGCCTGGCTATCTTTGAAGACAAGGGTGCATAATGTCCTTGAAGCTTGTCAAGGAGCACGGGCCATGAGGCATCCTGCACTTTCTGAGGTGCCATTAAGTTTCGGGCTGCTTCAAACATATCATGGCCACAAACGCTTAAAAACACAGCCAGTTTGCAATCCCCAGGTAGTCCCTTAAAGTCGTTTGCAGCCAAGAAACAGTCAAATCTATCTAAAAAAGAGTCCCAAGAATCTTTCTTTTGGTCAAAGGGTTCAAACGTTGCGAGGGTGGCCATGCTGGAACCGAGGCACATGAGGCGATTCTGCGCTTGAAAGGAGAGTGGGGAAAAAATGACCTCTCGTCGCCTTAAAGAAGAATTGTTTTTTTTTCCTCAGTGCTTCAGCAGTGACGTTTCATTTCTGAGCTGCCGACATCCCATCCTCCGTCGGCAGTAATGAGTATGCTAACTTGGCACTGAATGAGAGAAACGAGGCTCGGAAACGTTCAACTCTTTTATTAGGGCTGCAGCCCTGCTAACAAGACTCACTCCTGGCTAACTGAGGGAACGAGCGAAACCCCTTAGACATGACAGCTCTTAAATAGTCCCAGCTGTCAAAGTCTTAACCAATCGCTGGCTACAGACCTCTTAGGAATGGGGTGAGGTCGACTGTAGACAGTCTAAGGTTAAAGTTTTGGGGGTTTGGGGAAGAAACCACAGAGTCAGGTAGTGCATTCCAGGCATTGATCACTCTGTTGCTGAAGTCGTATTTTCTGCAGTCGAGTTTGGAGCGGTTTACATTAAGTTTGTATCTATTGCGTGCTCGTGTATTGTTGCGGTTGAAGCTGAAGTAATCATTGACAGGAAGGACATTTTGGTATATGATTTTATGAACTACATTTAGATCAGATCGAAGGCGACGTAGTTCTAAATTGTCTAATCCTAATATTTCAAGTCTGGTGGAATAAGGTATTCTATTGCGAGCAGAGGAGTGGAGGACTCTTCTTGTGAAATATTTCTGGACTCTCTAGATTGTATTAATGTCCGATATGCAGTGCGGGTTCCAGACAGGTGAGCTGTATTCAAGAATTGGTCTAACAAATGTTTTGTATGCTCTGGTTAGCAGTGTAATATTGCCAGTGTTACACTGGCAGTGTAATATTGCCAGTGTCAAGACTTCTGTCCTCCTTAATGTGTACTGCACAGTCCAGGAAAGCTAGACTATTTTCCTTAACATCTTCCCATGTGAATTTGATATATCTGTCCACAGAGTTGATATGTTTGGTGAACGCTTCCAATTCCTGTGTTTTGCTCTTGACCCAAGTATTGTCCATATACCTATACCAGTGAGTGGATGGAATTCCTGTGAAGGAGTCTCGGGCTTTGGTTTCTACCTCTTCCATATTCTATATGTTGCAGGAATATCAGAAAGCTCATGAGGATCTTCAGCCAACACAATATATGTACACACTTTAAACCCAAGAATACACTAAAGCAGAAGCTTGCCCACCCCAAGAATAAAACACCCAGACACAAACTGAGCAACTTGGTATATGCAGTACAATGCAGTGAGCCATGTGCAGAACTGTACATGCAGAACTATTGAGAAAACAAAACACCATTTCATAAATGCATGGCACAATGTAGGAGAACAAACCCATCAGGACTAGATTCAGCAATCCATCTGCATTTAAAAGACAAAAGCCACTCTTTTGAAGATAGCAAAGTCCACATTTTGGACAGAGAGGACTGCTGGTTTGAAAGAGGGGTCAAAGAAGCCATCTATGTCAAAATTGAACAGCCCTCTCTTAACAGAGAGGGAGAGATACGACATCTATCTCAAATCTACAACACAGTCCTTTCAACAGTTCCAAGAAGGCTCCAACCCATTTGCACCACTCAGGTGACCCTGATGACAGAGATAAAACTCCACCAAGCCTTAACGACTTGCTAAAAAGAATGCAAATGACCAGTTGTCTGCAAGGAATATAAATCCTTCCATTCCCCATCATCCAGTCAGAGCTGAAGAAGCTTCTTGGATGAGAAGTGAAACATTTTCAAAGAAAAACAAGAAAATCCAGTTGCCTCTTGGAAAAAAACACCTTTGGGACAACTATGACCTGGATGACTGAGAATTGCCATAGACAACCAAGCAAATGTGTTGCTTTGGCCAGTAGATATTATGCTATAGCATAGATTCTAAGAAATCTATCTTGCATGACTGACACAGCCAGACATTAAAAGAATTATCTCCTTACAGACTTTCTACAAAAGCCTGCAATTCCTCTATTGTGAAATTAGGAGGGTTATATTATATTGCAATACTTAAAAAGGTACAGATAAGACAAACTCAGAAGTGTTAAGTTGATGCAAAGAATTTCTAATGACATTTGAATACTATCAGCAATTCAACTGGATTATTTGAGAAATGGAAAATAATGATGAGAACTCTCCATATCTCACAATTGCCATCAGGAGATCCTCAAGATAACTTGAAAAAATTAGAAATAGCAGATTTCTACATCTAAGATCTGGGATGGATTATATTTTAGATTTATTTTAAGCTGCTTTGAGAACATCAGTTAGAAATCACGATAACTGTCCTCCTGCAGGAAGAAAATAAATCAGTTGCATAAATCGTTACAAAAGAAGATATGTTAAATTTAAAAAGATAGCTTTAAAAAAAATGGCTAATTGGGCAATGAGTTCTGAAGGGCTGACCATACTATGCTTTCGGGGCAGCACAAGCCAGTTAGTAGGGTTCCATTATATATATGAGCAAGACCACATATGTATTAATTCTGGGGATTACACAACATTTTATGATGTTTTCTACTTCAAAAATAAAAAAGACCCTTAGATTTTGCCCAATGCACCAGCCATGATTTGCTACCATTCTGAGCAACCCTGGCACATTATTATTTCCTAAGTTATATATACTATAACATACCGTGTTTCCCCGAAAATAGGACATGTCCTGAAAATAAGGCCAAGCCTGATTTTTGGGGTGGGTGTAAATATACGCCCTCCCCCAAAAATAAGCCCTAGTGAAGGGGTGGGCGTGGGCAGCACAGGAGGCAGCCCTTCCCTTCCCCGGTCAGCTAGTGGCAGTTGGGACCCTTAAACCCAACCTGCGGATCAGCTGAGCTGATCGGGAGCTGCCTCTCTGTTCTCCCCCCCAGTGTTTTTGACGCTCGCCCACCTCCCATCCATTGTAATAAAATCAAACTTCTCGAACTCGTGAGGTTTTTTTTTTATTACAACGTGCTTCCCTGGACACAACAGCAAGGAACGTGACGGAGCTGGAAAGGTAAGACGTGCGTCTCGCGGCCCAACATGTCCCACCCTGACCTAATGGCAAAAGCAGCCTGGCTGCTTCCCTTCCCCACCATCTCTTTATCAAGAGGGGTGGCAGGTGGGGTGGGGGAGAAGCGAGACGTGTGGAGCGAGACATGGATCCCCTTCTCCCCCCCTCGCCAGGCACGGCAAGGCTCCTGCCCCTTGCTTAGCCACCCGCCCTCTTTAGGGATGCAATTTGGGAGTGGCAGGTGGGGCAAGGTGGGCCGTGAGGTGCGTGTCTTACCTTTCCAGCTCCATTGCGTTCCTCGCCATTGTGTCCAGGGAAGCACGTTGTATAAGAAAACTTCCCGTGAGTTCGGAGCTAAAAGTCTCAGGTAGGATGCGCATCTCGTGGCCAACCCCGCCCCACCCCACCTGCCACTCCCAAATTGTGCCTCACCACAAGACGTGCATCCTACCTGAGACTTGTAGCTCCATCATGTTCCTCGCCATTGTGTCCAGGGAAGCATGTTGTAAAAGAAAACTTGTCCCGATTGAACTTGTGAGAAATTTTCTTTTACAACGTGCTTCCCTGGACACAATGGCGAGGAATGCAACAGAGCTACAAGTCTCAGGTAGGACGTGCATCTCATGGCCAACCCCACCCCACCCTACTGGCCACCCCCAAATTGCACCCCACCACGAGTCACGCGTCCTACCTGAGACTTGTAGCTCCATCGTGTTCCTCACTGTTGTGTCCAGGGAAGCACATAAAAGAAAACTTCTTGCAACTCACAAGAAGTTTTCTTTTACAACGTGCTTCCCTGGAAACAACGGTGAGGAACGCGATGGAGTTACAAGTCTCAGGTAGGACATGCATCTTGCGGCCCAACACTTCCCACCTGCCAGAAATGAGTCTTTGTGAGACTCATCGCGCCACCACCGCTGCCTCACGGAGCAGGACTTTTTGTGTCATTGCATGTACGAATGGCAGCACTACCATGAGGTTCGACATACTGGCACAGTCACGAGCGGCAGGACACCAGCTGTGCCAGTATGATGAAGCTTGTGGCAGTCCTGCAGTTCATGCGTGCAACGGCACAACAAGCCTTGCAGAGTCCTGCTCCCCAAGGCAGTGGTGGTGGGCCAGCCGCTCGGCCAGCGCGAAGAACAGGGAGGGGAGGTGGCGACAACAGGACATCCAGTCCCACGCTCGCCGCCTACTGCACCCCCAAAATAATAAGTAAATATGTTCACCATATGCACAACAAAGTGTGTTCCAAAAATAAGTAATATAAAAGGTGATGTGTTATGATGTATTCAGAGCACAATGGAATGTGGCACACCAGATTTAGAAATCTGATTTGAAATGCATCGTATTAGAATGACTCTATCAGAAATACCTGTATATGAAAAATGTGGGTGAGAAAATGGTTCAATGTAAACCACACACACAAACACAAAGATTTTTTTTCTTTTACATTTTTCTTGCAAGATTTCTTCCACTTAAGGCAACTCAGTCATTAAGAGCTGGATCAAATTTCCTGGTACCTTGGAAGAAAATCTATCAGTCTTCAAAACAAATATTTCCATCATTAGAGTTGTCTCTTATTAGCAAGTTAATCACATCTTTACAAGGCAATGTGATTTTTCACATCTGTCAGTCAAACAATACAGAAGCTTTCATGTCCAATTCAGAAGCAATTAACCAAATTGATTTCATTGGTAAAGACGCAAAATTTATAATAAGAGGTAGTGAGATAAAATAATGACAACAGGTAGCAATTAAAGTGTCAGCGTTCCAAGTAATGCACCCATAGAAAGCATGATACTAAACTGGTGGGAATAGCTAACACCCTAGAACAGCGGTGTCAAACTCAAGGCCCGTGGGCCAAATTTGGGCCACGGGGGTGCTTAAATCCGGCCCAGGGGCCAGCCTGTGAATATCAAAAGACCTGCCTGCAGTGCCTCTGCCACTGAAAATGGACCAAAAATGGGCCAAAAACAGGCCCAAAACAGGCAGTGCGGCTCATTTTTTGTCTCCCTGAGCCCCAGCAGGACTCTGCCGGCCTAAAATAGGCTACGTGGGGGCCTCGGGTGGCCCATTTTCAACCGGCAGGAGGCCATGGAGGGCAAAAAGGCACGGGGGGGCAGCATGCAGCCCCCCCATGCCCCGTTTTGGATGGTAAAGTGCTGCAGGAGGCCGTTCAGGCCAAAAATGGGGCAGAGATGACTTGTAGGTCATCTAGTCTGACCCTCCACCCAAGCAGGGGACCCGACACCATTTCTGACAGTCTCTTCTTGAAACCTTCCAGTGATGAAGCTCCCACAATTTCTGAAGGCAAGCTGTTCCATTGGTTGATTGTTCTCACTGTCAGAAAATGACTCCTTATTTTTAGGTTGAATCTCTTTAATCAGTTTCCATCCATTATTCCTTGTCTGGCCTTCAGGTACTTTGGAAAATAGCTTGACCCCCTCCTTTCTATGGAAGCCCCTCAAATTTTGGAACATTACTGTCATGTCTCCCCTGGTCCTTCTCTTCACTAGTAGATGCTTGCAACCAGGGGCGGGTTGCTCTCTTATCTCGCTAATGGTGCGCTGCATGTGCATTGCCATATTTCATGCACGTGCACGCAATGTGCGCATGCCCCCTCGCACGATTTTGCTTCCGTGCATGCGCAGGAAGCAAAAAAAGCCCCAAAATTCTGGAAAAAAGATGGTGACGTGCGACGGACCGGTGAAGACGGCACCGGAGCCGTCACACGCAAATTGCATAATCTGCCGGCCGCTACCAGTGCAGCAGAGTCGACCGCACCGGTAGGAACCCACCACTGCTTGCAACCGGTAACCGTTCCTCATATGTTTTAGCCTCCAGTCTCCTAATCATCTTCCTTGCTCTTCTCTGCACTTTTTCTAGATTCTCAACATTTTTTAAAATAGTTTGGTGATCAACACTGGATGTAGCATTCTAGGTTTGGTCTTACTAAGGCTTTCTAGAATGGTATTAGTTGCGGTGGTGAGACCCCCTCCTTAAGAAGCCTTCCCTGGATCCAGCGGACTTGAAGAACTTTCGTCCGGTTTCCAACTTACCTTTTATAGGTAAAGTTGTGGAGACGGCACTGGAGAAGGTGGTAGCTTTTCAGCTTCTTCGGCTATTGGAGGAAACTGATCATCTAGATTCCTATCAGTCAGTTTCAGGCGCGGCTACAGTACAGAAACTGCCTTGGTCACCCTGATGGATGATCTCTGGCGAGCCCGGGATGGGGGTAATTCCTCCATCCCGGTGCTACTTGACCTCTCAGCGGCTTTCGATACCATCAACCATGGTATCCTTCTGCATCGTCTCGGCGAGTTGGGAGTGGGAAGCACCGTTTTACTGTGGTTCTCCTCTTATCTCGCCGACAGGATGCAGTCGGTGTTAGCAGGAGGACAGAGGTCATCTCCTATGCCCCTGACCTGTGGGGTGCCTCAGGGTTCAGTCCTCTCGCCCATCCTGTTTAACATTTACATGAAACCGCTGGGGGAGATCATCCGTAGACACAGGGTGAGTTTTCAACAGTATGCTGATGACACCCAGCTGTACATCACCACCCCGTCTCAATTCAGGGAAGCAGTGGATTTAATGCGCCGATGCCTGGACGATGTTAGGATCTGGATGGGGAGAAACAGACTCAAACTCAACCCCAACAAGACTGAGTGGCTCTGGATATTGCCTCCTAAGGACCATCCCCTCCGTGGTTCTTGAGGGAGAAAATTAACTCTCTCGGAACGAGTTCGCAATTTGGGAGTCCTGCTAGATCCACAGCTAAAATTAGACCAACACCTTACAGCTGTGGCTAGGGGGGCTTTTGCACAGGTTCACCTGGTGCACCAATTGTGACCATACTTGGAGAAGGAGGCTCTACTCACAGTCACTCATACCCTTGTCACCTCCCGATTGGACTAATGTAATGCGCTCTACATGGGGCTACCCTTGAAGAGTATTCAGAGACTACAACTGGTGCAAAATGCGGCTGTGCGTGCTGTGGTGGGTGTTTCAAGATACACCCACGTAACACACATACTTCGCCAGTTGCATTGGCTGCCCATTGGTCTCTGGGTACAATTCAAGATGTTGATCTTTAAAGCCCTACATGGCTTAGGACCAGGTTACCTCCGGGACCGCATTCTACCTCATACTTCCTTTCAACCGGTCAGGTCCCACAGAGTGGGTCTCCTCCATGTCCCATCAGCCAAACAATGCTGACTGGCGGGGCCTAGGGGGAGGGCCTTCTCTGTAGGGGTCCCTGCTCTCTGGAACCAACTTCCCCCAGAGGTCCGAACCATCCCCACCTTGCTAGCCTTCTGAAAAGCCATTAAGACATGGCTCTTCCTGACTTCCGGTTGGCTCCACGGGCTTCGAGGACGCTCCTTGATGAGCGCCCGATCTCGGGTCTTGTTAAGCCGCCAGAACAGCTGTCTGGTGGCTTGAAAATCTTCTCCCTAGGCTTAGGGAGAGATGAGAGCTGACGGGCGAGGGTAGAGCCCCCAAGTGCCCCAGGAGAAAATCTGGGGCGCGAAGGGTGAGGGCTCCCTAGCAGCCTGTCATTTGCTCCGGGACCTGGGACGTCTCCGCTTAGGGGGAACAAGAAGCCGCGACCAATTCTACTTTCAATATGTGATTTTCAACATCCAGATTAACAGCAGACAGAAAAAGCAAGGAGACTCGGATGGCAAGTATTTAAATTTAACTTCAATGTGGATTCTCCTTTCGGAAGTGACAGACGAATTGAGTTAACGAGCAACAAAATGGCGATTGAAGTTTCAAAGGGCATGGAAAGTGAAAGTTAAAAGGAAAGTTTCGTTTCGCTAGCAGCCCTCTGTATGAAAATGCCTGACTTTGATGAACTTTCTCTTTTCTTTCTGACTTTGGAGTAAAATAAGAAGTCTAATTTTAAAGTCTAAATGGCCTCAAAATATGAAAAGACTGTTTTTAACACAGGACTTTATGGTCCTCCTGCTCATTCTTCAAGAATGCAACCTATTGTTTATTCAACACCCCCACAAACTTTAATGTTTGAAAAGTTACAAGAAGCCTTAAAAGCCATGAAGGATGAACTTGTTATTGAGTTTAATTTAAAAATCAATGAAATTAATGAAAAAATACAGGCTGTTTCAGAGGAGATTGTAATTTGGAACCAGCAATTAAGGAAAGATATATATTTTGGTGCTTAAAGGACTGGTAGAAAATATGGAAATTTTGGAAGAGGAGGTGGAAGAAATTAAACAATCTGTGACAACTTTGAGTGATGATATAGAAGAGATTCAAAATAAAATTGAAAAGTATGAAGCTGAGGCATTAATGATTCAATACAGAAATATGGAGTTTGCCTTAAGAGTAAGAGGTGTAAAAGAGAACAGACAAGAAAAATTAAAAGAAAAGATGTTGGAGGCATTTGTGCAAATGTTATGAGTGACAAAAGAGGAATTGGGTATGCAGATTGATAAGATATACCGTGCCAATTCTTGGGTGGCTAAACAGAAACATCTGCCTAGAGATATAGTAATATATTTTACTACAAGGACATTACGTAATGAAATTTTACAGGCGACTTTTAAGAACAAGCTCCAGGTAGATGGACAAGAGGTGATGACAATGAAAGAAATTCCTCCCAAAATGTTGAGAGCCAGAAAAGATTATGCCTTTCTGGTGGATGAATTGAAAAAACAGCAAATACAGTATAGATGGGAAGCTCCAGCTGGTATAGTGGTGATACATCTGGGAAAGAGATATCGGCTTAATACGATATGGAAAGCAAGAGATTTTTATGTAAAAGTGTTAAAGGCCGAGATATCTAAAATACCAGAAGGAAGAAGAATGAAGGAAGTAATGGAAGGAGATAGAGGAGAGACAGCAGCTCAATTGGGAGGAGCTTTGATGAGTCAAGGTGATTTACAGAACCAGAGTGATGTTCATAATTTGGATCTATTTGATATACAAGAAGAGATAAAGGATCAGAATCAGACCAGAGCAGCGGCTATACGTAAGGAGGAATCAAGACGACAACAATTCAAGTTGACAACTCAAGAAATTATGAAACCACAAGTGGGTGGAAGAGTTGGATCTAAAGGTCGAATGAGAAGAAGGAATAACTAGAATTTGGCTTCAGTATGGGTAATCGTAGGCCAGATGGAGAGAAGATCTAAAATTGGTATTTTGCAGTAAGATGTCAGTTTGACAATACAAATAAAAGACAACAGTTAAATGTATATAGAAAGGTTGTATAATGTGTTAATGGAATTAAATTTAGAAACTGAGTTTAAGGATTGTATGAAAATGGGGTTAAAATAGTGGAGAAATTATAAGGATGGAAATATGGGAAAAGACTAAATCTATAATTTAAATGTGGGTGATGTGAAGATGTTATGTATTTTTGTACACGATGATTATCTTTTAAAAAAGAAAATTTAGGCTTTTTGGATAAAAATATGGTGGACTACTGAAAATATTTTACAGAAAAGATCAAGTCTATAACACAATTTTTCCTGTTGGGAACAACTACGGATTGTACTGTAATAGAATTAAGTTGACTCTAAATGCCAGACTATTGGAGGTATAGTGTTGGAAGGAGGATCATTTATTATCGAGGAATTGACGTTGATGGTTGCGCATCTGGCCAAGATGGCAAAGAAAATTTCCCTTTTCTCTTTTTATTATTATATTTTAAAGATTATCTAAATGAAAAATATATAGTAATAATTTGATATATTGGAATGTTAGTTTATTAATGATATACACCTAATTTTTAGATTATGTTTTAAAAGTTTTGAGTACCGTATTTTTCGGACTATAAGACGCACCTTTTTCCTCCCTAAAAGTGGCTGAAAATTTGGGTGCGTCTTATACTTCGAATGTAGCTTTTTTTTCCCAGCCCTAACTAGGTGCTAACAGATCTTCCCAGCTCTTACCCTGCAGGCTTTTTCATTGTTACTCTCTCCAAAGAATGTTTTTCCAGCCCCAAGTCTTTGCAGAATTTTTTTTCATTGCTCTACTTGCTCCGAATAATTCCCAAATAAATAAATAATAAATAATAAATATTAGTACCTCACTTGCTCTTGAGTGTATCCTCTGTTAATGCAACTTAGTATTGCATTGGCTTTTTTGGCTGCCGCTGCGTACTGTTGGCCCATATTTAATTGGTAGTCCACTAAGACTCCAAGATCCATCTCACAGTTACTGCTATTAAGCCTGGTTTCACTTAGTCTATATGTGTACTTTTGGTTTTTCTTGCTTAAGTGTAAGACTTTACTTTTCTCTACATTGAATTTCATTTTGTTAGATAGGGTCCAATGTTCAAATCTGTCAAAATCCATCTGGATCTTGAGCTGGCTATTCCTGCCAGCTTAGTATCACCTGTAAATTTGGTAAGTTTCTCTTCTATTTTATTTATTTATTTGGGATTCTTATAGGCCGCCCTACTCCCTGGGGACTCAGGGCAGCGTACAGCATATATAAGAAACAACCAAATACTATCAAAACATACAATAAGACAACAATAGTAAAATAGTACTTAAAAAGATAAAAAAAACCACACAAGCAACAGTCACAATCACACCGCCTGCAGGAAGAGCATGTCTTAATGGCTTTCCGGAAGGCCAGCAAGGTGGGCATGATTCGGATATTTGGGGGGAGTTGGTTCCAGAGAGCCGGAGCCCCCACAGAGAAGGCTCTCCCCCTAGGGCCCGCCAACCGACATTGTTTGGTTGAAGGGACCTGGAGGAGACCGACTCTGTGGGACCTAACTGGTCGTAGGGATGTATGAGGTAGGATGTGGTCCCAAAGATAGCCTGGTCCTAAGCCATGTAGGGCTTTAAAGATGATAATCAACACCTTGAATTGTGTCCGGAGACTAATGGGCAACCAATGCAGCTGGCGGAGTATAGGTATTACGTGGGTGTATCTAGAAACACCCACCACAGCACGCACAGCCGCATTTTGCACCAGTTGCAGTCTCCGAATGCTTTTCAAGGGTAGCCCCATGTAGAGTGAATTACAGTAATCCAAGCGAGAGGTGACAAGGGCATGAGTGACCGTGAGTAAAGCCTCCTTCTCCAAATAAGGTCGCAACTGGTGCACCAGGCGAACCTGTGCAAAGGCACCCCTAGCCACAGCCGTAAGATGTTGGTTTAATTTTAGCTGTGGATCTAGGAGCACCCCCAATTTGCGAACCTGGTCGGAGGGGGATAATTTATCTCCCCCAAAGACCAAGGAGGGACAATTGGTATAATCCTTAGGAGGCAATATCCAAAGCCACTCAGTCTTATCTGGGTTGAGCTTGAGCCTGTTCCTTCCCATCCAGATCCTAACATCATCCAGGCAATGACACATCACATCCACCGCCTCCCTGAATTGCGATGGAGTGGAAATGTACAGCTGGGTGTCATCAGCGTACTGTTGAAATCTCACCCCATGTCGACGGATGATCTCTCCCAGCGGTTTCATGTAAATGTTAAACAGGATGGGCGAGAGGACTGAACCCTGAGGGACCCCACATGTCAAGGGTCTAGGAGATGACCTCTGCCCTCCTGTCAACACCGACTGTGACCTATCAGCGAGGGAGGAGGAGAACCACCGCACAACGGTGCCTCCCACACCCAGACCACCAAGTCGGTGCAGAAGGATACCATGGTTGATGGTATTGAAAGCCACTGAGAGGTCAAGTAGCACCAGGATGGAAGAATGACCACCGTCCCAGGCTTGCCAGAGATCATCCATCAGGGCGACCAAGGCAGTTTCCGTGCTGTAGCCGCACTTGAAACCCGATTGAAAGGAATCCAGATAATCAGTTTCCTCCAATAGCCGGAGAAGCTGAAGAGCCACCACCTTCTCAACAACTTTATCCAGAAAAGGCAAGTTGGAGACCGGACGAAAGTTCTTCAAGTCTGCTGGATCCAGGGAGGGCTTCTTAAGGAAAGGTCTCACCACCGCAGCTTTTAAGGGCTGGGGTACGGATCCCTCTCTAAAAGAAGCATTGATCACTGCCTGGATCCAGCTACGTGAAACCTCCCTGCTGGCCGAAACCAGCCAGGAGGGACACGGGTCCAATAAACAGGTGGAAGAGCTCATCGCTTCTATTCCCTCATCTAAGTCACTTATTAAGATATTGAAGAGTACTGGGCCTAAGATGGAACCTTGTAATATCCCAGTGCTTACTTCCCTCCATGTAGATGTAGTACCATTAAATGACTATTTGTTGAGTACGGTCAGCCAGTTACAAATCTTTTCCTAGAGAATTCTCTACCCCACAAATGAGGAGAGACAACCAGCCTATACCCCATTGGGAGCAACAAGAAACTGAAATGTCTTGACTAGAGGAAGATCATGAAGAATTTAAAGCCACATTCCATGGGGCTAGCTATTCCCTTAAGGAACGGTCCTGATGGAGAGCCCTTTCTTACAGTAACAATAGGGGGAAAGGCATATGAATGCCTGATTGACACCGGCGCTACTTAATCACTTATTACTATGCCTCCTTACAAGGAGTCCATAATGCAGGGAGCCAAGGATAACATAATGGGGGTGGGAGGAAAAGTCATCCCCGTTGAATTCACTAGTGCATTAAGGTAGAGGTGGGCCCCATTTCTTTAGCACACACGTTCACTGTCTACCCTCAGTCTCTGCTGTTCCTTGGGCAGAGACCCGCTTTGCAAGCTAGGGGCAACCATCAAATGTATTGAAAAAGGGCTTGTCTTGGATATCCCAGTCAAACATACACACATTGCAATAACGTGCCAAACTGAAAAGAAATCCCGACTGCCCATAGACCTCAGAAGCCTACCAGCCTCCCTATGGGGATGGGATTCCACAGAAGTAGGGTTATTAAGTTGGGTTGTGAAAATAGGGCTGTTATTAAGTAGAAAATATCTGTGAAAATATCTACAGACCCCTCACATGCTGGACATAAATTGTTTTAACTTCTACCCTCAAAACGACACTATAGGGCACTGCACACCAGAACAACTAGACACCGTTTTTCCTCGAATGCCATCACTCTGCTAAACAATTAATTCCCACAACACTGTCAAACTATTTACTAACTGTATTACTATTATTCTTACCTATCTCCTCCCACTTATGACTGTAACCTTGTTGCTTATATCTCTATGATTTATATTGTTTTATTTGTTTCCTAGTATGATTTGATTGCTTATTAGTAACCTATGACTATCACTAAGTGTTGTATCTTATGATTCTTTTTTTATGATTCTTGATGAATGTATTTTATTTTTATTTATGTACACTGAAAGCACATGCACCAAAGACAAATTCCTTGTGTGTCCAATCACGCTTGGCCAATAAAGAATTCAATTCAATTCAATTCAATTCAATTCAATTCTCCTATCCTATCCTATCCTATCCGGAGCCACCCCAGTAAGAATTCATGTCAAATCAGGACCACCACCATGCATTCCCCAATACAAAATACAAATGGAAGTGGTAGAGCTGATTAGGAAATAGATAAAAGCATACCTAGAACAGGAAGTCCTGCGCAAATGCACCTCCCCTTGTAATACCCCCATCTTCCCGGTTCATAAACCCAAACCTGATGAGGAGAGAAAAATCCATTTTTCATTTTGTACATGATATGAGAGCCGTCAATAAATATGTCATACCAAGAGTACCTGTGGTACCTAACCCAGGTACAATAATAACAGAAGTACCAGCATCAGCCACCCACTTCACAGTGGTGGACCTTTGCGCAGCTTTCTTTAGTATAACAGTAGACCCTGCATCACAATACCTCTTTGCTTTCACATGGGAAAAACAGCAATTTATCTGGCTGCACCAAGGCTATAACATGTCAGCTGCCCTGTTTTCCCAAATCTTAAAGGCAGACCTTGCTTCTATCTCATTGCCTCACAATTCCACCTTAATTCAATATATGGATGATTTATTATTAGCCTCAGAGTCAGAGGAAAGTTGCAGGGCTAATACCTATCCTTTGCTTGAATGCCTGAGCAAGAGGGGTCATAAAGCCTCACCCTTAAAGCTACAGTACCTAAGAAAAGATGTAACATACCGTATTTTTCAGAGTATAAGACGCACCGAAGTATAAGACGCACCTTAGTTTTGGGGGAGGAAAACAAGGAAAAAAGGCCTCTGCCTCCAAGCAATTTGCCAAACAGCAAACAGCACAGATGATATACACTGTTTGCTGTGTATTTTTGTGCATGTGTGCCTGACCCATAGAAATAGCAAAGAATTGGAGAAATGTACATTATGCCAGAAAGTTTTCTTAAATGTAGTCACACTAACTGCTCCCAATTATTTAAATAGATCTACTCCAAGGTAACTAAACTCTAATACTAAACAGGACACTGTTACATTTCAGACTATACTTGTACAGAGCTGTTAAAATTAATTAAAATTTCTGGAAGTATATATTATTCTCTATTATTTAAAAGAAGATACAATAGCACTGGGCCTCTTCAGAGCAAGCATTTATTTTAAAAAGCTTCTTTATTTTGTTAAGTTGTCTAGATTTACAGGGATCTCCAACCTTGGCAACTTTAAGACTTGTGGACTTCAACTCCCAGAATTCCACAGCCAGCAAAGCTAATAAAGCTGGCTGTGGAATTCTGAGAGTTGAAGTTCACAAGTCTTAAAATTGCCAAGGTTGGAGACCCCTGGCTCTAGAACAATAATAAAGCAGTCTTTAAAAAATAAGGCTAATAATTTGAACATTCTACAGACATTTATAGTTATTCACTTACCCCTTTGCAGCCAGTTCAGCAAAAATAAAAACCTGCGTGTCTCTCCCAGCTACAGTATTTGCCTCTTTGCAGTTAGTTTCACTTTCATTTTCCCACGTGGCAAACCTAATCAGCTGTATGTCGGGAAACTGCTACTGACTTGCTTGGCTTTACAGGCTCTTCCCTCTTTCCTACAAACAGGTAAATTGCTGGAAGACAGAGGCCAAAGGGTGGGGGTGGGTTGGTGGGTGGGGCTGCATTCGGTGTATAAGACGCACCCAAGTTTTCACCCTCTTTTGGGGGGTAAAAAGGTGCATCTTATACTCCGAAAAATACGGTACTTAGGATACATTATTGCCCATGGAACAAGGAAATTAGCACCAGAAAGGGTTAAAGCCATATTAGCAATGAAGCATCCCCAAACAAAACGCGAAGTTTGAGCCTTATTGGGGGTCCTAGGTTTTTGCCGCACCTGGATTCCCTCCTTTGGGGAAATGGCAAAACCACTGATTCAATTAACTGCCAAAGATCAGCCAGACCCCGTTGAATGGACTGTCTTTAAGAGATATTTTTCAGAAGATAAAGCAAACTCTAACCTCTGCCCCAGCTCTAGGTCTCCCTGATTACCAGAAACCTTTTTTTCCTCTTCGTTCATGAAAATAAAAGTGTAGGCTCAGGGATACTAGTGCAGAAATTTGGCCCCACACTCAGACCTGTGGCTTATTATTCTCCATCGTGGGTGGAGCCATCATTCAGGTTGGGATGTCCTCGTCCATTCAGAGTGAGGACTGAGTCTGTTCTTTCCCTTTTTTGGCTGGATCCGCCCTCCTGGGACCCAGTTTCGACTCGGTCCTCAGAAGAGGACGATCGTGGCTACCATCTCCCTTCCTGAATTTGGCTACTTTCCACATGGATCTCAGAATTTTTTTGTGAGTATTTTTCATTTTGTTTTCCTTCTCTACCTGGAGAATTGACTGGCTTATGCTGTATGCTCAGTAGCGCTAATTAATAACGAGCGCTCAGCAGTGGAGCCTCAGCTCCTGCCGCTATTCTTTTTCGTGCTCCTCGCTCCCTAGACCGAAAGGGCTTGCCCTGATCTGCCCAGCAACTCTACAGAGTCTGACATTGACTGTCTGGGCTTGCCCTGGTCTGTCAGCCGGAGCTTAAGCACTCCAGAGCTTCGGACAGCTTGAGGGAGGTCAGGCGGCCCCACCGGGTAGTTGTGAGCCTAGAGCCGGCTGCTTCACCGCACAAATAACATCGGCAAAGACGGGGCCTCCGCAGCAGTTAGCGGTTGCCTTTTTACAGCTCCCTCCCTGCCACTAGCCAGCCTCTCAACCGCAAATTCATCATTGTGGCTGCCATCCGTTAAGCCTCATAGGCCAAGGGAGTGGTGCCTCTCCCACACTACAGCTTTAGGCTCACGTTTTCCCCCTGTTCTCTCTGCTGGTCTAGGCTTACCCAGAGAGCATCCTAAGCCTCCTTAAAGGCTCGTCCAGGGCCTCGACTTCCAGAGCTTGATCTTGTCGGCACCCAATACATTCAAAAACTCCCGCCAGCTGCCATTTTGCTCATAAGGCTTTCAGTGGCCTTTTTGAATTGTAATCTACCAGGCCTCGATGGCAGACAGAACAGGCCCAAAAGAGAAGCCGCAAGGCAAGCGGCTTCAGAAATCTATCCACAGTACTCCTGAGGAGGAGACCAGGCCCTCCTCTCTCTCAATATCGGAGGCTCCCCAAGCTCCTAAAGGGACCAAGGCTTTGACAGAAGTGGAGCGATGCCGGGATAGGCATCTCCAGAAGATCTGTGAACAGGCCTCAAAGGAGAAGGCTGCCCATCCTTGTGCCCCAACCACTTCACCTACAAACCAGGGGGATGAGCCCACCCCCCTCCTGTGGCACAGCTAGCCCTGGATAGCCTGGTCTTGGGCAGAGGCAATGAGAATGTCTGGGGTTCTTCAGGATTCCCAAGGAGGGCCCCATCTCATAATCAGGAGACAATTCAGAACCTTGGAGTCCCTGCAGCGCCAACATCGCTGGCACCCACCCCACAACAGCCCTTATCACTCTAGACCATGCTACCCTGCAGATGCTACTGTCTTCTGCAGTTCATCAGGGCATCTCAGCCTGCCTTCACTCTATGGGCAGATCCTCCTCAGCAGACCCAGAGAGGCCTCCACCCAGGCCGGAGCCACATGCCTCGGCTCAAGAGACTGACTGCTATTCTGATGTTTCTGATGAAGAAGTGGCAGAACCCATGGGGGATCTGGATCATGATGACTATGAACTATCAGAAGATGAGGGGATGCCCCAAGATCAATACATCTCCAACGCTCTTTTTCCTCCGGGTCTATTCAAGTCTCTTCTTCACAAGGCCCGTGCTGCAGCAGGATTGGACCCTGATCCGGTACCCAGTCTCTCGGGGTCTCAACTTCTGGACCCACTTTTCACAGAATTCATGCTGGAGGTGGACGTAGTCCCTGCTCCCCAGCTATTCCTGGACAACGTTCAACGCCAATGGGCGGCACTGGGATCTGATCCCATGCCATCTTCCCTCGACCGCAAGCATTTCAACGTAGGGCCAGAGTTGTCATCTCTCCTCAATGTGCCGCCAGTGGACACTCTGGTGATGGCTCTACACTCTTCAACCACCATGCCAGGAGATTCCAAGGAGATGCTGAAGCCTGAAAACAAAAAGACTGAACAGGCCCTTATTAAGGCCCATCAGGCAGCCTCATGGGTGGTGAAAGCATCTTCCACTGCCTCTTTCTTCACACGATCCTCATTGATCTGGCTTGCCTCATCCAGGAACACATTCCAGCATCCAACACAAGGGCGCAACAGGACCTAAACAAGATTTTCGCGGCCATCCAGTTTGCAGTGGATGCTATACTTCACACATCCTGATTTGCCTCCAAGGCGATAGCGGCTTCTGTGGTTGCAAGGTGTATGCATTGGCTGCAACAGTGGTCTGTAGATACCCACCATAAGTGGCACTTAGCAACTGCTCCCTTCAGGGACCAACATCTGTTCGGTGAGGCTTTGGATCCGATTCTCATCGAGACTCGAGATAAGAGGAAAGCTCTTCCGTCACTGTCACAAAGAGGAAACTTCCATAGTTTCCATACTCTTGACGGCCCTTTCGAGCAACTGACCAGAGCTTCAGCTTCCCCCAGTCCCAAGGTCAGTCCGGATCACGACAGCACCAGTCCACAGACAGATCCTGGAGGGGGAGGCAGTTTAAGCGACCCTTCAAGGGAGGCGGGGGCGTCCCTTCAGCCAACCTAGATAGGGGTAACCTCAATCCCCCCATAGGGAGTCGGCTTGCTCTCTTTGCCTCGATATGGGAGCAAACCACCCAGAATAGGTGGGTCCTGGACACAGTTAGCCAAGGTCTTTCTCTGAAGTTCCTCTCCCTTCCCCCGAGATTTTTCATCCGATGTCCCACTTCCAGGGTGCCCTCCAAGAAGGCCCTTATGGATGAAGCGGCCCAACCCCTGCAGGACATTCATGCCATACAGCGGGTACCGGTGGATCAACAGGGACAGGGATACTATTCCATCCTCTTTGTAGTTCCCAAAGCCTCAGGGGGATGGAGGGCAATTTTAGACCTAAAGCATCTGAACCGGTATATCAGATATAGACGGTTCAAGATGGACTCCCTGCAGTCTGTTCTGGGGTGCATGAGACGGGGTGATTTCCTGGCTTCCCTGGACCTCATAGAAGCATACCTGCATATACCGATTAGTCATCATCACCGGCAGTACCTTCAGTTCTGCTATGCAGGTAGGCATTTTCAGTACAGGGCTCTTCCTTTTGGTCTTTCTTCGGCCCCTAGGGTTTTCACTAAGGTTCTAGTGGTGGTGGCAGCCCACCTTAGGGCCTTGCCCATGCATGTCTAGTGTTACCTGGATGATATTCTAGTTCAGGCGTCCTCTTAACACCTTGCGAGGTGCCATCTCCAGGTAACCATTTCCACCCTCCATCGACACGGGTTCTCCATCAACTTTGTGAAGAGCCACCTTTCCCCGTCAACTTCCATCCTTCATCTGGGAGCCACTATAGATACCATAGAGTGTAGGGTTTCCCTTTCCAAGGAGAGACAGGACAGTATCAAGAACATAGCAGCCCAGGTTCAGTGGGAACGTAGGGTTCCCTTGGCCCTCCTGTCCACTCTTTTGAGGAAAATAATATCATGTATCTCCATTACTCCTTCGGCACGCCTACACTAGAGGGATCTCCAATGGTTCCTTTTACCATTCCAGAAGGTGGGTAACAGCAGCTCGGCATCCAGAGTTCTGGTTCCCTCAGATGTCCGCTGCTCCCTTTCCTGGTGGCGCTCCACAGCAATTTCCCGGGGATGCTCCTTCTGAGAACTGACCAGGGTAGTTGTCACGATGGACACAAGCCTGATTGGATGGGGCGCTCACATACAGGGACAGATGGTCTAGGGGCGCTGGTCACAACTGGAGTCCACAGCATCGATCAACTGGCTAGAGCTCCGGGCAGTGTTCTTAGCTCTCAAACACTTCGAGAAGGCCGTATCCAGTCGGCATGTCCTAGTCCTCACGGACAATACAACCACAAAAGCACATGTCAACCGCCAGGGTAGCACCCACTCGCAGACTCTGATGCACGAGGCTCTCAAACTAGAACTGTGGGCAAAGAGACACTCCCTTGCAGTGGACCATATCTCAGGGGTTTCCAATACCCAAGCAGATTGGCTGAGTCGGACAGAGGTGGACCAGGTGGAGTAGGCTCTGCACCCGTCCCTCTTCTACGACATCACAAACCGCTTCGGTCTTCCGCAGGTCAACTTGTTCGTGACCCCGGAGAACTCCCAGCTCCCGAGGTTCTTCTCTCAATTTCCATCCCAGGGAGCAGAGGAGGTGAACACTCTCCGAGGGCAGTGGCCGTCCGGCCTTCTCTATGTCTTTCCCCCTTGCCGTTATTGCCTCAAGTAATACAGAAAATACTAGACCAGTGGACGGAGGTGATTTTGCTGGCATCTCATTGGCCATGGAGGACATTCACGGATCTGATGAATCTGTCTGTGTCCCAACCGTGGCGGATCCCGGTGAATGAGTCGTCGCTGAGCCAGGGGGCATTGGTTCACCTGAATCCCCAATGGTACCAATTGACCGCCTGGTGGTTGAGTGGCGCTCTTTGAGGCAACAGGACTATGACCCAGATGTCATCCTCATCATACAGGTGTCTCGTTGACCCTCCACGGAGAGGATCTACGCGCAACGTGGAAAGCATTCTGTGGCTGGTGCACCTCGGAGGGGCTGTCACCTACACACATTCCTCTTCCTAAGGTTCTTCAGCAGGGGTTGACCATGGGACTCTCCCCCACCACTCTTCGCCATCAAGTTGCAGCTCTATACTCAGTCCTCTCCTATGCCCAGGTGGACTCCTTGGCGCAATTCCCAACAGTTCACTGATTCTTAAAAGGGGCCTCCAATCTCAGACCTCCAGTTATCCATCACTACCCAACCTGGGACCTTCCACGAGTGTTACAGTCTCTGACAGGGCCTCCTTATGAACCACTTCAGTCGACCACCCTGAGGTATCTATCTCTCTGCACTCTCCATTTGGAAAGACTTATGTATTTTTCACCTGGACCAGGTAGTCCTCAGACTAGATCCTTCATTCATCCCCAAAGTGAATTCCACCTTCCATAGGGTGCAGGAGTTAGTCTTATCTACCTTTTGCTCGAACCCGTCTCACCTGTCAGAGAGACTTTGGCACATGCTGGACGTCCATAGAGCCTTGCGCATATACATTGATAGGACATGCCAGTTCCGCAGAACTGAGGCTCTTTTAGTGGCCTTCTTACCTCAGTCCTTGGGTCCAAAGGTGTCCTCCTCGACCAACGGACGTTGGATTTTTGGGACTATTGCTAAGGCTGCTGTGGCCTCCAGGAATGACTGCCCATTCCACATGCAGTGCAGCTACATCAGCAGCCTGGGCAACCCAGGCGCCCGTTGCAGAAGTTTGCAGAGCGGCAACCTGGGCATCTTGGTCTCAGTTCATTCACTACTACAAGATCGACAAGTTCGCGTTGGCTGATGCAGCCTTCGGCCGTAGGATGCTACAATGAATTAATGAGGAGTCTCATTAATTGGACCTGAACAGGACCCACCCAGGGACTTTGGGGCTTTGGTACATCCCAACCTGAATGATGGCTCCACCCACGATGGAGAATCAGGTTGGGATGTCCTCGTCCATTCAGAGTGAGGACCGAGTCTGTTCTTTCCCTTTTTTTGGCTGGTTCCGCCCACCTGGGACCCAGTTTCAGTGAGACCGAAGAAGAAGACAGACTCGACATGGCTACCAGCAGGATACAACAACATGGATGAAATACTCCCTTCCTGAGACCACCAAAAAAAGGATGAGGCAAAAATAATTCCCCCAAACGATGAAAAAGAAATAAACAAATATCCAAGAAAAAAACTTTAAGAGCTATAGGCTCTAAGACAAAAGACGAGTATAACGTAAGGATCTTCCAAGGGCAGGACTGAATGATGGCTCCACCTGATGAGAAAAGGCGTATCAGGTAAGACCAATGCCCATTCTATTCAGCTGGACCCAGTAGCCAGGGGGGCTGTTCCATGCTTAAGGGCAGTTGCAGCAACAGTAGAATTAGTCAAGTGATCAAAAGACCTGGTTTTAGGGCATTCTCTCACTTTAAGAGTTCCCCATGATGCATTTGCCATACTCTTAAAATCACAAATTCAGGCATTCACTCAACAACGTCTAGCTCAATATGAAGCAATCAATACGTTTATTGAATAGCCCGAAGGCCTTTTCAAAAAAAGAAACAGAACAAACAGGTACAGAAACAACCGTACAAAAATATATATGGTACATAACATCAAAATTCAACGATATCAATAATTTCTAAAACTAGATAACCCAAATAAAATCTTGTCTCTAACTCAGCTCATCTTTCTTACAATCAATAAAATTCTTTTCAATGTAGCTGGCTCGTATTGCTGTCATCCTATTAAGATAGCGAGTGATAGCCCTTACCAGGGGAGGAGAGTCTGCCTTCAATAGAAATGTTAATTTATGCCTTACATTCCAGTGGGAAAATTTATTTATAATTGGGGACAGATATTGTTTTCTTACTTCCTCATACATCCTACATTCAAATATTATATGCGCCATATCCTCGACAACGTTTGCCTCACATATACATGTTCTTTCATCATACGGGATTTTCCGATACCGGCTGAATTTAACGTTAATATCTAAAAGTTCAAATCTAAACTTGACAAATAATTCTCTCTCCACTGATGGCATTTCTAGGAGTAAATATTTTTCCAGGGTAAAAGTTGTTTTAACTGCTGTCAGAAGCTTAAGGAAATGATTAGTTGAAAAAGTTGCCATGTCCATTTGCCCATGTATATCTTTAATCCGTTGTTTAACTTGCTTCAATGTGTCGCGCAACGGAAACCCTATGCCATATTGATTCAATATATCTGACAATCGAGTTAACCAAAAATACCTTTGAGGGTTTAAGATCTGCTGTTCCTCTAGGCAGATTTTAGGAAGTCTACTGGCTTCCATCTGAGTCATTTTTAGCCAGTAGGCTACTGCCCTAGTGATTGTATAGGTATACAGTGAAAAATGTCCCAATTCAGCTCTGACAGCTGCCGCAGAAGTGGAATTATTTACCCCCAGCATCCTCCTTAACAGACTATTTTGAGTTCTCTCCAATATGGGGGCCTCTGAAAGACCCCAGATTTCGGCACCATAGAGCATAATTGGAACAAGTTTAGCCTGAAAGACTTTACAAATTGGTAAAATCGAGGTTGGTTGGATACGTTTACTTAATTTAGATACAAGGCTTGCCCCAGCTCTGACCTTTTGAGAGAGGTATTGATGGTGTAGAGTCCAACCACCTGCACTGGAAAAAACAATTCTGAGATAGGTATATTGAGTAACTTGTTCAATCTTTAAATCATTAATATGCCAGTTATGCTTTTTATTCTTATTGCCAAAGACTAAAACTTTTGATTTAGCTACATTTATAGTCAAATGATTTGTAGTACAATAACATGAGAGCTTGGCGAGAAGTCTCCTCATCCCTATTTGGGTTCTAGAAAACAATACTAAATCATCAGCATACATTAATACATTAATAAATCTAGCTCCTATTTGGGGGCTGTGCATTAAAAGATCTTCCAGGAGGACTGGAATATCATTTATATAAAGGTTAAAAAGAGTAGGGCCTAGTAGGCAGCCCTGCCTCACTCCCCTAGTTGTCGGTATGCTATTTGTTGTACCCCCATTTGCTGCATATCTAACTCTAATTGCCGTATTAGTATAGAGAATCCTGATCAACAAAATAAGTCTGGGATCCATCCCCATGACTTGTAGTTTTCTCCACAGATAGTTCCTATCAGTGGAATTGAATGCAGCAGTAAAATCAATAAAGGCGGTATACAACTTTTTCCCCTGGCTCTTGTATTTATTAATTAAATGGGAAAGGACGAAACAATTGTCAATGGTAGACCTACCCGCTCTAAAACCTGCCTGCTCATTTGCCAGAATTCCCTTATCCAAGCACCAGTCTTCAATTTTATTTAGCAGATGCTTCGTGTACATTTTTGAAATTAAATTGGGTGTGGCTCAAAGCCACACCCAAAAAGAGAAGGCACACTGCTGGGAAGCCAACCTGTCCAGAGTCTCGGCTGAAATAGCGCAAGAGGAGTGATGACAAACCAGTGAGGGAGGCTGCTATAGTCTACACCCGTGGCTGACGTCTCCCCTTCAGCCGGGGCCTCCATTAGGGTTCAAATGGAGAAGCTCAGCTGGGCGTCTTGTGGCGTTAACCATCTAGCAGCTTAAGGATGCTCTCGCGCTCCTTGAGGCTCTTCCAAGCTTGGTCTTTTTCCTTCTTGGTTGGGGTGCGCTTCTTCTGCCTGGCGGCCATGATCTTGCGGAAGGCATCCATGACTTCGTTGTCAGCTATGCGCACGCGCTGACGCAGCTCTTGCCTGTGAAGTTCCTCTTTGGCCAGCCTGAGCAGCTCAACTTTCTTGGTCCAGTTGTGGGCGCTTAATGCCTTGAGCTCAGCCTGTCTCTTCCGCAGCTCGGCTAGCACTTCGTCCTCAGAGTCCTCTGCCGGCCGGTCCTCTGACTCCAGCAGGCCTTGAGCAATCAGTTCTTCCTTGATGCGGCCTTCGAGAGATTTTGTGTGGGGTACACTGAAGGGCTTGTTCTGGCTGCGAGGGGAAGTGCTTGCACCATCAATTGCAGAGTCTTTGCCTGCTATCTCAGGAATAGGCGAATCTTCAATAGGGGAGATGATGTTTTCTTCTACAAGTGCCTGCAGGAGACGCTGGGTGAGAGGTCCAAAAGGGCAACCGTCCTCTGGCTGTTCATGCTGGGACTCCGATTTCTTCAACAAAGCATCAACATCCTTAGTGCCCAGTTCGGTCAGAGGTCCCAAGATGCCTTTCTTCTTATCAGCAGTAGCTGCAGCCTGAGCCCCATCCATCTGCTCTTCCAGCAGGTCTTCCTGAGCCCAGCGCTGGGAGTAATGCTTTCCCAATGGTGGAATCTTGTAGTGTTCAGCTTCATCTTCAGGTGGCTTGAGAAGATCATCTAAGGTACGAACCTCCTCATTGGTTAGGTCAGCACAGTATGGCTCCACTGAGGCCAGAATCTGTTAGGTGCATCATTTTTAGGGATACGGGGCACATCAATTGGATTATCTGAGAATTCATACTCTTGAATTTTAGGCTGCAGGTTCTTGGATTTGGGCCATCCTGGAGTGCTGTGGCTTCCTTTCACATCTAGCTTCTGCTTCTTGAGCTTGCTATGTTTGATAGAAGGACCTACCCATATGAAGCAGAATTATTTACTTCAGAAAACATCATCTTTGAGCGCTGTAACACTCTTCACCCAGCAACCCTGCTACCTAGTAATCTGTCAGAGGAAGTATTACATGATTGCTTGCATTTAGTCCAAGATGCTGAACTGCCACGTCCCAACCTAAAAGACACTCCCCTATCAAACCCAGATGTAGAATTATTTACTGATGGCTCTTCCTATCTGCTCGATGGAGCCTGTGTAACAGGAGTCTTAGTTGTTTCCCTACATGAAACAGTCACGATGCGAACCGGTGATGAAGGTAAGTGGAAGCCACCGCTTAGATGTCAAAGAAAGTGCATGACAAAAACCAGCAATCAGGCCAATAAGGTTTCATTAATGAGCCAAATCGACAGCCACTATCAAGTTTACACTCCACCAGTTTAAATCTTGTACTAATTATTGAATCATCAGTAATAGTACAAAATGGGGGATTGAAAGAAGGCTCCCCTCCCCAGATAGAAGAAATGATGAAGCAGCAAATAATTCAAACACAATACAAATAAATCAAATACCAATGATTAAATCACAACAGTTTAAATCATTTCAAACTAAAACACTAGCCTTGTCTGATTCATTTCCAGAACTGACAGCCCGATGGGGGCTAATAAGGGAAGAATAAGGGCTAATAAGAGCTAATAAGACTAACAAAACCACCAGAATGTAGCAACAAGGTAGCCAGATGCGTAACATAGTAGCAATATCTTGTGAAATCAATTATCAAGTTAAACAAGGCACAGGAACTAGTCAGATTTCCCAACTTCTTTTTCCCAACTTCTTTTTCTTTTCAACAAAGATAAACCCTTTTCCCTTCCAAACAAAGTCAAACTAAGAAAAATTATCCTATCAATAGATACATAATTAAAACATCACCAAATACAGGATTAAATTATCAAAAGCATATGTTAAGCTGAAAGGCTCAGAAAGAATATATAAACTCACATTTGGATGTCAATCAGGCTAGCTAGCCAAGAAACCTTGCTGAATGTCACTGGTCTTGGTTTTGTTACCATTAGGCAGCTGTGCTTTCTGGCAGCTGTGCTTCGCTATTCTATTTATTCTTCAAAGCATCGTTCGTTGTTTCCCCGGCAGGAAGAATCCTCATCGGGAGGCATTTTCCTCCCAACACATGTTTAGCTAAAATGATACAAACTCTAGAATTAAAGTTTTAACAAATGGAGCTGTTGAGCCGTCTAGCATTATTGTACAATACTGATTTAACAGATTTGCAGCAGATAGATCCATATCCTATTTAGATCCATTTTAAAATGGTCCTCAAGATTCTCTCAAAGGTCTGGCAAAATCAAAATAGTCAGATTAATATCTGACTATTTTGATTTTGCCAGACCTTTGAGAGAATTTGCAAATTTTAAAAATATTATTTTTTATTTGTTAAAAGTTTTTATGAAAAAAAATATTTTATGTTAATATGGGCTTAATATTGTCATTTTATATGATTCAATAAATATTCTACAAATGTGTCATTTTTAATTTTAAATACAATAAATACAACCAATACCAATAAAAGTTATTTTGGAGTCCTCCATAATGTTTAAAAATGAGAAGGGGTTCTAAGAGCAAAACGTTTAAGATGGATTTTAAAAATGATATAAGAGTAGAGACCTCTGTATCAGGAGAGAAGCGCGTTCTCCTTTGTACTGTTTTTTGGGAGTTTTCATCCAAACCCCAAAATGTTGAAATGTCTCCTAGCTTTCCTATAAATCTCTTTTCAAAACAGCTGAATGCACTAATACCGCCTTTCATGCAATGACGAGTTTCATTCGGCAGAGGCCACTAATGTGATCCAAACTATTTTTTCCCCCGAGTTACAGCGGGCTCTCTGCCTCGGCAATTCTATGAACTAAGTATAAGCTCCACCTTTTCCTCTGAAAGTGGAGTAAGTAGGAATGAAACATTTCCGGAACTTAAGAACGGGGACCGTGGGGGGAAGATTTTCTCGGTTGAACGCTGTTTCGACCGTTTATTTGATGTGGAATCATGTCGGGAGTTGGCCTGCTGTGTCGTGTAGGATTGCAGCGGTTGGTACCTGGAGGCATCATTAATTCAGTTCTCGGGGCAGCGGAGGCTGCGGAAGTTGGATTTAGACGGCAGTAAGTCTGCGGCGTGATGAAGCCGAGGGAGACTTTTGTTTTGCTTCATGTATAATTCTTTTTAGATGTCCTTTTGTGCACAAATACCTTTCCCCCCCGCCGGGTCTGCCTTTCGCTTAACAATGATAAGAAAAGTAAACACCCAACACCAATCACTCGTATCTACGCATGATTGTTTGGGTTAAAGCTTTTCTACATCCAGGAGAATCTTGCACGTGATTCAAGCTGGGGGACAGTTTTAATGCGGAGACAACGAGTTACAAGAAAGGCATTGAAGAGTGTTGAGTCTAGTCATTGGATCTTAAGTAGTATTCCCCAAGTAGTGTTGCCTATACTGCTATCAAATTAGTTTTCCTCTTTTCTCTCCTATACGTGATCCCCATTTTCGCTGGGATGATATTCGTGGAAAGAGTAAAATAATTTGGAAGAGTGCCTGGTAAGGATGCACATAATATAGATAGCAGGAAACAGAGGCCAATTTCCAGAAAATTAGCACCCTTAACCAGGTTTGCATATTTATCCCTGTTGCTCGTTGGAAATTTGTAGGAGTTGACAGCATGGGATGATTTAATAAAAAGGCAGATTCTTTTTTTTTATTGAAAAGTTTTATAAGTACAAAGTACAGACATTCCCCCCCCATTTTTCTCCCCCCCTCCCCCTTCCCCCCTCCCGGACTTCCCAGAAAAAGCACAAGGTATAAATCTAAAAAAACTAACATAAAACTTACTATAAAAGAAAAAAAGAAATTATTAGTTCAAAAATACCCATTCATCCTTAACTCTTTAACAATCCAAAAGCTTGAAAATATAGTATATCATTTCACAAATTTCTAACATTAATAAACTATTTAAATTGTTTTGATCTGATACTTTTTTTGAATATATTCAGTCCACCTACTCCATTCCAATATATATCTTTCATTTGAGTGGTCCTTTAAATATGATGAAATCTTGGCCATTTCGGCCAAATGTATCATTTTCAATGTCCATTCTTAAATTGTAGGTATATCTTCTTTCTTCCAGTATTGTGCTACCAACAATCTGGCAGCAGATATGCAATTCAAAACCAGCTTAGTCTCTATAACAGAACAATCCGTTATTATCCCCAACAAAAAGAATTGTGGTGTAAACTTAATTTTTTTCTTTAAAATGTTTTGTATAATCCACCATATTTTTATCCAAAATGCCTTGATCTTTTTACAAGTCCACCATATATGAAAATATGTAGCATCCTCACATTCACATCTCCAACATTTAGAATCTAAATTTGGATACATACAAGCTAACTTTTTTGGGTCTAAATGCCATCTATAAAACATTTTATAAAAATTTTCTCTCAAATTTTGTGCCTGCATGAATTTAACATTTCTGACCCATATCTTTTCCCATGTATCCATCATTATCGGTTCACCAATATTCTGAGCCCATTTTATCATACAATCCTTAACTAATTCTGTTTCTGAATCTAATTCCAATAAAATATTATATAATCTCTTTATATGCATTGGGCCCTTATCTTTTATTTGTACAATCAAATTGTCCTCTTTTTTCAGAATACCAGTTTTTTGATCGTCTCTCCATCTAACTTGTAATTGTATGTATTGAAACCATGTTCTGATTATACTTTCTTAGGCATATTCTTGATGCAGATAAGTGGGAAAAGTTATACAATTTGTAAATAATGCAGCGTAAATCTTTACCCCATATAAACTTCTAGCGTCTCCCTATTCATCCAAATGGAACAGGTTTTTCAATATAATTGTACCATACAGTTGATCTTCAGTATGTTAACACATATATTTGAAAGACTTAAGTTTATACCAGCATGGCTGAATCTTTCCCAATGTTTCAACTTCTCCATTTTTCAGAGAGAGAGAATTTTATTTTGTTATAATTAAAAATAATTTACATGGAACCAGATCTACATTTGATGTTCCTCTGACCATTTATTTTTTCTAATTGTGCTTCCTTTTTGAAATGCAGCTCCTAGCACAATAGCTCTTAAACTGTTGAATCCAATTACTCTTTTCCCCAGTCTTAAATAATGATATTACCCCACTTCCCCAAAAATTTTTTTACACCATCTTTAGTTCCAGATTGGATCCTCAAGTCACAAACGAGTAATTACAAGTTGCTCCATAACCTCCAGGATATGCTGGTTTGGTGTAGTGGCTAGAAACCAGGAGACTTTATGTTCTAATCCTGCCTCGGGCATGAAGACAATGGATAACCTAGAGCAGTGATGGCGAACCTTTTTAGGGGGGGTGCATGCGCTAGCGCGCGCTCGCATACCCACACCCATTCCCTCCCCCCACGCATGCGCACAACACCCCCCCATGCTGCCCCCTGCGCATGCGCACACACCCCCACCTCCGCGCAAAGGCCTTACCGGAGCCTGGGACGAAACGGGCAAACCGGAAGTTTGGAAAAATGTACTTCCGGTTTGTCCGTTTCGTCGTTTTTTGCATTCCGGGGCTTCAGGGAGCTTCCCTGAACCCTCCGGAGTGCAAAAAACAGCTCACCGACAAACCGGAAGTGCGTTTTTCCGCACTTCCGGTTTGTCCGTTTTGTAGTTTTTTGCATTCCGGGGCTTCAGGGAGCTTCCCTGAACCCTCCGGAGTGCAAAAAACAGCTCACCGGCAAACCGGAAGTGCGTTTTTCCGCACTTCCGGTTTGCCGGTGGGCAACGCTCGCGTGCCCTCCGCTATGGCTCCGCGTGCCACAGGTTCGCCACCACGGACCTAGAGCTAGTCACTTTTTGTTTCTTCTAGGAAAGAGCCAATGGATGCTTCTGGAAAAAAACCCACTGCTCTAGTAGTTCAGTCAAAATCTAGGTTCACAAAATCAAAAAATTTGATCTCAAAATTTTGTGCATTTCATGGTCAGCTAAGAACCTAACCCTCTCCGGTTTTATATTTTTCTTTTAGGATACAAACTGCAGAAGTTTCTTAGTCATGTATTATGATCATTATTTCCTCACCCTTTTTTTATTATTGGTAGGTTGGGCATAAAAGTAACAAGTCAAGGTTATTGCACTGGAAGTTTGAAAATGCAAACATGCATTTTTCTGAACTCATTTTTCTTCTTTTTGGTAGGGGTCTGTGGTTGGTCACAGTTCGGCATATTATTTACAATAGCACATGGTGGGATGAGCATCTTTCAGAAGAAAATGTTGAGTTCCTTAAGAAACTTTCAACAGAAGAATATAAAGCTCAAACTGCTAGTAAACTTTGTCCTCTGAAAGATGAGCCTTGGCCTCTGCACTCATGGGAGCCAGGTTGGTATACAATAAATTCAAGGGATAAAGTAAAGGGTTATTTTGGATATATCTGCTTGGATATATATCTAATTCCTTAATTAAAAACATATTTCAAATGAATGAATTAGGTCTACTAGAATTGCATCTTATGATTCTGTTCTTTTACTTCCACTTTAATAAGTGTATATATTTTACAGTAATCGGTGAAAGTCTATGCCAATTATTGGCAGGTCAAAAGTTATTTCAACAAGTCCAACTCTGGGGAATTCTTATGCATATCTCCATTATAATAAACTCGTTTAATGCCTGATTCTCAAAGTCATTACAGTACAGAAAGAAATTACAATAAAACCAATAAAAAATTAAAGACAAAAGATAGTGAACTGCAACAGACTAGATGGAAGGAAGCAAGAAGTATTACTCTGCCTCACCAAAGATTGAGTAAAGAGCCACACCTTCATGCCTCTTTTAAACTAGCAGAGTGGGGGCCATCTGGCTCTCAATGCAGACAGCAGATGCTGCTACCAAGAAGATGCACTTCAGTGGTGGCTTCCTCCCGATTCGATGAAGGGGTTGTGGGAGGCTCCGCCCACCCGCCTGGGACATAAGCGCGTGGGGGAACCGGTAGCGACGGGATTTAGAACCCACTACTGATGCACTTCCAAGATCCTGACAGATGATATTGCTTAATTGAAGAAACCTGGTTTGTGCTAACCCTGCAGGACGAAATAAGCTGGACAAGTACAGTAGTCCCTCAAGTAACCTGGCCCTTATTCCATAGGGAGGTGCAAATGCCAGTTATATCCATAGGATTAATGCACTGACGTTTACACTACAATGGGAGGAACATAGTTTTGTTAAATGTATAGCGAAGAATGGCAGTGCAGTTATAACACAGTAACATCACATGATACCTATTTCCCCTGCATATTTAAAAATATTAGACATTAAAATAGCTGACATTACTTCTTTTCATAATATGTCCAGTGTAATTTAATCTAAATGTTATCTGTCAGATAGTAGTAGCTGCCACTTGAATAACTTGATTGCATTGCAAGATGCTGTTTGTAGGATCTGTACATGCTGTGAATTAATTTAAGAATTACTCTGTCTTGACTATCTGAACTCCAGTAGGCTTGAAATTTAAGAAAGCATTGTTTCATTCTTTTATTCACAGGTTCTAAAAGAGTTGGTATTATTGCAGTAAAGTTGGGAATGATGCCATTATGGACTAAGCAGGGTAAAAAAATACCTGTCACGATGCTTCAGGTAAGGCAGAGAATACATAATAATTATATTTAATATGTTAAGTATTGCACTTCACATAAAAAATTCAATGAAAAAAAACCCTTAGTCCAGGTGGAAAAAAATAAATTCAGAAAGAGAACTTTGATAAGTGATCAATAAAAGTACAATCAATAAAATGATAAAAGTGTAATATTACGCACCCAGATAAAGCAGGATTTTTAGAGTAGAGGGTTGCTGGATTTGCTTCAAAGCTGAAATGCTGGTGATGTTTGTTCACAGTGTGCTAGTGTATGCTGCCTGATAGCTTGGTCTCCATCTTAGAAGCACTACAATGTTCATGAATTTTCCAAAAAGAAAACCGTCAACGTCATCTCTGAAGTGGGATTTATATTGTTTTTAAACAAACCAAGCATTTCCCCAACATTAATTCTTTCATATTCTAGTTTGCAAAGAAAATTATAAAACCTCAGGTTGTAGAAACTAATAATAGACCATCTTCATCTTCCAGAACGCTGTTAAAACCTGGTTTTCCTCTCAGGCATTTGGTCTTAAGGCACTAGGCTAGATAGCAGGAGATCATCAGCTCAAGTCCTGCCTTAGCCCTTGGGTGACTAGGCAAGTCTTAGCCCAAGCCACCTCACAGGGTGGTTGTGGAGAAAATAGAAGGAGGAAGTTTAATTTAATAGATTTAATTTAATAGACGTTCTTATAGGCCGCCCAATCCCGTGGGACTCAGGGCGGCGTACAACAGAATAAGAAGCGTACAATAAAAACAATTATCATAATTTAAAATTAAAAGGCATAGTTAAAACAATTATAAAAACAACATTCAAGGGGGGAATCTGATCTTCCTATTCACCCCGCCTGCCGGAAGAGCCAAGTTTTTATGGCTTTACGGAAGGCCAGCAGGGTGGGGATAGTCCGGATCTCTGGTGGGAGTTGGTTCCAGAGGGACGGGGCTCCCACAGAGAAGGCCCTCCCCCGTGGCCCCGCCAACCGACATTGTTTGGCCGATGGGACCCGGAGGAGGCCCTCTCTATGGGACCTAACCGGTCGTAGGGAGGTATGTGGTAGGATGCGGTCCCGAAGTCTGTTGGATATGTTTGCCATCTTAAGTTATTTGCAAAAATAATAAAACTGGAATACAAATAAAATAAGAAATGTGGATCTGTTTTCATGGAAACGTTTGCTTTAGTTTTCTTTATTCCTTTTTATTGGATTATTTTAATTGACTGAAGGGTTTTTATGTTGATTTTAGAATTGTTTGCTGTCCAGAGTTATGCATTTAATATAACAGTCATATAAATAAATAAAGTTGTGCACCCATAAACATACCAGAATAGAATCTCACATCTTATTATCTAGAATTAGATGTAAAACAGATTGTTGAAGCAAAAAAAGTTTGAAAGTTTAGGACTAAAGCTAATTGTCTTTTTCCTCAACTAATATGTAATAAACCTGAATAATTTCTTGTAGGTTCAAGATTGCCATGTTATTAAATACACACCCAAAGAAGAATTCGATGGGAAAACTCCCAGTCTAACTGTTGGAGGGAAAAATGTGTCTGAATTCCATGTAAGTCTGATTTGTTTTTCTTTTTGGAGTGGGACAACAATGTTTATTGCATTATCCAAAGGAATGCATTTTTAGAAAGAAGATGTCTTAAAAATTTAAAAGACTGTCTTTTTTGTCTTTTTAATGAAACTACTTATGGTTTTGTCATAAAGATGATCCTATACCTTAATACATTTTTTCATGGAACATTTATGAAGCTAAGACATGTTTGCTTTTCTGTTCTAGTGCCTTTAGTATTTTGTTTATTTTGACTAATGATTAAACATAGTATAAACTATCATTCATAAATCATGCCATATTGGGCTATGGAAGAAGGTTCTATTCATTCATTTTACATGCATATATAATTGTGTGCTATAGATAGTTCTCAAATTGTGTGCTTCAGTTATTTGTTAAGTGAAAAGAAGCTAACACAAGTCCTACATGGTACAAAATTAAACATCTTACTGTAATTTTGAGTGTGTAATTATTATTTATGTGCGATTTTCTAAAGATTCAAAATAAGAAAACATGACAAAAACAAGACAAAAGTTTGGACAGCTTGCAATTAGTGTTTTAATATCTCAGAAATAACTGTATAGTTGTTTCCTATAAACAGCTACAAATATTTTTATTCGTTCTTTTTGGTTATTACCCATCCTTTTTTATAGAACTCTTCTAGCTCAGAAAACGTATATGTACTGTATGCTTGAGATAATCAGATTTTCAGTAATACTCAAATCTGGAGAATGTGAAGTTCATTCCAAATTTTTCTTTTTACAGCTAGTCCTCATTGAACAACCACTCATCCAGGGACCATTCAAAATTATTACAACACTGAACAAAAGGGACTGATGATGGGTCTTTGTGGTTGCAGCCATAGTAGCCCTTGTCACTTGATCATGCTTTGAGTGCTTGACAACTAGTTTAGTTATAATAATCACAGTATCCCACAATCATGGGATTGCTTGTTGGAAGCTAGCAGTAAAGGACGCAAATGGCAAAGGCAACTGGAAAGGTGGCGGGCAGTCACAAATGGTGATTACAGTATTTTTCGGAGTATAAGATGCACCGAAGTATAAGACGCACCTTAGTTTTGGGGGAGGGAAACAAGGGAAAAAGGCCTCTGCCTCCAAGCAATTTGCCAAACAGCAAACAGCACAGATGATATACACTGTTTACTGTGTATTTCTGTGCATGTATGCCTGACCCATAGAAATAGCAAAGAATTGGAGAAATGTACATTATGCCAAAAAGTTTTCTTAAATGTAGTCACACTAACTCTTCCCAATTATTTAAATAGATCTACTCCAAGGTAACTAAACTCTAATACTAAACAGGACACTGTTACATTTCAGACTATACTTGTACAGAGCTGTTAAAATTAATTAAAATTTCTGGAAGTATACATTATTCTCTATTATTTAAAAGAAGATACAATAGCACTGGGCCTCTTCAGAGCAAGCATTTATTTAAAAAAGCTTTATTTTGTTAAGTTGTCTAGATTTACAGGGATCTCCAACCTTGGCAACTTTAAGACTTGTGGACTTCAACTCCCAGAATTCCACAGCCAGCAAAGCTAACAAAGCTGGCTGTTGAATTCTGGGAGTTGAAGTCCACAAGTCTTAAAGTTGCCAAGGTTGGAGACCCCTGGCTCTAAAACAATAATAAAGCAGACTTTAAAAAATAAGTCTAATAATTTGAACATTCTATAGACCAGTGATGGCGAACCTGTGGCACGGGTGCCACAGGTGGCATGCGGAGCCATATCTGCCGGCACGCGAGCCGTTGCCCTAGCTCAGCTCCAGTGTGCATGTGCGTGCCCGCCAGCTGATTTTTGGCTCAGGCGGAGGCTCTGGGAGGGTGATTTTGGCCTCCGGAGGGCCTCCAGGGTGGTGGTGGGGAGCGTTTTCCAGAAAGCCTCTGGAGCCTGGGGAGGGCGAAAAATGGGCCTACCGGGCCCACTGGAAGTCGGGAAACGGGGGAGTGGGGGGTGTCGTGCAAGCATACGCAGCGGGGTGGGGCAAGTGAGGGGCTTTGAATTATGGGTGTGGGCACGCACACGCGTGTGATAGCATGCACGCGCACTATTTTGGCACCCGAGGAAAAAAAGGTTCTCCATCACTGCTATAGACATTTATAGTTATTCACTTACCCCCTTCCATCCAGTTCAGCAAAAAATAAAAATCTGCGTGTCTCTCCCAGCTATTTGCCTCTTTGTAGTTAGTTTCACTTTCATTTTCCCACGTGGCAAACCTAATCAGCTGTAGATCGGGAAACTGCTACTGACTTGCTTGGCTTTACAGGCTCTTCCCTCTTTCCTGCAAGCAGGTAAATTGCTGGAAGACAGGCCAAAGGGTGGGTGGGGCTACATTCGGTGTATAAGACGCACCCAAGTTTTCACCCTCTTTTGGGGGGTAAAAAGGTGCGTATTATACTCCGAAAAATACGGTATGTGACTACAATAGTACAGAATTGGCCTAAAAGGCAACTGGGATTACCTCAACTGTTTGTTATAAGTTAGCAGGATCACATGACATTGCATTTTACAATCCCCAGTGACCATCATTAAGCAAGGGCTACATACAAGTACTTCATGATTGATTTGGAGCTTTTTTAGCTTGCTGCTTTGGTGAAACAGTCAACCACAATTTGTCTGTGGTTTCTTCTCTGACTAGGGGATATTAACTTTTAGGGTATATTGATATTTAATTGAAATAATTCTTCCTACCTCCTGTATAGTATTTTGTACCATATACAGATAGTTCTCGAGTTATGCCTATAATGGAGACAGCACATCATGAATCCAAATTGGGTCATCCACATGACCAACCCAGTTTTATGATCCTTTTTATGGCTGTGATTATGTAAATGCTGTGATTGTTAAGCAAATCTTTTTTTCAATGGGCCAATTTTGTCGAAAACCATTGTAAAACACAATCATGTAACCACAGGATGCTGCAAACGGCTATAAATGCCAGCTACGGAACACTCAAAGGTTAGTCAAGTGACTGCAGAACTTTGAATTTGGGTCATAAATAACCCCAGATAGGTCCATTATACCTACTAAGCAACAGATTATAAATTGAGAATTACCTACCGTTTATGTTTATTTAGGAATTTGCTGAAACACAAAATTTGACCATGGGGCCTGAAGCCTTCATACAACTGTGTAGGTGTGAACTCCAAGGCATTCTTTGCGTACCAATATTCTCCTGCTTTTTTAAATTTAATTGATTCACACAGTTTACAACAATGAAACAAATGTCTGTAATTCCACCTATCATTTAGTGAACCAGAGATTGGTAACCTCCCTTCTTCATATACTAAAAGAAATATGTTTTTTGAGAACAAATTAGAATAAAATATAATTGGTATATTGCCAATGAATTTTTATTTATTTATTTGTTTGTTTGTTTGTTTGTTTGTTTGTTTGTTTGTTTATTGCTCTTATATGCCACCCTACTCCCTGAGGACTCAGGGCGGCGTACAACAAATACAAGAACAACTCTAAAAAACTAGCCTGGGGGAGACCTAAGATATTCAAAGGTCACATCACACATATCTTAATAGCTTCCCGGAAGGCCAGCAAGGTGGGGATAGTTCGGATCTCTGGGGGTAGTTGGTTCCAGAGAACTGGAGCCCCCACAGAGAAGACACTCCCCCTTGGTCCCGCCAACCGACATTGTTTAGTTGAAGGGACCTGGAGGAGACCGACTCGTAGGGAAGTATGAGGTAGGATGCGGTTCCGAAGATAGCCTGGTCCTAAGCTATGTAGGACTTTAAAGATGATAATCAACACCTTGAATTGTGTCCGGAGACTAATGTGCAACCAATACAGCTGGCGGAGAATAGGTGTTACGTGGGTGTATCTTGGAACACCCACCACAGCTCGCGCAGCCGCATTTTGCACCAATTGCAGTCTCCGGATACTCTTCAAGGGTAGCCCCATGTAGAGCGCGTTACAGTAATCCAGTCGAGAGGTGACAAGAGCATGAGTGACAGTGAGTAAAGCCTCCTTCTCCAGGTATGGTCGCAATTGGTGCACCAGGCGAACCTGTGCAAAGGCTCCACTAGCCACAGCCGTAAGGTGTTGGTCTAATTTTAGCTGTGGAGCTAGGAGAACCCCCAAATTGCGAACCCGTTCCGAGGGAGTTAATTTCTCTCCCCCAAAGACCAAGGAGGGACAGTCGACCTAGTCCTTGGGAGGCAATATCCATAGCCACTCAGTCTTGTCAGGGTTGAGCTTGAGCCTGTTCCTTCCCATCCAGATCCTAACATCGTCCAGGCATCGGCACATCACCTCCACTGCCTCCCTGAATTGAGACGGGGTGGAGATGTACAACTGGGTGTCATCAGGGTACTGCTGAAACCTCACCCTGTGTCGACGGATGATCTCCCCCAGCGGTTTCATGTAAATGTTAAACAGGATGGGCGTGTTGTGTCCCAGCACCGCAACCCACAGAAAAACACACACACAACTGTTTGTTACAAAAGCAAAAAGGGTCCTTTTACTAATGAAGGTACTTAGTAAAAGCGCAGGGGTTTAGAAGTCCATAAACAAACATAAGGAGAGTCTCGGGGAATAAAGTTCCTTTGTTTCTTCGTGAATTAGTAACCAAAGTTCAAATGTTCAAAAACAAATACCAATTAAGTCTCTTCTTATCTCTTTTCACTTACACAAGTTGGCTGCCTTCCCAGGAATAAGCCTTCCAGAAGCTGCTCTTTCCAAACACAAGATTCAAAGCAGGGACTCTGATGCAAAAAGGACTCTGAAGTGCTCGCAGATCACAGGTATTGTTCTCAGCACGGATCCTTGACTGCGCCGGACTTAAATAGGCACTGAGGGCGTGGCCCAATTAGCCCTCAGTGCTACCTCCGAGGAGACCTCCGTTTGCTAAGCCAATCCTGTCTGCTGGCTGCTCTACGAGCCCTAGCATCCAGCAGAGGCTCATCGTCCCCTGACGACTCACTTTGCTGAGCAGGTGCAGAAGATCCTGGCTGGTCGTCCTCCTCTGGCACTGAGTCTTCATCACTGGCAGACTCAGGTGCCAGGCACATGGTTGGTACTGCTGCACCATGAGCGGCTCCACGTCCTCCGGGTCCTCCATCATCTGCGCGGGACGCGGGCAAGTCACAACGGCGAGAGGACCGAACCCTGAGGTACCCCACAAGTCAGGGGCCTAGGAGACGACCTCTGTCCTCCTGTCAACACCGACTGCGTCCTATCGGCGAGGTAAGAGGAGAACCACCGTAAAACGGTGCCTCCCACTCACAGCTCGCCGAGTCGGTGCAGAAGGATACCATGGTTGATGGTATTGAAAGCTGCTGAGAGGTCAAGTAGCACCAGGATGGAAGAATGACCACCATCCTGGGCTCGCCAGAGATCATCCATCAGGGTGACCAAGGCAGTTTCCGTGCTGTAGCTGCGCCTGAAACCCGATTGAAAGGAATCCAGATAATGAGTATTCTCCAATAACCGAAGAAGCTGAAGAGTCACCACCTTCTCAACAACCTTACCTATAAACGGTACGAAAGTTCTTCAAATCCGCTGGGTCCAGGGAAGGCTTTTTAAGGAGGGGTCTCACCACCGCAGCCTTTAGGAGTTGCGGTACGGACCCCTCCCTAAAAGAAGCGTTGATCACTGCCTGGATCCAGCTGCATGATACCTCCCTGCTGGCCGAAACCAGCCAGGAGGGACACGGGTCCAATAAACAGGTGGAAGAGTTCATCGCTCCTACAGCCTTGTCCACATCATCAGGAGTGGCTCAATTTCATCCCATAAAACCAGACTAAGACTCGCCCCTGTCAGCTCAGCTGGCCCTGTCCAGCCAGAGTCCAGGTTCGACTGAATCTGAGCGACTTTATCCGTCAGAAACTAAGCAAATTCCTCAGCTCTACCGTGCAAGTGTTCCTCCCCACCCCCTTTAGCAAGGAGGCAGCAAGTCACCCTAAACAAGGTGGCTGGGCAAGAGTCTGCAGATGCAATAAGAGCGGGAAAATGTGAACATTTTTCCACCCTTATCGCCACTAGATAAGACTTAATAAAAGTTTTTAGTAGTGTTCGGTCAGAATCGGCTTTATTGGCTCTCCAGAGTCGCTCCAGATGTCTCTTGTGGCATTTGATCTCCCGGAGCTCCTCAGTAAACCAGGGAGCTTTCCAGGATCCACTACCACGGAGAGGTCGCAAAGGCGCAATCCGATCTAGCACCCCTGATGCCGCGTTATTCCAGGCAGCCACCAGGGACTCAGACGAATTGTGTACTAGGGTTACAGGTATTTCCCTAAGTTCCCTCTGTAATCCTTCCGGCTCCATTAGGCGCCTGGGGCGGAACCACCTAATCGGTCCCGCCTCCCTGCGAGGGAGGAGTGGGGATGCGCAATCCAACCTCAGTAGGAAATGATCTGACCACGACAACGGGGAGATGGCTATATCCCCTAACTTCAGATCATCTCTCCACTGCCCAAAAAGGAACACTAGGTCAAGCGTGTGGCCTCCCTCATGAGTCGGACCCTGGATTACTTGGGTCAGGTCCATGGTTGTCATGGTGTCCATGAACTCCTGGGCTGCATCTGAATCTTCGCCGGCCGAAGGCAGGTTAAAGTCCCCCAGCACCATAAGCCTGGAGAACTCCACCGCCAGGCCCGCTACCACCTCGAGCAGCAGAGGGGGGGCCTTGGTAACACAGCTGGGTGGCAGGTACGCTAACACAGGCCCACCTGAACCCCTAAGTCCAACTTCAGAAGGAGCGTCTCACACCCGACAATCTCCGGGGCAGGGCTCCTTCGAGGATGCAGATTCCGGCGCACTATAACTGCCACTCCTCCCCCCTTCCCTGGGGTCGTGGCTGGTGCAACACTGAGAACCCGTCTGGGCATATCTCGGAGAGGGCAACCCCCCCCCTCCTGGCCCAGCCAGGTCTCAGTTATGCATGCCAGGTCAACCCCCTCGTCCGTGATTAAATCACGCACCAGGGGGGCTTTGTTGACAATTGACCTGGCATTCAACATCAGCTTGAGCCCAGGGCCCTGAAAACCCCAGTCACCAGGTACTCAGGCTGAGCTGGATGGAACCACATTGGAGGGGGCGGAACAAGGATTCGCTTGTAAACAGCGAGGTCTTATTCCCTGAGAGCGGCCTACCCCTCGGCTCCCGCCATACCTCCCTCTCCCCATAATGACCGAGATGTTCCAACTCTCCCCCTCCCAGAGAGCCCTTCCCCGCTGATCCTCCTCCCTTCCTGCAGGCCATACATACCATTCACACTGAGCTGGGGTTCCGAGTCAGGGGGCCCTCCGCTTCTGTTTCCACACTCAGTGGAGGGGGACCGAACCCCAGTCCCCGACTCACTCATTCTATCAATATCATCTCATTCAGTCACCCAGTCAGTCCCCGACTCATACCCCATATTACAACACAATCACTCTTCCTCCGGGTAAAAGGTAGAAAAAAAGCCGGGAGTAGGTGCAAGAATCCAAAGTTCTTAGTCTTCGACCTCCAAACCAGTCAAGATTGGTTGACCAAGGTCCACTATAATCGCAGTAATTGTTCAAAGCTGCCAGGTTCCCTGATAATTGTTCGCTGTTCTCCCTAATGATGCTAGACGTAATGCAGCTCACGACTGGAAAAACAGCCAGGGACATTCTTCTTCGTCCATCCAGTAATTCTTCCAATAAAGCCCACAGTCCTGGCCTTGTTGTATTCTCCCCCTCAATCCTAACCTCCTCAGTAATTACCCCAGTACCAGTCTAGACGGGGCCTTACACCAAGGGCCGGGGGGGGGGGGTAGGGCTGAGCCAGCCAAAAAAGGCCTCGCCGCCACAACGGCGACAGTGATGGTCATGGTCATCAGCCCGAGCCGTTGCTGTCGGCAGAGAAGAAAAAATGTCTGGAGGATCGGCCAGAGAAGACTTTGCTGCAGCTACGATGGCGGCTGTGGTATCCAACTAAGACTGCCGCAATAGTAAAACGTAGATAAGTCCCATCTGATGGAAAGAGGATGCGTTTGAGTGCCTGGCCAGGCTTCCCGCCAAAGAAACCCTTGCCGCGAGGCTAATCGCCATACAAGCGGGAGGCATTGGTGGTCATGGTGGTGGTGGAAAGAGCAGCCAAAAACCCTTACTGAGCGTAAGTCCTGAGGGCTCAGCTGGGGACCCCGCTGTTTTAATCGCCAGGGAGGTTTCCAAGGGGCTGGTCGTCATAGGGGTGATCGATTGCGCCGCACTAGCGGCAAGGAAAAATAACAATCGCGTTGGTAAAAATCCCCCCCTAAGTTCTTAGATGTCCCAAAGTTCAGATTTACCTCACTGCCAGCACAAGCCTTAATCGACCTGCAGTAAATGCTCGGTGTCAGCCAGTCTCCCCTCCTTCCCAGGCTCTCGGATTCCCATTGGGCATATTCCAGATGTTCTTTTCCTAGAGTAGGCTCTACGGCGCCGAGATTGCCATTTTGATACTGCCGACGTTTCTTGAGCCTTTGCTCCGATGGTCCTAGAGTGGTCCTGGGGTCTTTGCCTTTCACCCAGTCCTCAAAAGGGATGGAATATCTGGGTAGGGCCCCTAACATTCCATGGGATACAAATAAGGGGCATGGAGGTCTGTTCCTCTGCAACCTCTCCACAGCTTGCACAGCCGCAGTAGTTAGAAAAGTACTTCTGATTTCCATTCTACAACCAATATTTCTGTGCTTCTTTAGTATATTATCACGGACCTAGTGTCTGATTTTCCACTATTTTTACATTGATGTTTTTATATGTTACTTTAATTGTGCATTAAATAGAATTAATTCTCAAATAGCATGAAGTAGTGCATTTTGTTTTCTGACAGGGATCTCTGCATTTTGCATCAAACAGATATATAGAATAAAAAGTTTTTTAGAGAAAGAGACAGAAAAAAGTATGAAAGAAGATTCTGGAAGAACAAAATTATGTGGCTAGCTGGCCAATTTGTACTTTTAATCAATCTTTGATCTAATGATTTCTTGAATACATTTTCCTAGATTAAATCATGCTATCCCAAATTTACAGATCAGTGACTTGCTTTGCCAATATATTAGGCCAGAAACAAGTCTTGATTACAGTGAAATTTAATCAAAAGTATGGATACTCTTAATGTTAGAAAATCTTCTGAGGAAATTATTTAACTTATGTTAGCTTTGATTTCCAAAATGATCTTGTGAGACTTTTCTGTGCAGGATTATAGAAAATTAATAATCTATAGGTTTTCTGGCAATGCAATCTATCTTCAAAATTAATCTGAAAGATCAGGCATTTTTACAAGCAAATCTTTGACAGCCATTGGTTGATGGCGATTATCCAAGTGTGGTACTGCTGTCAGTCATGTAAATTGCCTTCTGGAACAATCCATTTAACCACAAAATTCCGCTATGTTGATTTCTTGCGTTTTCAGTATTTATTCATTGATCATTCATTTAGTTACTATAATAAGAAGGATGCTCAGAGGAGCTTTTGAATTGTTCCATAATGAAATGTTGATAAATTATTATGTTCTTCTATATATTGGCTATTAACTTAAGGAGAAGTCATTCTTCTTGTAAATTTAGGCTAAAATTCCTGACTTTATAGAGTCTGTCTTCTAAGACTCCCATTACAATATTGTCCTGAACTTATATCTCATATTTTATTTTATAAAAAATATATTATCACTTATCCAGCACCTGGATTTTAGGAGTTAGTGTAATTTTAGTTGGGTAGCAATTTTGAATATATAATTGAACTGTATATATCTCAGTACTGCATAAACTGCATATTAATACAAGGTACTTTGCAGCTATAGTGTACTACTATGTCATATACACAGATTGCACAGAGAAATAAACTATTCTTTAACATAGTGGCTAGAACATTTTCAGATCCTATTGATTGACCCAAATCACTTTTTCTCAAAAACTTCCCTAATCTCATAGGAGTGTCAAACCTTTAAATATTTGAAGATACAACTCCATTTCAACTTTGAGTAGCATATTGTATAAAAATTATAATAAAATAATCTTCACAATACTATACCAAAGCAATATGCAGAGAAAACTGCTATCTTCTTACAAATGAGATAGCCCACAATGTGGCCATAATCCAGTGTACCACAAGGTCTGTAAAGAGTCATGTTTTAATGGTTCATCTAAAAAAGGAAAATTAGGTGGGGTCTGAAAAAAATTATAGAAAGATTTTGTTCCAGAGGGCAGGCACTACAATAAAAATTGTGTTCTCTCTCTCTCTCTCTCTCTCTCTCTCTCTCTCTCTCTCTCTCTCTCTCTCTCTCTCTCTCTCTCCACACACACACACAGAACTCTCACCTGATTGAAATTTTCTTGACATTCTTTTTGCTATTTCTATAGTGGTTATAATTTTTACAGGAATGGGTTGCTAGTCTGATACCTAACCCTCCTTCTTTCTCATTTGCACTTGGGATTGGCAATGGCAGAGTTAATGTACTTCTGATTACCCAAGATGAGCTGAAAAAAAGATGGTTTGAACACTACCAGGAAACCCTTAACCAGTCAAATCCACCTGCTACATACAATTTTAATGAAGAGTGTTCCCAACAAGAGATGGTGAAACTGGTGAAATTACAATTGAAGAAGTAAAGATGGCAATTAGAAGCCCTAACAACAAGGCAGCTGGCTTTGATTAGATATGTGACAATACAATTTTTATTGGGTTTCTGTATATTTTATGGGATCCAGGAAGTCTGCCTGCCCTCTGGAATGTGCAACTCTTTTTGAAATAATGCTCTTTCCTTTTATGTTGTAGTTAAGATTTATCTATGTTGCTTAGCCTGGTGATTTATTTTTTTCAAAAAAGCTGCTGAAAAACTTGTGATAAAAAGTGTGATATAGAGAAAAAAGTATACATATGCCTCTTTGTAAAAAATATGCATACATGCAGATTCCAGGTGAGAACATATCTAGAAGTAGAATAGTGAGTAAAAAAGAGCACCTTTAATTATTGCACAAAAATGACATTTATTCATTTTATATACCTCTAATAAGTGTTTGCCCTTGCTCTACATATTTATAATTGAAATTTTTATAAAGATAATATTGATTTCAATAAAATAGAACTGAAAGGAATAATATTTTTGCTTCATTTATGTGGTCTGTTTAATACACATGATTGTGCTGTTACTTGTTATCTTTTGAACTATATGATCTCAAGGTGACAAGATTCTATTGTATTGTTTTTAATATTGGGTAAGCCAGCTTTATTCCAATGTGACTATTTGAGAGCATCCTTTTCATTTCTGCTCCCACAAGTGCTTCTTCCTTGCAAAGTATGAAGCGAGAACATGAGACCTGTATGTATCAGTGTGCTTTTAATTCGTGGCATATTTCTCATTATTAATACTTATTTATTTAATATTTATTATATGTGAATCTTATTCTGTCATAGGTTTATCATTTGTTCATTTTCATGAAAAGACATTCTAATGAACGCTTTATTGTAGATGGGCTCTCATGGCATACAGCTTTTGCTAGCACAGATAGAATAACTAATACAGTAATGCAAACATTTTACATTTAAAGTTTTAATAAAGGAATTAGAATTATTGTACTGTGCTTTTTAATTAACTTTCATTTAGAGCAGGAGTCCTCAAACTTGGCAACTTTAAGACTTGTGGACTTCAACTCAAACAGTTGAAGTCCACAAGTCTTAAAGTTGCCAAGTTTGAAGGCCTCTGATTTAGAGCATTGGCACTTTTTAAAATAGAGACTATTATACAATTACAAGCAATAATGCTCTCTGTCATTCTGTTCTCTGACATTTGTGAGAGCAATAAAAAGTTAAATTCTAGTTTTATTGTTTAAAGGAGTTGCATATTATATAAATTCCACTTTTTTCTATGCTTACTGTAGTTTTATGTTTTTTTCCAGAAAAGTTCTTCTGTCATGGAAATGTATAGAGAACTAGGGCTCCCACCAAAACAGAAAACTTCAATATTTCGAGTGTCGCCTAATGCTGTCATTAAGCCAGGTAATGTTAACAAGGTGCAATATAATTTTCCATTATATTCTCCCTAATAATTAAAAGCTATTTAGCAGAATAATAACTATTTGCTAAACTAGTATTCTACTACTCAAAAAATAATACATACAGTACCATGTTTGTAAAAGGAAAGAATTAAAAGCTGTTTATTCTCCAAAGAAAAATTATTATTGTCATTATATTAGGTGCTTGTTATCTTACATTTATTTGAATGTAAGTCTTCTTTCTGTATTTTGTCGTTGACTTTAGAATAGCTTTTTTCTGAATGTAAATGTGGGTTTGTAACTATGCAGTGTGTTTTGGCTCTTTTGAAAAGGGTCTGGAAAGGGTTCTTTCCCTCTTCTCCTTTCCTTCTTTCCTTCTTTCCTTTCCTCTTCTTGCTTTCCTTTCCTTCTTTCCTTTCCTTCTTCTTTCCTTTCCTTCTTTCCTTTCCTTTCCTTTCCTTCCCTTTTCTTCCCTTCCCTTCCCTTCTCTTTCCTTCTTTCCTTTCTTTTCCTTTTCCTGCACCCCGGTGGAGGAGATGCTCCAGGAAGACCAAAGGGCCAGTCCTGTGACTACCACAGCTCTGGAATATGGGACCGGCCCGTGATAGGACTGGAAATCTCCACCATAGGGGGTGGCATGTGCAGTGTGCAACTTTGCAGGTGGTGAAACGTGCAAAAAGTGCAGCCCTTGCCGGCCGGAACAAAATAATGGTGCTGCGGTGGGGGGGGCGCGCAAGCGGGCCAAAGTGGGGGTTGCAATGGCTGGAAGCTGCGGGAGCAAAGCGCTACTTGCATTTGCGCGGCATCAGCATTCTGCCTCGGTATATTTGTGCCAGCTGGTGGCACAAGGCAGCCCTCGTCTCCTGTCACTTGGGACTAGAGAGGTAAACTGCATCCGGTCCGGGGATCAGCCGGAGTTTGCTGTCAATTGCAGCTCAGCCCTCTGCAAACTCTCATTTCTCGAGGAGCGCTCACTGAAGTGGCACAGGAAACTTCAGCCGGGCTCCTCGAGAGACGAGAGTTTGCAGGGGGCCGAGCTAATGTCCTCAATGGACAGCAAACTCTGGCTGCTTCCCGGACCAGATGCCGTTTACCACTCCAAGTCCCAAGCGACAGGAGACAAGGGCTGCCTTGCACCACCAGCTGGCGCAAATATACCGAGGCGGAATGCTGAGGCCGCGCAAATGCTGAGGCCGCACTACAGCAGAGAGAAGCAGCCGGAGAGAATCTAGCAGGTGCTTTCTCTCGAGCCTCTCACCCGGAGGCCTCGCAGAAGGAGAGATGTAGGCCCGAAAGGCGTCTGAACCTCCCCCCCCCCAGGCAGCCGTTCACATGACTGCGGCAAGTTCTTGGTCTTACCTTCCTGTTCCAGCTCATATGGCTCCCACCGCTATACTCAAGATGAGGTTTGCACTCAGCCTTAAGAGTGGGGGCTGGCATGTGGGCAGCATGATGTGGGGGGGGGCAGCCAGGCTGGATTAATTGCTCTCAGCCATATCTGGCCCAGGGGCCAAGATCTCTCCACGGACCACCAAAATTTTCTCGCGGACCGGTTGGTGACCTAGGTTCTGGATCCATAATATGAATACATAAGAAACCAGACCATTCAAATGACCAATCAACAAGAGAACCAATCAGCTGTTCAGAATTTAAATATAGCTCCAAATGAACAACCAATGAAACGACCAACCGATCACACTGGCACACAAGACATTTATAAGCTAAAGAGAATAGGATAAGAAAATCCCGCTGACGATGTTACCTAGTCTGATAATGAAATATTCAGAAACTAAATTGAAACAAGCTTAGAGAGCAAACCACTGCCAAAATCTAAAACCCGAGCTACAAGTATTTTCTTATTTGAAAATTTATTATTATTATTTTATTATTTTAGTGTTCTTCTATGCCGCCCTGGGGACTCCCTGGGGACTCAGGGCAGCATATAACATTTAAAGAACAACTAAACAATATAGTTTAAAAACAATTTAAAAAGAATTTAAAAAAATATACACAAGCATACATACGTGGGGGAGACCTAGGATGTAAATTGTCTCAAATCACCCTGCCTGCAGGAAGAGCCATGTCTTAATGGCTTTTCGGAAGGCCAGCAAGGTGGGGATAATTCGGATCTCTGGGGGTAGTTGGTTCCAGAGAAAAGGGCCCCCCACAGAGAAGGCCCTCCCCCTAGGCCCTGCCAGCTGGCATTGTTTGGTTGACGGGACCTGGAGGAGACCCACTCTGTGGGACCTGACCGGTCGAAGGGAAGTATGAGGTAGGATGCGATCCCGGAGATAACCTGGACCTAAGCCATGTAGGGCTTTAAAGATGATAATCAACACTTTGAATTGGACCCGGAGACCAATGGGCAACCAATGCAACTCGCGGAGTATGGGTGTTACATGGGTGTATCTTGAGACACCCACCACAGCACGCGCAGCCGCATTTTGCACCAGTTGAAGTCTCCAAATACTCTTCAAGGGTAGCCCCATGTAGAGCGCATTACAGTAGTCCAATAGAGAGGTGACAAGGGCATGAGTGACCGTGAGTAGAGCCTCCTTCTCCAAGTATGGTCGCAATTGGTGCACCAGGCGAACCTGTGCAAAGGTTCCTCTAGCCACAGCTGTAAGGTGTTGGTCTAATTTTAGCTGTGGATCTAGGAGAACCCCCAAATTGCGAACCCGTTCCGAGGGAGTTAATTTTTCTCCCCCAAGAACCAAGGAGGGACAGTCGACATAGTCGTAAGGGGGCAATATCCAGAGTCACTCAGTCTTGTCGGGGTTAAGCTTGAGCCTGTTCCTCCCCATCCAGATCCTGACATCGTCCAGGCATCGGCACATTACATCCACTGCCTCCCTGAATTGAAACGGGATGGAAATGTACAGCTGGGTGTCTTCAACGTACTGTTGAAAACTCACCCTGTGTCGGATGATCTCACCCAGCGGTTTCATGTAAATGTTGAACAGGATGGGCGAGAGGACCGAACCCTGAGGCACCCCACAAGTCAGGGGCCTAGGAGACGACCTCTGTCCTCCTGTTAACACTGACTGCATCCTATCAGTGAGGTAAGAGGAGAACCACCGTAAAACAGTGCCTCCCACTCCCAATTTGCCGAGACGATGCAGAAGGATACCATGGTCGATGGTATAGAAAGCCGCTGAGAGGTCAAGTAGCACCAGGATGGACGAATAACCCCCATCCCGGGCTCGCCAGAGATCATCCATCAGGGCGACCAAGGCAGTTTCCGTACTGTAGCCGCGCCTGAAACCCGATTGAAAGGAATCTAGATAATCAGTGAATTATCTAGATTCAGATAATGAGAGAATATCAGAAAATGAGAAAATATTTATCATTTAGTGCCAGAGGAAAACAGTCCCCAGGAAGTAGGGCGGCATATAAGAATCCTAAATAAATAAATAAATATAAACTGTAAGTAGAATAATCAGATTGCAGATAAATAAATGAGAAGTGATTCTTTGTCATAGTTGCATCTACTTTTAGAGTGGGGACCCCATTATTGAAAAAGAAATAATTAGAATGGAGTCATGTCATTGTATAATTTATATGTTTCTCAAAATGCAGAAACTGTAATAGATATGTTTTGCTGCAGCTGATATTAAGTACCAAGTAGTTTGACATTAGCCAGACATTAATGGTTTCCTATGTGGTTTTTTTTTACCTACGGTAAATTGTTTAATCTTTCTTCATTTACTTTAAGGTACACCTCTATATGCAGCTCATTTCCGACCAGGGCAGTACGTGGACATCACTGCTAAAACGTCAGTTCCAACTCTTATTTTTTTTACATCCTAAAGTTTTAAGTACAATTTAATTAGCTTTTCTTGGAAGTCTCTTTTATTTTTAATTAAGCTATTGATAGGTTGCTCTTCAAAGATTCCTAACTGATTTGAGTAAAATATATATCTAAAATACACTAATGAGTTTTTATAAATATTATTTATAATATATATATAGTTGCAATATATATATATATATAGTTATATATATATAGTTACGTATAGTTGCAATATACGTAAGAAATAACTACATCTCTAAAAAAATAGAGCACAACAATAATGAAAATCATCTTGAATGCATTTGGGTCAATATTAAAGGGGAGCGAAATGACATTGCCATAGGTCTATACTACAGGCCACCCAACCAAACTGAGGAAGTAGATGAACTTTTTGCTAGTCAGCTAACTAAGGTATGTAGGAAGCACATCACAATAGTAATGGGGGATTTTAACTACCCTGACATCAACTGGGAGACAAACTCTGCTCCAAGTGGAAGATCCAACAGGTTCCTAACAAACCTAGCAGACAATTTTGTTTCCCAAAAAGTAGAGAAGGGAACAAGGGGATCAGTTATATTGGACTTAATTCTCACTAACAGAGACGAAATTATAGAAGGTGTTGAAGCTAAAGGAACCTTGGGGGCAAGTGATCATGCAATATTGGAATTCAACATTATGCAAGCACAAGCAGTAGAACAAAATCAAACTAGAGTCTTGGACTTTAAGAGAGCTAATTTCAATAAACTTAGAGAGAACTTGGGAAAGATTCCATGGATGAGAATCCTCAAGGGGAAAACAACTCAAGAAGCTTGGGAAATTTTGAAAAGTGAGATTATAAAAGCCCAGACTAGCACAATACCAATGAAGAAGAAAAATAATAGGTCTCAAAAGAAACCAGCATGGCTGCATAAAGAACTCTCCGACAAATTGAAAGACAAACAGGACAAGTATAAAAAGTGGAAAGAAGGGGAAATAACGAAGGTAGAATACCAGCAAATAGCCCGAGCCTGTAAAGATGAAGTGAGGAAAGCTAAGGCTCACAATGAACAAAGGCTTGCGACAAAAGTAAAAAGTAACAAAAAAAGCTTCTTCCAACATATTAAAAACAAGAAAAAAGTCAAGGAAACAATTGGTCCATTGCAGGGAGAAAGTGGCAAGAAGGTGACAAGCAACAGGGAGAAAGCAGAGCTACTTAACACGTATTTTGCATCTGTCTTTACACAAAGGGAAAAAACAGTCCAACCTATCAAAAACAGCATCACAAAAAACATATTAGGAACACAAGTTAAAATAGGGAAGAAAATGGTAAAGGAACACCTGTCTACCCTAGACGAATTCAAATCACCAGGATCAGATGGATTACACCCCAAGGTTCTGAAGGAACTGGCAGATGAGATCTCAGAACCACTGAACTATATCTTTCAAAGATCCTGGAGCACCGGGGAACTGCCAGAGAACTGGAAAAGAGCTGATGTAGTTCCCATCTTCAAAAAAGGGAAAAAAACAGATCCAGGAAACTACAGACCTATCAGCCTGACCTCAATACCAGGGAAGATTCTGGAAAAGATAATCAAGCAACGAATCAATGAACACCTAGAAGCAAACAAAGTAATAACCAAAAGCCAACATGGGTTTGTCAAAAACAGATCATGCCAGACTAATCTTATTACATTCTTTGACAAAGTGACAAAATTAGTGGACCAGAGGAATGCTGTCGATGTGGTTTACTTGGACTTCAGTAAGGCATTTGATAAAGTAGACCATAACCTACTTCTAGATAAAGTAGAAAAATGTGGGATGGACAGCAACACCATCAGATGGATTCAAAACTGGCTAACCAACTGCACTCAACGTGTAGTGCTCAATGGAACTGCATCTACATGGAGGGAAGTTTGCAGTGGAGTACCCCAAGGCTCTGTTTTAGGCCCAGTACTCTTCAACATCTTTATCAATGACTTGGACGAGGGAATAGATGGGGAACTCATCAAATTTGCAGATGACACCAAACTGGCAGGAATAGCCAACTCTCCAGAAGATAGGCTCAAGATACAGAAGGATCTTGACAGACTTGAGCATTGGGCGCTATCAAACAAAATGAAATTCAATGGTGAAAAAAGTAATGTTCTACATTTAGGCAAGAAAAACAAAATGCACAGGTACAGTATATGTGGTAACTTGCTCAACAGTAGTAACTGTGAGAGGGATCTTGGAGTCCTAGTGGACAACCATTTAAATATGAGCCAGCAGTGTGCAGCAGCTGCCAAAAAAGCCAACACAGTTCTAGGCTGCATTAACAGAGGGATAGAATCAAGATCACGCGAAGTGTTAATACCACTTTATAATGCCTTGGTAAGGCCACACTTGGAATACTGCATTCAGTTTTGGTCGCCACGATGTAAAAAGGATGTTGAGACTCTAGAAAGAGTGCAGAGAAGAGCAACAAAGATGATTAGGGGACTGGAGGCTAAAACATATGAAGAACGGTTGCAGGAACTGGGTATGTCTAGTTTAATGAAAAGAAGGATCAGGGGAGACATGATAGCAGTGTTCCAATATCTCAGGGGTTGCCACAAAGAAGAGGGAGTCAAACTATTCTCAAAAGCACCTGAAGGTAGAACAAGAAGTAATGGGTGGAAACTAAACAAGGAGAGAAGTAACTTAGAACTAAGGAGAAATTTCCTGACAGTTAGGACAATTAATCAGTGGAACAGCTTGCCTCCAGAAGTTGTGAATGCTCCAACACTGGAAGTTTTTAAGAAGATGTTGGATAACCATTTGTCTGAAGTAGTGTAGGGTTTCCTGCCTAGGCAGGGGGTTGGACTACAAGACCTCCAAGGTCCCTTCCAACTTTGTTGTTATTATTATTATTATTATTATAAACCTGCTGCTGGAAATCACATTTTTTTCCCTACTCTAAGACAAAATGGTGCTGAATTAGTTCTGGGGCGGCTTGTCAGTAGAGTCAGGCAGCTTCAGTTACAGCACTGAGAAATAAAGCAAGGTGGTTTATCTCCTTTCTCTCATTATATAGCTTATTAATACTATTTCGAATAATGGTTCTTGTTTATGAAACAGCCTTTGTAGTATAAGCAGAATTAAAAACTAACAGGTCTGATCTATAAAGCATTTTTTTTTACTATGCTGATACTTTATTCATACAATTCTTTTCCATTCCCCTGCCTGCAATCTTGGTACTTTGGATTTTAGAAATACCATATTTTTCGGAGTATAAGACGTACCGGAGTATAAGACGCACCTTAGTTTTCGGGGAGGAAAACAAGGAAAAAAGGCCTCTACCTCCAAGCAATTTGCCAAACAGCAAACAGCACAGATGATATACACTGTTTGCTGTGTATTTCTGTGCATGTGTGCCTAACCCATAGAAATAGAAAAAATTGGAGAAATGTACATTATGCCAGAAAGTTTTCTTAAATGTAGTCACACTAACTCCTCCCAATTATTTAAATAGATCTACTCCAAGGTAAGTCAGGATTTAATTCTAATACTAAACAGGACACTGTTACATTTCAGACTATACTTGTACAGAGCTGTTAAAATTAATTAAAGTTTCTGGAAGTATACAATATTCTCTATTACTGTATGTGCCGGTGTATAAGACGACTTTTTACCCCTTGAAAATCTTCTCCAAAGTCGGGGGTCGTCTTATACGCTGGGTACTAAAACTTCTGAGCCGGGGGGAGCTCAAAAACGGCTGCAGCCGCATCCCCGCCATTCTCCAGCCAAGCGGCCGAAGGAGCCTCGGAGCCCCGATGCTACCCTGCGTCTCAGTCGCCTGCTGGGAAGGCTGCAGCCGCCACCGTCAGCTGGAGGCTTAAGGCAAGAGGCAGGCGGGCGGGAGACGTGGGCAGGAGCTGGCGGCGGCTGCAGTTGCGCCGTGGGAGCGCGCGGCTGAGAGGCATCTCGCGCGGGGAGGAACCTTCGTCTGGCTCCGCTTCCAGAGCGAGCAAGCGAGTGAGAGCAACACAGCCACAGCGGGAAGGGAAGCGAAGGGAGGCAAGCAGCCCGCTCTGCCACTCAAGCCAGCGGCTGCCGGAAGCAACAAGGGCATTAGGAAAAGAGAAGGAGGAGCGCCGCCACTGCCGCCAGCACTCTTTCCTTCACTTCTATTTTCTCCTTCTCTTCTCCTAACGCCCTTGTTGCTTCCGGCGGCCGCTGGCTTGAGTGGTGGAGCGGGCTGCTTGCCTCCCTCGCCTTCCTGCTGTGGCTGTGCTACTCTCGCCCGCTCGCTCTGTAAGCAGAGCCAGACGAAGGTTCCTCCCCGCTCGAGATGCCGCTCAGCCGCGCGCTCCCTCGGCATGACCGCAGCCGCCGCCAGCTCCTGCCCGCGTCTCCCGCCCGCCTGCCTCTTGCCTTAAGCCGCCAGCTGACGGTGGTAGCTGCAGCCTTCCCAGCTGGCGACTGAGATGCAGGGTAGCATCAGGGCTCCGAGGCTCCTTCGGCCGCTTGGCTGGAGAACGGCGGGGATGCGGCTGCTCTTTCCTTCACCTGGGAAAAAGGATCTTGTGGTGCTGAGGGCTAGGAAAGAGGGAAGAAGAGAAAAGGGAAGGAAGGAAGGAAGACCAGAGATGAAAGGAAGGAAGGAAGGAAGACCAGAGATGAAAGGAAGGAAGGAAGACCAGAGATGAATGAAAGGAAGGAAGGAAAGAAGGAAGGAAGGAAGACCAGAGATGAATGAAAGAAAGGAAGGAAGGAAGGAAGGCCAGGAAGGAAGACCAGAGATGAAAGGAAGGAAGGAAGGAAGGAAGGAAGGAAGGAAGGAAGGAAGGAAGGAAGGAAGGGGAATGTTAGGTGGGAGGGTGGGAGGAAGGAAGAGAAAAAAGTGAGAGGGAAAAAAAGAGAAAGAAAGAAAGAAAGATGTTAGGAAGGAAGGAAGACAGAAAGAAAAAGAAAGATGGTAGGAGGGGTAGTCTTATACGGAGCGTATATCCCAAACTCTATATTTTAATTGGAAAAGTTGGGGGTCGTCTTATACGCCCAGTCGTCTTATATGCCAGAATATACGTTATTTTAAAGAAGATATAATAGCACTGGGCCTCTTCAGAGCAAGCATTTATTTTAAAAAGCTTCTTTATTTTGTTAAGTTGTCTAGATTTACAGGGGTCTCCAACCTTGGCAACTTTAAGACTTGTGGACTTCAACTCCCAGAATTCCACAGCCAGCAAAGCTAATAAAGCTGGCTGTGGAATTCTGACAGTTGAAGTCCACAAGTCTTAAAATTGCCAAGGTTGGAGACCCCTGGCTCTAGAACAATAATAAAGAAGTCTTTAAAAAATAAGTCTAATAATTTGAACATTCTACAGACATTTATATTCACTTACCCCCTTTCATCCAGTTCAGCAGAAAATAAAAATCTGTGTGTCTCTCCCAGCTATTTGCCTCTTTGCAGTTTCAGTTTCATTTTAGCACGTGGCAAATCAGCTGGGCATCGGGAAGCTGCTAAGGACTTGCTTGTCTTAATAGGCTCTTCCCTCTTTGCTGCAAACAGGTAAATTGCTGGAAGACAGAGGCCAAAGGTTGGGGGTGGCTGGGTGGGTGGGGCTACATTCGGTGTATAAGACGCACCCAAGTTTTCACCCCCTTTTGGGTGGTAAAAAGGTGCGTCTTATACGCCGAAAAATACGGTAAATCTTTGTTTGGATTGTATTACTTTGAACACATTACTGATCCTAAATTGGTACCAAAAATCCATGTATCAAGAAGAGAAGGATTCTGCCTTTCTGTGGTGGTAGTGGTGGTGGTCATTCAAATCGACCTTGACTGCCAGTGACTACAGGGACAAGTCTTCAATTTTCTTGGCAATATTTTTTGGGAACTGGTTTGTCTCTTTCTAAGATTGAGAGAGTAATTGGCCCAAAGTCATCTAGTTTCTATGCTTTCAACTGTTATAACAAATTGGCTGTCATTGTTGTTCTTTACCCAGATGTATATATAGGGATTTCGATTTCTGTTGTATGTTTTTTTTAAAAAAAAACAAAAGTTACTTAAATGCCCTCCAACTAAAGTATTATTTATAAATCGTACCTTTGTTTTGAAATGACACAACTAAGAATTAGAGATTTATTGTATCATTAAGTTTAAGCCTGTTGTATTTGTTCAATTTTGTCTTTATTATCTGATTTCTTTTTTTCATCTTTATAACTTACCAGTGGTAGAAAAGTAAGAGGACCACTGTATTTATTAGCGTTAGGTTAAGTTTTTTGTCTGTTACCTAACTAGTAGAATGATGACCTCCTCAATTAAATAAATTATTCAGATTCCTTAGCTTTACTAGGAAAAGCACAGTATTTTATTATGGAACAAGCTCAAGCAGATTGTCATTCAAAGCATTATATACTTAACTTTTTTTAACATCAGAGTTAGTTTCATGTTCTGTATTGAAAAATAGAATTCCACATGTAAAGAAATGTGTATTGTGTGGACATTATGTCTAGTGAGGTAGAGCACGTAAATGCAGGATTTATTCCAAATATAAGGAGAATAAAGATGAAAACGTGTCTAAAAGGTCTGAAAGTATCCAAGGCAATGTATTACCTTTCATTCCCTAATTTTTTATCATGTTCATTCAATAAATGTATTACATTGAAAGGATCCATAAGAGAGGCAGTGTATGTACCACAATAATAACTAACAATCTGCAGGCTATTAAGAGCTGAAGCTTTCCATTTCTGTATTCTTAGAAATTGTTAAAACCTGAAGCAGACACAGAAAGAAAAATGGTTCTAGGAGTGCTGCCACTTATATGTATGCAATTTGTGTGTTGAAATTGCTTTTCGATTTTATCCCATCAAAGGCACTATTTGTGGACTATGTGGATAATTCCCATCTTTGCTGTTTTATAAAAAAGGGCATCTAGATAAAAATACTGAAATGGACACTTAGTTCTTTGTCACCAGGGATTATATTGCTTGATTGAACTTGACAGAGATATGGTCAACAATTCAAGACTAAAAGTTGTTGCTTCATGTTTTGGCTTCCTCTAAACATTTCTCTTTTAATATATATCTTTAAAATAGCTTTTTGTTCACAAGACATATTTAATTGATTCATAGAGTATTGGTATATTGTGAAAAATTCAGGTTTCCAATCTCCATTGCTAATTCTACAAGAGATTGGTGGTATGAACTTCAAAAGCTGCAGGGATTCTGGACTTAACTACCGTATTTTTCGGAGTATAAGACGCACCGAAGTATAAGACGCACCTTAGTTTTGGGGGAGGAAAACAAGGGAAAAAGGCCTCTGCCTCCAAGCAATTTGGCAAACAGCACAGATGATATACACTGTTTGCTGTGTATTTCTGTGCATGTGTGCTTGACTCATAGAAATAGCAAAGAATTGGAGAAATGTACATTATGCCAGAAAGTTTTCTTAAATGTAGTCACACTATCTCTTCCCAATTATTTAAATAGATCTACTCCAAGGTAACTAAACTCTAATACTAAACAGGATACTGTTACATTTCATACTATACTTGTACAGAGCTGTTAAAATTAATTAAAATTTCTGGAAGTATACATTATTCTCTATTATTTAAAAGAAGATACAATAGCACTGGGCCTCTTCAGAGCAAGCATTTATTTTAAAAACCTTCTATTTTGTTAAGTTGTCTAGATTTACAGGGATCTCCAACCTTGGCCACTTTAAGACTTGTGGACTTCAACTCCCAGAATTCCACAGCCAGCAAAGCTAACAAAGCTGGCTGTGGAATTCTGGGAGTTGAAGTCCACAAGTCTTAAAGTTGCCAAAGTTGGAGATCCCTGGCTCTAGAACAATAATAAAGCAGTCTTTAAAAAGTAATTCTAATAATTTGAACATTCTACAGACATTTAGTTATTCACTTACCCCCTTCCATCCAGTTCAGCAAAAAATAAAAATCTGCATGACTCTACCAGCTATTTGCCTCTTTGTAGTTAGTTTCACTTTCATTTTTCCACGTGGCAAACCTAATCAGCTGTAGATCGGGAAACTGCTACTGACTTGCTTGGCTTTGCAGGCTCTTCCCTCTTTCCTGCAAGCAGGTAAATTGCTGGAAGACAGAGGCCAAAGGGTGGGGGTGGCTGGGTGGGTGGGGCTGCATTCGGTGTATAAGACGCACCCAAGTTTTCACCCTCTTTTGGGGGGTAAAAAGGTGCATCTTATACTCCGAAAAATACGGTAATCATTAAGGTGGAATGCACACACGCACAAGCGCAAACACCCTGCCATGGATTTGTCTTTTTTTTTCCTTTTATGAACTGAGACCATAGGTGGGAGTTTCTAAAAAAGCGAAATTGGAAACATTTCCAATAAGACAAAAAGGGTAGCAGAAGATATTTGGCAATATAAATCTAGAGAATATCAGGAAAGCTAAAATTTAGCATGAACTGAAGCAGAGATAGATGCTAGGATTCAATCATTCAATCAATCAATCAGTTTATTACAGTCTTAGACCAGAGACCAGAACAAATAAAAACGCTCAGTAAATATACAATTAAAAATTCTAGTATAAAGTAATAAATAACAACTGAAATCTATAATAAAATCCAGTCTGTCAATTATACATGATCTAACTATACTAAAACTACAATCCATAAACTGTGTGGCCCATTGTAGGTTCAACACTAAAAGGGAAAAGGGTTTGCCACATTTGTTATATAACATAACTATGATGGAGAAGAAAAGTGTTTGTGATGAATCCCCAGTGCTGCTGCGCAGAATCTGGCGACCTACGCTGTAGTTAGGGACTGTTCATCCTTAAGCAGCCACTGAAGATAGGTAGTATCGGAACAGCCAGGATACCTAGCAGTTATTGGTAGAATATGTTTTTTCCTAATCTCTGTGTAAAAGGAACATTTAAGGAGCATGTGACCCACAGTCTCCTGAGCTGCAGGAACAGAGTCTTTCCATCAATGGTATCCTCTTATACTTGCCGTACAAGACGATGGAAGTGCATGGCACCATGTGAGCAAAAATGCTTTTCGGTGATTTGCTGACTCCAACTGACTAAGATAGCTGGCAGGAGCAACAACACATCTAATGGGATCTGGAGCCATAAACAGCGGAGCTTTCCCTAAGTCCGCCTGCCTCTCAATGTCCTCCATCCTTTGTCACAAGGTTTGTCTTGCTAGGTCGTAGTTCATCTTGAGTATTGAAGCTGAGGAGAAGCCTAGTTTGGCAAGGTTGCACTTGACAGCCTTGATCCATGACGAGAATTTGTCTTGGAGGATTAATGGAGCAAGATCTTGCAGAAAGAAGTTAAGCTTTAGCCAGAGATTTAAGGACACTATACAGATTCTTGCTTCGACTTTTGTCAATCCTGTCTCCAGGTGCAGAAGTGCATTTGAGACACAACACGGCATCCGGAGAATTGATCTAATGAATTTGGATTCAACTTTTTCTAATGGTGTAAAACATGAAGCTGACAGTCCGAGCAAGGCCCCATAAAGAAGCTGTGCTAGCGACTTGGCCAGAAAAAGCTTAATTGCTGCAGGGACATAATATCCTTCCTTTATGCGGAAAAATTTAAGGATGGTGCTCACTGATCTTTTGCCTAAGGCAGCCACATACTCTGCATGTGCTTTTCTTGAACCATTGGCCTGAATGACCACCCCCAGGTATTTGAAGGTGGTTACCTGCTCTATTTTGTAGCCATTTGTTTGTTTGGTTTGTTTGTTTGTTTGTCAAACATGTACAAGATAACAAGTATAGGTTTGAACATAAACATGAACAAAGGAAGTAAATACAGATAAATGGGGATAGTAAGACAGGGACAGTAGGCATGCTGGTGCGCTTATGCATGCCCCCTTTACGGACCTCTTAAGAATGGGATGAGGTCCCCAGTACACAGTTTAACATTGAAGCTAGATACCATGAATAAAGTTTTGGTCTTTTGACAAAGGCCATGATCTTTGTTTTCTCATAATTTATGTCCAGTTTATTATAATTACAATATTGGACAAGGGCTCGCATGGCTCTTTTAAGGCCTACTGTTATCCTGGAGAGGGTCACAGTGTCATCTCCATAGAGCAGCTTCGATCACCAATTTGGGGGGGGGGGTGTAATTTGGGTTGTTTAACCATTTTACCATGTCATTTATATAGAAGTTGAAAAGCAAGAGGGCCAAAATACACCCCTGTTTAACCCCCTTTTGAGTTTTAACTGACTTTGAGAGGGATGAATATTACACCTCATGTTGAGGGATGTTTTAGTATGTAGGTACATAATAGATGAAGAAGTCTGGTTGATTGAGGCAGCTTCCAGCTTCTCCCATTGCTTAGTCCTGGTAACCGTATCAAAGGCTGCTTTGAGAGCTATAAAACTGGCGTATAATGATATAGATTTATTTGATATGTATTTTTCAATCAGATGATGAATAACTAAGCACTGATCTGTGGTGCCTCTCTCCTCTCTAAACCCTGTTTGCTCTTCAGCGATCAAGTTCTCAAGATCCAGCCAATCTTGGAAGTGTTCGGCGTAGAGTTTCCTGATTATATTTAGCAAACATATTGGTCTGTAATTGGCAGGGTCATCTCTCTTTCCCTTTTTAAAAATTTGGACAACAACTGCCAAGCCCCAATCTTCTGGGACATAGCCGGTGGAGCTGATATAAGTGAATAGCGCCACCAAAACTGGTATCCATCACTCCAAATTGTTCTTTAATAATTCAGCAGAAATGAAGTCAGCTCCTGGGGCCTTTCCAGTCCTGGTTGGCCAATGAGCGATTTGATTTTGGACTCTGAAACTGGGGGCCGTTCATGTAAATCCTTCATTGTGTACCTTATAATCTTGCTGGAGGGATCTTCATACATTCTCCAAAAGTGAAGTTCCCAGATTGTAGGAGGTATATGGACGTCTAATGGGGTATGAATTCTGTCAAAATGACTAGCTATTAGACGCCAGAATAGAGAAGAGTTATTTTGCTTTGCTGCCACAATAAGCTGTTCCCAGGAGGACCTTGTGTCATGTCTCTTCTTAAGAGCAATCAGTTGTTTAAATTGTTTTTTGAGAGTAATAAGATGTTTAAGACTTGTTTTATTACCATTCCCAGTCTCGCTTTTGTACATCTTATAAGCCAAGGTGAGAGCTTTCTTGGCTTCTACAAAATCCTTGTCAAACCATGGTTTGGAGGCGATACAGGGCCTCTTAGCTGAGAAGTTCTGGTCATGTACTAGTAATGGTTGTAGCTTATGAACTATGTTTTTATATAGTTCTAGTAAATCTTGGGAAGGGTTCACTGTAATACAGGCTGAGCGGAGTTTTTGAAGATTGTTCTCTGATAGGGCTCTCCTCATCTTCTGGTCAAGTTGTTGGGACCATTTGACCCTACATCTTGTTGGGCCTGCTGGAGAAATTGCAGGAACAAATTGGTCCCCAAAGGGCATCTGCCAGATGTAGGGCTTCATGTATATACACAAAGATAGATGATCGCTTTCCAGGTAAGGTAGGACTTCAAAATTTTCTACGTAATGTAATAAGTCCATAGAAGTTAGGATATAATCAATGGTGCTGGTTTTGAACCCTGCCATAAATGTAATCTCACCAGGATAGTTGCCAGCCCAAGAGCCATTGGATATAAAAAGGTTGAGTTTATTTGCCATCTTTGCAAGACAGAGGCCAGCGAAATTTGCTCTATTGTCTTTAGAAAGTCATGTGAGGGAGGAGCTGGTTCTTATGGGAACTCTGATGGTGGATAATGATGATATTTCATATATAGTATGTAATCATCTGGTCCCAATCTAGTATTAAAATCTCCCCCTAGTAAGACCCTGGCTTTTGGATGGTCCATGTGGAGTTATTTATTTATTATTTAATAGATTTGTATGCCGCTCAACTCCCAAAGGGACTCTGGGCGGCTCACAGCATATTAAATACAAAATCTAAAAAACAGTTAAAAGATTTAAAAGCAAACTTAAAACAATGTAAAAAATTAAAACATTTTAAAACATTTTAAAAACCACAATTTAAAAACCCAATAATTCACTCATGGGGCCAAGAATAATCGGTGTTGTGTTAAAATCATTGGCCCCAGGCCTGTCGACAAAGCCATGTTTTTAATGCTTTCCTGAAGGCTGGCAGGGTGAGAATTATGCGGATCTCGGGGGGTAGTGTATTCCAGAGGGCCGGTGCCGCCACAGAGAAGGCCCTCATTCGTGGGCCCGCCAGCCGACATTGTTTGGCTGACGGGACCATCAGCAGACCAACTCTGTGGGCTCTAATCGGTCTTAGGGAGGTGTGTTGGAGAAGGTGGTCTTGGAGGTAAACTGATCCTAAGCCATGTAGGGCTTTAAAGGTAATCACCAACACCTTGAATTGCGCTCGGAGCCCTATGGGCAGCCAGTGCAGTTCGCGAAGGATGGGTGTCACATGGGTGTATCTAGGGACACCCATCACCACACGCGCCGCCGCATTCTGCACTAGCTGCAGTCTCCGAACGTTCTTCAAGGGTAGCCGCATGTAGAGTGCGTTGCAATAGTCAAGACATGAGGTAACAAGGGTGTGAGTGACTGTCAGTAGTGCCTCCCGATCCAAGAAAGGACGCAACTGGTGCACAAGACGGACTTGTGCAAAGGTCCCTCTGGCCACAGCTATTAGATGTTGGTCCAATTTTAGCTGTGGATCCAGAAGGACCCCCAAGTTGCGAGCCTGTTCTGAGGGGATCAAATTCCCCCCCCCCCCGAACCAAGGAGGGACAGATGTCCAAGTCCTTGGGAGGCAACATCCAAAGCCACTTGGTCTTATCCAGGTTGAGTTTGAGCCTGTTAACCCCCATCCAGACCCTTACAGCGTCCAGACACCAGCACATCACATCAACTGTTTCACTGAATTGGCATGGGGTGGATATGTACAGCTGAGTGTCGTCAGCGTACTGTTGGAACCTCACCCCATGCCTACATGTTTACTAATATAGTGTTCCAACCCCATCCATACTGCAGTGGTTTCAGCTTTTCTTAACAATGGCGGAAGATAAACATTATTAAAAGCAGGACTCAGTCCATCTTGAGGAGAAGGGCCATAGCCATATATTTTAATGGGGCAATAAGAGTGGGCTCTGCTCTCAGGTTGGTAGAAATGAAAATACCGAGCCCTCCCTTCAGTCTTCCTGGGCCTCTGCCTGGCCTTGCTTCTAGCTTATGCGAGTGATAACCATTTAGCAGAAGGTCATTCACAGTCCAAGTCTCTTGCACCAAAGTGATATCCTTATCTATCATAGGATCAGAGTAATTTAGGCCTCTAAAACCGTACCACCCAGTTACATTCCATGACATAATGTTTCAGGTATTTTTCTTGCACTGGTCTTTGTATTGTCAGTACAAGTTCTCAATAGAGGCACTTGTTGGAAGATAATTATGCTGGGTACTGTTTGTTAATTGATGCATTTAACCCAGAATTTGGCATATTTTGCAAGTTTAAAGGGACATAATCATCAACATCAAGGGTTGCCTCCACATGTTTTCCCATCTACCGACTTGACTTGGTAACCAAATACTCTTCTCCATCCTGGGGTGGAACCAGCCTTCAGGATGGGTTGTCCTCGACCAGTCATCTGGAGGATTGAGTCAGTCATTTGCATAATTGCTAGTATCCGCCCTGTAGCCCCAGATATGACTCGGTCCTTCAGAGGATAGGTCGTGGTTAATTCCACTCCCTGAAATCTTTACCTTTCTTCCAATCTTTTATCTTTAAACTCTATACTAACCAAACAGCCCTTCTCAGGGCCCTACCCTTGCATTGCTGCTGAACCCAAACAGCCCTTCTCAGGGCTTTAACCTTGCATCGCTGCAGAATCCAACTTTTCCTTCCCTCATTTGCCGGAGAAAGAAATGCAGCTGAAAGGAGCAGCTAACAAGGTACCGGGGACACCCCTCCCACCCTTCCACGTTCCCAGCGGAGAGCGACAATAGGGAGCGCGAACAGAGAACTTTCGTATTTCCCGCGTTCAGGCCACAAGCAAGCCCCGGAAGCAGAGGAGAGAAGCCGGTCGCCGCTGAGCCTGCTCGCGGCGGCTGCGCAGCCGCAGCCCCCTCAGTACAGGCCGTTACCTCCCCCGTCCTCCCCCGAGGCCATCAGCTCACACGCAAACCAAAAAGAGAAGAATAAAGGCAAGACGTTCGGCCATCACCTCCTGAGCCTGCTCGGAGGCCGGATGTGAAGGGGGGGGAAGGAGAGGAGCGCAAAAGGGAGCTTTGTTTCCCCAGCGACACAGCGAGGCAGAAGGCTTCCAGGACTTCGGGGCCGGCCTCACAGGCAAGAACAATACCATACCCTCTCCCCCACAAGGCCACGTGCATCTCATAGGGGCGGCCATATTGGGGGAAGACCATGGGGCTGCCATCTTGGAGGTGGACCTAGGACCTCGCGGGGGCGGAGTCTCCAAGGAACAACGGCCTCAGAGAACCGCAACTCTTCCGGGGGGGGGGAAGAGGCAGAAGAAATCAGACAGGGCCTCATCGGATGGAGATTGGGCCTCTTCCCCAGAGCATTCTTCCGCCCGATCAGAAGGGTCCACCAACCGGACCCACAAGACTTCCAAGGGCCCATCTAGAGCAATGGTGCAGGCTGAAGAATGGAGGGACAGAGCCTTGCAGAGAATATGCAAGAAGGCTCAAGCAGCTGCTGAAGCAGCACAGAGTCCCAGAGCAGAGCTGGGCCAGGAGGCCAGGGGATCAGAGGGGGATCCCCTGGCATTAGATACTACCAATCTCCTGAGATCCAGGGGGGCATTTGGGGACCCACAGATCACCAGGAGGCACAGGCAGTTCAGGGGTTTTACCAAAAAGAGGCAACTATACCTGAACATGCCCCTGAATCACAGCCACCTCCTCATATGGCCCTGGATCCAGCTAATGGCCCTAGTGGCAGAGGCTCTCCAACAAGCCTTGGCAGATAATTTTAAATCTCTTCAAGGGGGAAATCCCCCACCCTCTCCTCTTCTGCATCCTCTTCCAGGGTCCATTCTAAAACCTCTAAGCGGAGACTGCCACCTAGTGGGAATAATTCGGATGATTCCTCAGATGAATCGGTCCTTAGTGGTTCCAAGGAAGAGACTCACGATGAAGGGGATTCCAGACGGAACTTGTCAGAGAATGAGGGCATGACCACAGAACAACCTCTGTCTATCAGTCTATTCCCTCCAAACCTTTTTAAGGCATCAAAGAAGGCTGAGCTTGCTAAAGATCTGTTACTTTGGTCATCTAGAATAGCATAAAGCTTAATAGCTTTGTCTCTTTGGCCTGCTGGGTAGACTCTGACTAAACAGATTTTGGAGCAGGACTTGCTGTCTGCAATCTCTTTGCAGACTTCTGTGCATTTTGTATTGATTTCTGCAGTGGTTCTAGCAGTGGTTCAGTGTGTTCTTCCTCCCTACCGTGCTCACTGCCACTGTAAGTGTGTTGTAAAGTCCATGGTGCTGGCCCTGGGTGTAAAGCTGTGTTGTTTAATTTGTGTGTATTGTTTAATGGACTGCTAAATTGGCCGGTCAGTCCCCCCAACAGTCTGAGGGACCATGAATTGGCCCCCTGTTTAAAAAGTTTGAGGACTCCTGGTCTAGAGACTGCTATAGGGCCATATGCAGATAGCTGCGTTGATGGAGTAGCAGGTTTCTGTATAGTCTTCACTCTGGATCCCATTTGCTGGGTAGCCACTGTTTCACTGTTCTGTCTCCACTGCACGTTAGTCTGTGTGCAGCTTGATAGACAGCTAAACCAACCTATCCTCCTATAAAACCGACAATGTGCATAGATCTGAATGCTTTATTGGGAGAACAGGGTATGGTGAAACTGAGGAAAATAGGGATACATACAGTGAGACTCAAGTATAAGATAGACAGTATTAAGTTACTGCTGAACATAACAATTAGTAAATACAAGCAATTTAAATCTCACCAGCGATGCTCTGTGTGTGGGATATGGATTTGTCTTTGGATGACCATGTGCCACAGCTTAAAATGGCTGCTTCTGCCTTCTCCAAATGCTGAAGGAAATGGAGTCTGGCTTCCCAGTATGCACTTAGTTTGAGTGCGGGCTGATGGATAAATGGGTGGTGTCAGCTTCAGACAATGTACCGTATTTTTCAGAGTATAAGACACACCTTTTTACCCCCCAAAAGAGGGTGAAAATTTGGGTGCGTCTTATACATCGAATGTAGCCCTACCCACAAACCAGCCCCCACCCTTCGGAGGTTTTCGGCCTCCGTGGTCACTGCCGCTGCTGCCCCCACTGTCCCCGTTTCCGCTGCCCCCGCCGCCGCCGTTTCTGCTGTCGCCGTTTCTGCTGCCCCCACTGTTTCCGTTTCCCCCGCTGTCCACGCTGTCGCCATTTCTGCTGCCCCCGCTGTCCCGCCGCCGCCGTTTCCCCCGCTGTCCACGCTGTCGCCGTTTCCGCTGCCCCCGCTGTCGCCATTTCCGCTGTCCTGCCGCGCCGTTTCCCCCGCTGTCCACGCTGTCGCCGTTTCCGCTGTCCCGCCGCCGTTTCCCCCGCTGTCCACGCTGTCGCCGTTTCCGCTGCCCCCGCTGTCGCTGTTTCCGCTGCCCCTGATGTCCCGCCACCGCTGTTTCCCCCGCTGTCCATGCTGTCGCCGTTTCCGCTGTCCACGCTGTCGCCGTTTCCGCTGCCCCCGCTGTCACCGCCCCCACCGCTGTCCACGCTTCCCCAGCCGGCGTCCCCGCCGCTACCCGAAGCGAGCCGCCACCTCCGCTACTGCCCAACCCCCCCGCCTCAAGCACCTGAGGAGCCGCTGCTGCCGTCCGAAGAAAGCCGACAGGTTAGAACTTTTTTTTTAAGGGTTTTTTTAAGGGTTTTTTTAAAGGTTGCCAAGTGGAGGAGGAATTCTGGGAGTTGAAGTCCACACGTTTGAAGACCCTTGCACCCCCTTGGCAAGTTTAAGACTTTTGGACTTCAACTCCCATTCCTGAGCTAGTATGACTGGAGGAGGAATTCTGGGAGTTGAAGTCCACAAGGCTTAAACTTGCCAAGGGGGTGCAAGGGTCTTCAAACTTGTGGACTTCAACTCCCAGAATTCCTCCTCCAGTCATGCTAGCTCAGGAATTGGAGTTGAAGTCCACAAGGCTTAAAGCTGTCAAGTTTGAAGACCCCTGGGTTAGGGGTTAGGGGTGCAAGGGTCTTCAAACTTGGCAAGACTTTTTACAACCATGTACACTTTTTACAAACTTCAAACTTGACAGCTTTAAGACTTGTGGACTTCAACTCCCATTCCTGAGCTAGCATGACTGGAGGAGGAATTCTGGGAGTTGAAGTCCACAAGGCTTAAAGCTGTCAAGTTTGAAGTTTGTAAAAAGTGTACATGGTTGTAAAAAGTGTACATGGTTGTAAAAAGTATTCTGCTACACTGGTATTTTATTAAATAATATATTACTACACCATTTGGTTCAGAATACTTTTTTCCTTGTTTTCCTCCTCTAAAATCTAGGTGCATCCTATATTACGGTGCGTCCTATACTCCGAAAAATACGGTAGTTGGGGCATATTTGTCTCTCCAGCCACTAGGTGGGGCTAGAGAGCAACAACAGTATAATAAAGTTATATGTTATGGCATGACAAGTATGATTGCTTCCCCCCCCCCCCATCTAAATCAGAAGTAAAAGCTGATAAATGGAGTATACTTCAGTTCTAAAAAGATGTTTAAATTTTAATGCCTAATGTAAGTTTGCTGGTCAGGTTACAAAATTCATTTTAAATGTTTAATTTGTTTGATAATGGTTATGGGTCAGTACAAAATAAATTGAAAATTAAAGCATACAATTCTCAATAATGACTAGTGACAAGAACAATAGTATACAAATCTGTAAAACCTATTTATGTCTAATAAAAACGCCATAATTAGCAACAAACAATTGCCTTGTTTTGTTAAAAAAAGACAACTAATTTAATTTATAGTGAACATTACAAATGAAAAAACAGTAGTTTTATTTTTAATTAGCCACATACAAGTTTCACAGCAACATTCTATAAATGCTGAATATGCAAGTCTTATGCTGAATATGCAAGTTACATAATAATTCTACTAGAAAACGTAATTCTGAGATAATAAACCAGAATTCTGGTTTATGAATATTTTAAAAATATTTAATTTGGCTTGCTTGCTTTCAGAATTGGCAAAGGTTTCCAAGGAGTCATGAAAAGATGGGGATTTTCTGGCCAGCCTGCTTCCCATGGGCAAACTAAATCACACAGACGACCTGGATCAATTTCTAGTTCTGTAAGTATTCTTATTATCTATATTATTTTGATCAGTTCAAAGAAGATACAAATCGAAAGCATACAGTATACTGAACTGAGACATCTTGATAATATCAAACTCTTCATATGCTAAATTCTGGCCCCCTACAAATTGATAGTGATACAGATTCTGAGTAAATTTAATCACATTTCTTGAAAACTGTATAAATTGCCATGGGGAACCTCTCTATGTGCATAATTATTTGTGAGTATAGTTAGTCCTTGACTTAATGACCACAATGGAGCCCCAAATTTTGTTCATAAATTACTGTAGTCATTAAACAAAGAGCCTTGTAACTACCTTGCTCAACAACTGCAATCCAAGCTCTCCCCATTGTATGACGTCATCCACTGATACACAGAAACCTGCTGTGGGTTGGGAGGCGTCAACTAGCTAGGCCCACCAGCTCACAAACCCTCTCCGCACCATATCAGATCCATTTACTTTTCCAGCAACTCACTCCATTTTGCACGTGGGCCCATTCCCATGATAGTTTAGAAGGTTCAAAACCTTTAGTGGTTTCTTCCCCAGAATCCACCTCTTTTGCTAGCGTTCTTCTTTTCGGAGGAGAAAATGCTAGGAAAGCCAGCATTCTGAAAGGCTCTGCACTAGCTTCACTAGTGGTTTCTCCAGATTTGAGGTCTGTTCCTCAAGCACATGGGAGGATTTCCCCTCCCTGCAGAAAGGGGATGGGAAATCCCATGGTACACAGTGGAACAGATTTCAAATCCTCATTTCTTGTGTTTTCAATCTTCACTGCCAATTTCCCCAGAAACCAGTAAAGAATATTGCAAATAGCAATCATATGATCACAAACACTTGGCAATCAGTCATAAACACAAACAGGTTGCCAAGCTCTCTGGGTCATAACTATTGTTTTTGGAAGCTGTGGTTAATTTGAACTGTTGTGAGGTGAAGGCTCATAAGTCAAGGATATTAACAGGGAAGAATGCAATCATACTAGTCATTTAATGGGCTCCATTTTTCCATGGTATTCCTATGCCAGATAATAAAAGCAAGTTTTGTCTAACTTCACTTTGATTTTTGAGACAGGGTGTTGCAAAGGTCTTCAAGGGAAAGAAAATGCCAGGACAATTAGGAAACTTCTATCGGACAGCTAAGGGTCTAAAGGTAAGGCTGCTGAAGAATATCTGATTTGATAAATTAACTTCTTAGTGCACAATGATTTCTGTGTAATAGTAAAAGTTACATATTCCTCTCAAGAAATTCAAAATAATTAATTGAAGAAGCCTCTATCATTTCCACCTGACATGAAAAATAAAGCCTTGCCTTCTCATACGATGAAAACATTACACTACTTCAAAGCTAGAGAAGGATCTTCTTAGCCCTCTTTTTGCCAATGTGGCTGTTAATGGAGCCCAGAAATAAAGACATGAAATAAAGAGTTTCTCACATGGCCATCTTGTCCAAGCATAGTTTATGCTATTAAAGATTATCCACCACTGGGCTGTTGAACAAATTGAGTGGTATATATAGCTTTATGTATAAATTCAATAATCCCTAATCATATGTCTAAGTGATCAGAAGCCTACCCAAGCTTTCTATGGCACAAAGTTAATCATGAAATCTATAAATTTGGAAAGTCTCTTAGTTGCTGAAGAATGCATAGAGAAGCTGTTATTTAGTGTTGCAAAATACTTACTAGAATTAGAAATTGAATTCTATATTGGCCAAGTGTGATTAGACACAGAAGGAATTTATCTCCGGTGAAAGGCTCTCAATGTACATACAATAGTGATAGATCATTATCATAGTCATTGTAAAAATACATTCATCATAAAACATTAGATACAACAGTGATAGTCATGGATACTAAATAAGCAATCAACATAAATCATACTAGGATACTAAGTAAACAATATAAATCATAAGATACAAGCAAGAAAGTTATAGTCATAAGAAGATAAGAAGATAGGTAATAGGGAAGATGAGAATAATGATGGTAATAATGCCTTTCTAGATAGTTTGACATTGTTGTGGGAATTAGTTGTTTAGTAGAGTGATGGCATGGGGGTGTCTAGTTGTTCTAACATGCAGTGCCCTATAGCGTCATTTTGAGGGTAGAAGTTTATGCCCAGGATGCGAGGGGTCTGTCGATATTTTCACAGCCCTCTTCCTGGCTCGTGCAGTATACAGATTCTCAATGGAAGGCAGATTGGTAGCAATTTTTTTTCTGCAGTTCTAATTATCCGTTTGTGTCTGTGTTTGTCTTGATTGGTTGCAGTGCCAAACCAGACAGTTATAGAGGTGCAGATGACTGACTTATTTGAAGGGAATACTAACTTCTGTCTCTGCCATGTTTACAGATGGATTCAAACTCATAAACAACAACTATATAACCATTTTTACTTCTATTGAAAGAGATTACAACTTTTCCTTAAGTTTCTGTTCTTCTAAGAGAGTTCCTCATAAAAGATGTCTTTTTTACTTAAAAAATAAAGTTAGCTATAAGTCAATAACGTGTTAATTCTTACTGGATAATTTTAATCTTACAGATATGGCAGGTCAATGTGAAGCACAATATTTTATATGTACATGGAAGTGTTCCCGGTCATAGGAATTGCTTAGTAAAGGTAAGTTTGATATTTAGACATGAACAGAGAAAGGCTTACAAAATACTAGATTTTCTTATCAGTGTTATATACCATTTATATACTATTACCAGTCAAGTAAACCCTTTGAAGATACCTTTGTTTGTTCCATGTGTTATAATTATATGCACATACAGAAACCATTATTAACATATCTTTACTTAAAAGCTACAGGGCTCGAATTTACATATAAAGCACAATTTGAAGTGTATGCGAGCCAGATAAATGAGGTATTGTTTCCCTTTTAACAATTTAAGAGTCTTGCTTTCTAACTTCTTTAGAGAACAATGTCAAAGTTCCTTGTTTCCATATAATATACAAGCTACCACTGAAGTTCTGAGTTTTTGTTAGCTAGCTGAAAGGGAAACCAAAGATGAAACACTGAATAGCATGTACCAGTGCACTGCTATTCAAATGCAAGCCAAAATTCTTTCTAGTAATAGATTCCCTTTATTTGCAAAAAAAATGACCAATTAAGATATTACAGTGTTCAATTCAGTAATAAAACATGAACACCCCACCCCAAATTACAAGATATTCAGGTCCTTAGTAGCTGCACAAGCAAATGTCACACTGTCACAGCCTTATATAGAGAACATGATAGTACCAATTACTTATTATATCATATATAGAATAGAATAGAGCAGGAAGGAATCTTGGAGGTCTTCTACTCCAGCCCACTGCTCAAGCAGGTGATCCTGTATTCTTTTAGAGAAGTGGCTGCCAAGTTTCTTCTTACAAACCTCCAGTGATGAAGCACCCAGAACTTCTGAAGGCAAACTGTCCAACTGGTTAATCGTTCTTACTTTGGGAAGTTTTCCTTATTTCTGAGTTGGTTCTCTCCTTGATTAGTTTCCAACCATTGTTTCTTGTCCTGCCCTCTGGTGCTTTGGAGTATAATTTTACCCCCTCTTCTTTGTGGTAGTCCCTCAAATATTGGAATACTGCTATCATGTCACATCTAGTTCTTCTTTTCTCTAGACTAGCCAAACCCAAATCCTGCAGCTGTTCTTCATATATTTTAATCTGCAGGTCTTTGGTCATTTTAGTTGCTCTTCTCTGAACTTTTTCCAAAGTCTAAACATCTTTTTTGTAGTGTGCTGACCACAATTGGTTGCAGTATTCCAGGTGTGGTCTTACTAAGATTTTACAAAGTGGTACTAATAAATACTTCACATGATTTTGATTCTATACCTCTGTTTATAGAACCCAGGATTGTATTAGCTTTTTCGGCAGCTGTTGCACACTGCTGGGTCATATTCAAGTGATCATCCACTAGGACTCCAAAGTCCCTCTCACAGTTACTGTTTTTGAGCCAGGTCTTGCCTACTCTGTACTTATACCTTTGGTTTTTCTTGCCTAAATGTAAAACTGCTTTTTTCCACATTAAATTCATTTTGTTGGATAAGGTCCATTGTTCAAGTCTGTCAGGAACTTTTTGGATCCTGAGCTTGTCTTCTGGGGTGTTGGCTATTCCTGCAAGCTTGGTGTAATCTGCAAATTTGATGAGTTCCCTTTCTATTCCCTCATCTAAGTCATTTCTGAGGATATTGAAGAGTACTGGGCCTAAGACGGAACCTTGTGGTACCCCACTGCTTACTTCCCTCCATGTTTATGTAGTATCATTAAGGACTACTTGTTGAGTACGGTTTGTCAGTCAGCTACGAATCCATTTGATGGTGATGTTGTGTATTCCACATTTTTCTAGCTTACCAAGAAGTAGGTTGTGATCTACTTTGAGGAATGCCTTACTGAAATCTAAATATACTATGTCCACAGCATTTCACTGGTCTACTAATTTAATCCCTTTATCAAAGAAAGAAAAAAGATTGGTTTGGCATGATCTGTTTATAACAAACCCATGCTGGCTACTAGTTATATTTGTTTCTAGATGTTTGTAGATTGGTTTTTTGATTATCTTTTCCAGGATCTTCCCAGGTATTGATTTTTGGCTGATTGGTCTGTAGTTTCATGGGTCTGGTTCCCCCCCACCCCTTTCTTGAAGATGGGAACCATATCAGCCCTTTTCTAATCCTCAGGTACTTCCCTGGTACTCCAGGATTTTTTAAAGATGTGGTACAATGGTTCTGAGATAACATCTGCCGCCACCTTCAGAACCCTGGAATGTAATCTGTCAATTCTGATGGTTTATATTCGTCAAGGTCAGATAGGTGTTCACTTACCATTTTCTTGCTTATTTTAATTTTTATTTCTAGTCTGTCTTTTACAGTAGTGGGGTTTTTTTATAGGTTGGGCTATAGTTTCTTTTTGTGTGAAGACTGGTGCAAAGAACGAGTTAAGCAGCCCTGTTTTCTCCCTACTGCCTGTTATTTCCTTGCCATCTTCTCACTTTAATGGACCAACTGTTTCTGTGAATTTTTTCTTGTTATTAATATGTTGAAAGAAACTTTTTTTATTATCTTTCACTTTTGTTGCAAGTCTTTGTTCATTCTGTGCCTTTGCTTTCCTGACTTCATCTTTGCAAGTTATACATGACCTATGTCTGGGATTTTTTATTTAATGGATTTCTAGGGCTGCCCAATTCAAACAATAAATCTAATGTATGTGATATATAACAAAAACAAGCAGAAAACATTCATTCTACATTTAAAAGAAACCAACCTATTACTCCTCATTTGGTGACTACCTAAATTATCAACCATTTGCAAATACAGTGGTATTAAAATTTTATTTTATGACTAATCTTTTTTATAACCCATTTATGACCCAATTTTATGTGCCTGACAATGTATGCTGTAGTGAAAATAATACTGTTATAGCTCTTGAGAGAACTTTTGTCTGAATGTGTAATGTTATATGAGAATAATCTTGGAAGATAGAGGGGAGAGATTCTATCTAGAGAATGAGAAATGTGTGCAGAAAAAAACTTAGGAAGGATCCACCCTAATTCATCAGGCAGTAAAAAGAAACAGTAGGAGATCTGTATTTTCAGACTTGCAAGATCCTATTAATGTAGCCTTACAATAAAGTAGGTCTGATAGTGGTGGGATTCAGCTGGTTCGCACTGGTTCAGCTGAACTGGTTGTTAACTTTTTGCACAGTTCAGCAAACCGGCTGATCCAACCACTGGCTGGCCTTGCCCCTCCCCTCCCAGCCACTCCTCACCTTGCCTGAGAAGGTAAGGGTGACGGCGGGGGAGGGAGACTTGCTGCAAATGGGGCTGGAAATTGCCGCCGTAGAGGGTGGTACAAGAAGTACAAGGAGTAGCGCACCCCTCTCTGGCCAGAGCGAGGTAATGGCACTGTTGCGGCAAGGTGGGGCGCCACAGGTGGCTCAAGCGGTGGTGGCGATGGCCGGAGCCTTAGTGAATGAGCGAAGTGCTCCTGTACTTGCCTTTGCGCAGCAACAGCAATCTGCCTTTGTCACGGTACATTTGCGCTCAAGGCAGCCCTCACCTCCCGCTGCGGAGCTGTGATATTACTGTAATAATAGTGATGAAACAACAATAAAGAACACTGAAAGGACTGCAACTTGGTAACCTTGAGGAAATAATTGTGATTGTGCATGCTTGTAGTTCAGAATGCAGATGGATGTTACTTCAGGGAGGTAGTTTCTAGGATTCAGTTGCTAATTAAAAAAAAGGGGGTGGGGGAAACAATCCTCAACTAAAGAATCCTTGAGTCTCTGGAAGTTGAAGAAGTTGGGTTTTAAAATCTCAGAAATTGCGGAATGGCAACAACATTCAAAATTCTTAAAATCAAAGTGTCTTTTCTAAAAACACATGGTATGAACACTGCAAACTGCTGGAAATTGCTTGGAATAAATAGACAGAAGTTCAAACAGTACTTAGTTAGGTATGTAAAATAGCAAAAGTAACCAGAGCAGAATAGCAAAAACCAATAAGATAAAAGGTATCTGTCAGAATCCCAAAGAGGTGACTCTGCCATTCAATGAGAAGGGGGAGTTTTGGGTTTGATGTATCAACATTGCTTGTATCAACTGAGGGTTTTACAATACATATCCTGGCACCAGGCATCTGGAAACATCTTCATCTTGGGACATGTTTTATGAGGGGCAATGTGGTGATGTTACTCGAATAGAGACCGGAAGAGGCTTTGGGAACCAGAGAAGATTACGTTTCCACGCAGTTGGGTTTCACACATGTGTATTGGCCAGGGTTTACACTCTGGCTAATGAGAAGGGGTTTCTAAGCTTAAATGTGTTTGCTTTGCCTAAGGGTATTCAGATCTTGCTTTGAATGGGAATGTTTTCACATCTACTTAAATAAAGAATCATTTTGAACTACTCAGCTCAGAAGTTCGTACTTTTCTAAGTTAGACGTAGAGGCAATCCTTACAGAATCACAGACAAGACACCTGTAAATCAGCTGAAAAAAGGAAAAAAATAATAGCTTGCTTAATAGTTTAGCATACTGGTTAGTTCTTTTTGCATAACTTTTTATGGATAAATAAGATTGCCCTCATGGGGATTAATAGTTCCTCCAGAAATTCTGTTTAACACCAATACTTTGATAGTATTTAATGATGAAGATCAAAGAGTTTGAGTCATAACAGTGCTTCAGAGGTACAATTGATGATCCCCTGACTTTGGAAACAAAGATTACGATCCATAAGATTTCTTCAGGATGTAGTCATGTATCTTCATAAATTAACTACAATTGCTTGGCAGTCTTTTAAAAGATCCTGCCAACTAATTAGAATCTGTTATTCAGGAAACTCAATAGATTTATTTACACAGCGCTCTGAATTGTAGCAAATATTAAGTTAAGCAGGTTTTACGTTTAATATTCAGGAATAAATACATGCTCTTGATGTTAAGGGTTTTCATTTAGACATTATTCTACTGATATTTCTGTTACTTGTACAGTTTTGCTCCAGTTGACAAAAATCATATTTTTTGGTAAATATTCCCTTAAAATTCAATTTATTTTAATACAAATTTCCTTTTTGATATATACAGAAAATTATTTTTATTCATTAATGTCCAAATTCAATAAAAATATTTTCCGAAATCAGAATTCAAGATTCAGTATAGACTACAATTAGGCAGGTGCTGAACATAGAATAAAAAAATAAGACATAGCTTGCCTCCAGGCTTATGGACTAAAAGAGAAGATAGAAATTGGGTTGTCAGGACCCTGGGCTCAAGCTGCTGCTGTTAAATGCCAGGTCCATTGTCAACAAAGCTCCCCTCCTTCAGGATCTTCTCTTGGAGGAGGGAGCGGACCTGGCATGCATAACTAAGACCTGGCTGGGACAAGAAGGGGGGGGTTCCCCTCTCTGAAATGTGCCCAGACGGGTTTCAGGTTCTGCATCAGCCGCGACTCCAGGGAAGGGGTGGAGGAGTGGCAATGATTGTCCGTAAGAGTCTTCATCCTCGTAGGAGCCCTGCCTCGGAGATTGTTGGGTGTGAGTCTCTCCTCTTGAAGTTGGACTTAGGGGTTCAAATGGGCCTGTTGTTGACATACTTGCCTCCCCGCTGTGTCACAATGGCCCTGCCTGTGCTTCTCGAGGCAGTAGCCGGGCTGGCGGTGGAGTTCCCCAGGCTTATGGTTCTGGGGGACTTTAACCTGCCATCGCTCGGCGAATCCTCTGACGCAGCTCAGGAGTTCATGGATTCCATGGCAACTATGGACCTGACCCAAGTAGTTGAGGGTCCAACTCATAAGGGCGGGGAAACGCTTGACCTGGTTTCTCTTGGGGCAGTGGAGAGATGATCTGAAATTAAGGAGTTTAGCCATCTCTCCCTTGCCATGGTCAGATCATTTCCTATTGAGGTTAGACCTTATGGCACCACTCCTCCACCGCAGAGGCGGGACCGATTAAGTGGTTCCACCCCAGGCGCCTAACAGACCCAGAAGGGTTTCAGAAGGAGCTTGGGGAGATACCTGAATCCCTTGTACACAATCCATCCGAATCTCTAGTTGCCGCTTGGAACCAGGCGGCGTCTGGAGCACTGGATAGGATTGCGCCTGTTCGACCTCTCTGTGGCAGTGGATCCCGGAGAGCTCCCTGGTTTACCGAGGAGCTCCGGGAGATGAAACGCCACAAGAGACGCCTAGAGTGACGCTGGAGGGCCAGTAAATCCGAGTCTGATCGAACACTTCTAAGATCCTTTATTAGGACTTATTTAGTGGTGATACGGGCGGCAAAATGTTTGCATTTTTCTGCACTTATTGCATCCGCTGATTCTCGCTCAGCCGCTCTGTTTAGGGTAACTCGTTCCCTCCTTAATACCGTGGGGATGGAGGAGTCCTTACAGGGCAGAGCCAAGGAATTTGTACAGTTTCTGGTGGATAAAGTCGCTCAGATCCGGACAGACCTGGACTCTGATTGGGCAATTCAAGCCGAGATGACAGGGACAGGTCTTAGTCCCATTTTATGGGAGGAATTTGAACCCGCGACTCCTGAGGAAGTGCACAAGGCTGTAGGCGCGATGAGCGCCTCCACTTGTTTGTTGGACCCATGCCCCTCCTGGTTGGTTTCTTCCAGCAGGGAGGTGACACGAGGTTGGATTCAGGTGATAGTCAACGCCTCCTTGAGTGAGGGTTTCGTGCCGTCCACTTAAGGTAGCGGTTGTGAGGCCCCTCCTCAAGAAGCCCTCCCTGGATCCAACTATGTTAAACAACTTTCGTCCTGTCTCCAACCTACCCTTTCTGGGTAAGGTTGTAGAGCAGTGGTCCCCAACCCCCGGTCCGTGGCCCGGTACCGGTCCACAGAACAAATGGTATCGGTCCGCCCTGCTACTGCGTCTTCTGTGCAGCGGCGGCGGTGGGTCCTGCGACTTTTGCGAGTCCCGATAATAAGCGCAGTTACGGGACTCCTGCATCTGCCGACGTGCCCCGGCCCAGCTGATCAGCATGGGGGCGGGGCTTCTGTGCGCGGCTCATCAGTATTGAAAGTAACGTGAGATTGTTTTGATTTAATAACGCAACGCCGCAAACCCCCCCCCCCCAGTGGGCCACGGAAAAATTATCAAACGTTGACCGGTCCACGGCAATAAAAAGGTTGGGGATCACTGTTGTAGAGAAAGTGGTGGCGTTCCAACTCCTACGGCTGTTGGATGACATGGATTATCTAGATCCTTTTCAGTCGGGTTTCAGGCCCAGCTACAGCACAGAAACTGCCTTGGTCACGCTGTTGGATGATCTCTGGCGAGCCCAAGATAGGGGTTATACCTCTATCTTGATGCTATTTGACCTCTCAGCTGCTTTCGATACCATTGACCATGGTATCCCTCTGCGCCGATTAAAGGAGTTGGGAGTGGGAGGCACTGTTCTGCAGTGGTTCTCCTCCTATCTCGCTGATCGGTCGCAGTCAGTGTTGGCAGGTGGACAGAGGTCGACCCCTAGGCCCCTCATTTGCGGGGTGCCTCAGGGCTTGGTCCTCTCTCCCCTACTATTTAACATCTACATGAAACCACTGGGTGAGATCATCCGACGACACGGGGTGAGGTATCAGCAATATGCTGATGATACCCAGCTTTATATCTCCACCCCACGTCAATTCAGTGAGGCAGCCGATGTGATGTGCCGGTTTCTGGACGATGTGAGGATCTGGATGGGAGTCAATAGGCTCAAATTAAACCCGGACAAGACCGAGTGGCTATGGATACTGCCTCCTAAGGACTTGGTCGACTGTCCCTCCTTGGTTCTGGGGGGAGAAAAATTAATCCCCTCGGAATGGGCTCGCAATTTGGGTGTCCTCCTAGATCCACAGCTTAAATTGAACCAACATCTGTCAGCTGTGGCTAGGGGGACCTTTGCAGAGGTTCGCCTTGTGCACCAATTGCGACCCTACTTGGATCGGGAGGCACTTCTCACAGTCACTCATGCCCTTATCACCTCACGGCTTGATTATTGCAACGCGCTCTACATGGGGCTACCCTTGAAGAGTATTTGGAGACTTCAGTTGGTGCAAAATGCAGCTGCAAGTGCTGTTGTGGGTGTTCCCAGATACACCCACACGACTGCCATCATACGTGAGCTGCATTGGTTGCCCATTAGTCTCCGGATGCAATTTAAGGTGTTGGTGATTACCTTTAAAGCCCTATATGGTTCAGGGCCACAGTATCTTTGGGACCGCCTGCTACCGCATACCTCCCTGCGACCGGTTAGATCACACAGGGCTGGCCTGCTCCTAAACAATGTCAGCTGGCGGGCCCACGGGTGAGGGCCTTCTCTGTGGTGGCTCCTACCCTCTGGAACCAACTTCCCCCCAGATCCAGACTATCCCCACCTTATTTGCCTTCAGAAAAGCCGTTAAGACCTGGCTCTTTCGGCAAGCCTGGGGCCATTGATTGTCGATGCTGGCCCTTGTAATGAAAGGATTGAATGATTGAGTTGACTAAATATCTTTTTATATGTTGTTATACTGTATTTTAACCCTGTTTTTAAATTTTTTTATACTGATGTTATTTGTATTTTTGTTAGCCGCTCAGAGTCCCTGCGGAGTTGAGCGGCATATAAATGCAAGTAATAAATAAATAAATAAAAAAGGATGGAAAGAAGGAAGGTCACCTGTTTGAAAACAGACATGAATTCTTGATATTCTCATCCTGTTTATTGCTGTGTTAGGGAATGATTCATTGACAAATAACAGTCTGGAGGGCAGTCACTGTGGCTTCTATGATTACAGTGGACACTGTTCTTGCTGGGATAGATGGGAATAGAAATTACCTGCCTCATTTATTGGCTTTTGATTGGACCAGACTCATTTTCAGTGCATAGTTTTTCTCTGGCTAAATGAAAGATGAGAATTACTTTCTGTCACGTAGTGAATATTGTCAGTTGTATGTATATGCAGGGTGATGCATCCTTATCCTAATATTATGGTACATTCCATGACAAGCAGGACACATGATGTGATCTTGTACGCATGTGTGCATTCCTGATTCTCCATTATTATTCTTGTGGTTTTGGCTCTGATCGGGAGCGGTCGAATTTAATAAGCAAGAATGTAATTATTCAGAATTTATTGTTTTTGTACCGAAATAAATATTTTATTAGACCTTTTAACTTCGGTTTCATTTCTAAAAGTCTGAGCTCCGAGAGAAAGATCAATCATCGCCTCTGTGAGATTAATTCTCACCTCTAACACTTTCCCCTTTCCATTGTAGCAATTGTAACACTTTTAATGCAATATTATTATTTAATGTAGAGTTTTTGGCCAGGCTAGGTTATTAAGTTCTCAATGCAGTATGGAGAATTAGAGCTAAAAAAAAAGAAGCTATCATTAAGTTTATTCCCTTCCTCTCCCAGTACATTTATATTCAGTTAGGTTGCATTTTGTTTCCATACCTATTTTGTTTTGAAAGGAATTTTATTAAGGACATTTTTTTCACAAGTAATGAGAAATTTATGTTATAATTATGGTTCAGTCAGCACAAAAGTATATATTCGCTTGCTTTTTAATTCCTCCTGGATCATGAAAAGTCTGTTTCTTGTTTGGTGGGATTACTTACGGAAATGTCTGAAATGAAGATATTTGGATCAAGCTGATCAATATTTGTCTTCAGAAATAAGCATCTTGATAAAAGATAAAGATTTTCATACTCACTGGGTGGTAATAGTAGTTGTGCCGATGAAAGCCAGAGACTAAAGGAATGGGTGATAGAAAGTTGATAATATATTAATTAAATGAGTATTTTCATTTAAATACACGGCATGTTTTACAGTGAAATCCCAAAAGCCTTACTAGAGAAAGAGGAGCACAAATTTGGAATACATATATAATAAAAATGCTACTACATAACTTGCAAATCTTAGTTGTGAGGTTGATACATGACTAGTAACCTTAAAATTGATTAAACAATTGATGATCATTTAGAATTTGTTTGCTATCTTCCTTGTACTTCTTAATCAAAGCCATGCATACTCTTTCACCAAGCCCTGCTAATTTATCTAACAATGATCTTTCTCCAAAAATTAATACCAAGCAAAAGAGAGAAAAGAAATGAGTATTAGCTATAAATTCTCCCATAGCCCACTAAATTCCAAGATATGCAGTTTAGTAAACCAGAATTATACACAATAAATATAAATAAAACTGATTATCCATGCAAATAAAAGAAAATCAGTCAAAAACAATATAATTTCTAAACACAGTAACAATGAATACTGCCAACATAGGTAGGCTTAAATACCAAAGACTCTGTTGTTACTTATCCAAACAACACCCTAAATTCTGTCACGTTAACAACTATATAATGTGATGCTCATACCTTAGTATGGCCAATGCCTCTAATCCAGGAGTTGGCAGTCTCTCTCTGTTCTGGAACTACCCTGTTTCCCCCAAAATAAGATATCCCCTGATAATAAGCCCAATCAGGCTTTTGAGTGCATGGCAATAAGGCCAAGCGCTTATTTCAGGGTTCAAAAAAATGTAAGACAGGGTCTTATTTTCAGGGAAACATGGGTATGTTTCTTTTAAACTGCCTTTAAGGGGGTTTGTATGGTAACGGGACATCACCATAAGGGGTAATTGGAAGTTCCAGATCTTCTCTGACTCAGGTGTGGCAAATAGGTATCTTAGGATGTAGCACAGTGGTTCTCAACCTTCCTAATGCCGCAACCCTTTAATACAGTTCCTCATGTTGTGGTGACCCCCAACCATAAAATAATAAAATTAAAATTTATCGTGGCGAAGGTTGTTGAGAGTGTGGTCGCACGACAGTTTCCCCAGTACTTGGAGGAATCATCATACCTAGATCCGTTCCAGTCGGGTTTCAGGGCCGGGCACAGCACGGAAACGGCATTGGTCGCATTGGTTGATGATCTCTGGAGGGCTCGGGACAGGGGTTGTTCCTCTGTCCTGGTCCTATTAGACCTCTCAGCGGCTTTTGATACCATCGACCATGGTATCATGCTGCACCGGCTGGAAGAGTTAGGGATAGGGGGCACCGTTTTTCGTTGGTTCTCCTCCTTTCTCTCCAACCGGTCGCAGTTTGTATTGGCAGGGGGGCAGAGGTCGTCCTCGAGGCCTCTTACATATGGAGTGCCCCAGGGGTCGATTCTCTCGCCCCCTCTGTTCAACATCTATGTGAAGCCGCTGGGTGAGATCATCCGTGGCTTTGGGGTGAAGTACCATCAGTACGCCGATGATACACAGCTGTACATTTCCACCCCAGGCCACCCCAATGATGCCCTTGAAGTGATGTCCCGGTGCCTGGAAGCTGTGCGGATCTGGATGGGGAGAAACCGACTCAGGCTCAACCCTTCCAAGACGGAGTGGCTGTGGTTCCCAGCGTCTCGATATAGTCAGATGATTCCATCTCTGACTATCGGGGGCAAGTCTCTAGCCCCCGCTGAAAGGGCTCGCAATCTGGGTGTCCTCCTGGATCCACAGCTGTCCTTAGAGGACCATCTGACAGCTGTGACCAGGGCGGCCTTTTATCAGGTCCGCCTGATACGCCAGTTGCGGCCCTTTCTGGATCGGGATTCCCGGTGCACAGTCACCCATGCCCTGGTCACGTCGCTTCTGGACTACTGTAATGCTCTCTACATGGGGCTCCCCATGAAGAGCACCCGGAGGCTCCAACTGATCCAGAATGCGGCCGCGCGGGTGGTTTCGGGGGCTAATTGGCGCTCCCATATAACACCCCTCCTGCGCGAGCTGCACTGGCTTCCGGTGGTCTACCGGGTGCGCTTCAGGGTGCTTGTTACTACCTTTAAAGCGCTCCATGACATTGGACCTAGGTATCTCCGAGACCGCCTGCTGCCACAAACTGCCTCCCATCGACCAGTGCGCTCCCACAGAGAGGGCCTCCTCGGGGTGCCATCAGCCAAGCAGTGTAGGCTGGTGACGCCCAGGGGGAGGGCCTTCTCTGTGGGAGCACCCACCCTCTGGAATCAGCTCCCTCCAGACTTAAGAACAATTCACGACCTGTCCACCTTCCGCCGTGCCCTCAAGACACATTATTTTTATCAAGCCGGGCTGGCATGAAAAAGTTTTTGGGGTTTTTAAAATTTTAAGATTTTACTAAATTTTAATTGTATTAAATTAGGGCCATATTGAATATTTTATTTTAAATGTATTTTAATGTTTTTTACTTGGCTTAAATGTATTTTAATGTTTTTTACTTGGTTGTTCACCGCCCTGAGTCCCCTGGAGAAGGGCGGTATATAAATTTAATAAATAAATAAATAAATAAATAAAATATTAGGAAACTCAGGGGTGGGTTCTAACTTACCTCGCTGCCAGTTCGCTTACTCCTGTGCTGCGTGGCTGCGCCTCAGCACACGTACGCTTTGTGCGCGCACGCATGTGCAGTGCTGAAAAAGTTTTTTTTTTAATTGCAAAAAAAAGCCAAAAACAAGATGGCAACACATGCGCAGCGCTGGAAATTCGGCTTCTGCGCATGTTCAGAAGTTCCCATGGTACAGATTTTTTTTTTGCAGTAGTCTATTTGCATGAGTTGCCAGTCTGAAGGAATGGTTAATTTTGTTGTAAGCCAAGGGAAAGTCAGATTCATGTTTCAATCTCAGCCATAGAAATTCTGACTGATTTTTATCCAGTCACTTTTCTTTTCTTTTTTTTTATTAAAAAGTTTTAAAAGTACAAGGTACATACATTTTTATCTTTCCCCCCCCCCTTTCCCCCCCTCCACCCTACCCCCCCCTACTCCCCCACCCACCCACCCACCCCGGACTTCCCAGAAAAAACACAAGGTATAATTTCAAAACAAAAAGTATAAAGCTATAAAATACTAAGACAAATTATTAGTTCAAAAATACCTTATCCATTCTTAACTCTATGTAACTCCAAGAGCTTGAAAGTAAAATCTAAAATTTCTCAAACAAATAACTATTAAACTATTTGGGTTATTTTAATCTGATACTTTTTCTGAATATATTCAGTCCACCTACTCCATTCCAATATATATCTTTCATTTGAATGATCCTTAAGATAAGATGAAATCTTAGCCATTTCAGCGAGATGTGTCACTTTTACCATCCATTCTTCAATTGTAGGTATGTCTTCCTTCTTCCAATATTGTGCCACCAGTAACCTGGCAGCAGTTATAAAGTTCAAAATCAACTTAGTCTCTATAACAGAACAGTCCGTAATTATTCCCAGCAGAAAAAACTGAGGTGTGAACTTAATCTTTTTCTTTAAAATATTTTGTATAATCCACCAAATTTTTATCCAAAAAGCCTTAATTTTTTTACAAGTCCACCATATATGAAAGTACGTAGCATCCTCACATTCACATCTCCAACATTTTGGCTGTAAATTTGGATACATACAAGCTAATTTTTTTGGGTCTAAATGCCATCTATAAAACATTTTATAAAAGTTTTCTCTTAAATTCTGAGCCTGTGTAAATTTAACATTTCTGACCCATATCTTTTCCCACATATCCATCATTATAGGTTCTCCAATATTTTGAGCCCATTTTATCATACAGTCCTTAACTACCGTATTTTTCGGAGTATAGGACGCACCGGAATATAGGATGCACCTAGATTTTAGAGGAGGAAAACAAGGAAAAAAGTATTCTGAACCAAATGGTGTAGTAATATATTATTTAATAAAATATCAGTGTAGCAGAATACTTTTTACAACCATGTACACCTTTTACAACCATGTACACGTTTTACAAACTTCAAACTTGACAGCTTTAAGCCTTGTGGACTTCAACTCCCAGAATTCCTCCTCCAGTCATGCTAGCTCAGGAATGGGAGTTGAAGTCCACAAGGCTTAAAGCTGTCAAGTTTGAAGTTTGTAAAAAGTGTACATGGTTGTAAAAAGTCTTGCCAAGTTTGAAGACCCTTGCACCCCTAACCCAGGGGTCTTCAAACTTGACAGCTTTAAGCCTTGTGGACTTCAACTCCCAGAATTCCTCCTCCAGTCATGCTCCAGTCAGGAATGGGAGTTGAAGTCCACAAGTCTTAAAGCTGTCAAGTTTGAAGACCCCTGGGTTAGGGGTGCAAGGGTCTTCAAACTTGAAGCTTTAAGCCTTGTGGACTTCAACTCCCAGAATTCCTCCTCCAGTCATGCTCCAGTCAGGAATGGGAGTTGAAGTCCACAAGGCTTAAAGCTGTCAAGTTTGAAGACCCCTGGGTTAGGGGTGCAAGGGTCTTCAAACTTGAAGCTTTAAGCCTTGTGGACTTCAACTCCCAGAATTCCTCCTCCAGTCATACGGCTCGAGCGTAGAAACAGCGGAGAGGTAGAAACAGCGGAGCCGGGTTAGACGAACTGGCTTGAAGCCCAGCTGCCCTTTCAGGGTGGGGATAGGAGAGCAGACCAGCCGCGTCTCGGACTAAATACCCTGCTGCGTGGTGTTCTGGCGGCTGCTGCTGTCCGTTCCCCCCTTTCCTGCCAGTAGATTAGGCAAGAAAGGGCCAGTGGCGGGTAAGAATCGGGAGGGCGACGCGAGACAGGCGCTTGGGCAGACATGCGGAGAGGGCTGCCGTGGGGTATCTGGGTGCGTGTGTGTGCAGTGGGGGGGCACCATGTCTCCGCCCGGCTTTATTTCCTCCTGGGGGCAGTGGGGGAGATTTGTTCCCCATCACATCGCGGTTCCTTCTTCCCTCGGGGATGGGGGGGGAGAGTCGGTAATTGCGCTCCGCTTTGCGCTCCGCGGAGCCTCTTTCTCCCCTCCCGTATTGTTTGGCTGAGTCTCGGCTTGTTCGGCTGAGGCGGCGGCAGTGCTGCTAGCAGACTTCAGGTGGCCGAGCGCAACTCCCGGGGCAATTGGCAGAAAGCGGGGTCGGGGTAGATTTCAGCGCTCGAGTCGCGGGAAAGGGGAAGGGAAGCGAGTTTAGACTCGCTCCCGAGAGTTTTGAACCATGGAGGGGAAGGTTGGAAGGTCTGGGTCGGGGGAGTTCTTCGGCTCCACAGTCTCACGCGGACAGCAGAAACTCCTCTGTTGGTGGCGGGAACAGCGGCAGAGAGGGCGGCTGGGACAGCTGTGAGTGCGGGGACAGTGGTGGTGGGGACAGCGGCGGCAGCGGCTCCAGCCGAAAACCGCCAAAGGGTGGGGGCTGGTGGGTGGGTAGGGCTGCATTCGGTGTATAAGACGCACCCAAATTTTCACCCTCTTTTGGGGGGTAAAAAGGTGCGTCTTATACTCCGAAAAATACGGTATTTCTGATTCTGAATCTAATTCCAATAAAATATTATACAATCTTTTTATATGCATAGGGCCCTTATCTTTTATTTGTATAATCAGATTATCGTCATTTTTCAAAATACCAGTTTTTCGATCATCTTTCCATCTAGCCTGTAATTGTCCGTATTGAAACCATGTTCTAGTTATTCCTTCCTCTTTTAATTTCTCGAACGGTTTTAATTGAAATGAAATTCCATCTTCAAAGAGAAGTTCTTTGTATGTAATCTTATCTAATTTTTGTTCCAAGTTTATATTTTCTATCGCATGTCTGGGTACTGTCCATAAAGGTAATTTCTCATTTAATTTGCCTTGGTACTTTATCCAGACACGCAATAAAGCATTTCTAAGTATGTGACTCTTAAAGGCTTTATCTACTTTTTTATCATATACTAAATAAGCATGCCACCCTTGGTACAAACCATATCCCTCGATGTTTAGCACCCTCTCTTCCGTTAAATTAATCCAATCCGTAATTGCTGAGAGAACTGCTGCTTCATAATACAGTTTCAAATTAGGCATTTTTAATCCACCTCTTTCTCGTACATCCTGCATAATCTTCTGATTTACCCTTGGCTTCTTGCCTGCCCAGATAAATTTGTTTATACCCTTTTGCCACTCCTTCAAATTCTCATTCTTTTTAAGTATTGGTATCATTTGAAAGAGGAATAAAAATCTTGGTAAGATATTCATTTTAACTGCAGCTATCCTGCCCAGCAATGACAATTGTAATTTCCCCCAATTTTCCATATCTTTCTGTATTTTTAACCAAAGTGGATCATAGTTGTATTGATATAATTTAGTATTTGTGGACATAATATTAACCCCTAAATATTTAATCTTTTGGACTATCTCAAAACCTGTTACCATTTCTATTTCTTCTTTTTGGGTTCTTGGCACATTTTTAACTATTATTTTAGTTTTGGCTATATTTATCTTGAAGCCAGATACTTGTCCATAGGAATTGATTGTATCCATCAAAATACTAATAGATTGTAATGGTTGCGTCAAGGTAACAACCAGGTCGTCCGCAAACGCTCGTAACTTGTATTCTTCCTGTCTAATTTTTATACCCTTTATTGTACCAAGCTCTCTTATTTTACTAAGTAATATTTCCAAACTCAAAATAAACAACAAGGGAGACAAGGGGCATCCTTGTCTCGTTCCCTTTTCTATGTTAAAATGATCTGTCAATCCACCATTAATTATTATTTGGGCTGTTTGTTTTTGATATATTGCCCCAATAGATTGTACAAAATAATCTCCCATTTGTAACTTTTCTATTAACTTTAATAAAAACCGCCAATTCAATCTATCAAAAGCTTTCTCGGCGTCCAAAAAAACCAATGCTGCGGAAACCTGGTTGTACTTTCCTAAATACTCTAATAAGTTAACAATTTGTCTAACATTAGTTTTCATTTGTCTATCAATTATAAACCCAGTTTGATCATGATGTATCGTCTGTTGCAGAACTGTCATTAATCTATTAGCTAAAATTTTAGCAAATATTTTATAGTCTAGATTTAAAAGTGAGATCGGCCTATAATTTTTTGGATCTGTATGATCTTGGCCTTCTTTTGGGATCAGAGAGATAAAGGCAGTCTTCCAAGTTGGAGGTACGTTACCTCCCTGTTGGATGTTATTAAACAATTCTTTGAGTGGTTCCACCATTTCTTCCTGCAATTTTTTATAATAAACAGCAGTTAAATCATCTGTCCCCGGGGCCTTTCCCACTTTTAACTGTTTAATTGCCAATAAAATTTCTTCTGAAGTTATCAATTGATTTAAAATATCCCTCTGCACCTTAGTAATTGTATAAATATTTTGTTCCTGCAAATATCTGTCTATATCCTCTTCTTTAACTTTATCCCCACTATATAATCCTGAATAAAACTCTAAAAAAGATTTTTTTAATAAATTCTTGTTCATAAACTTCTTTACCCTTATATCTAATTTTTTCAATAACTCTTGATTTTTGCTTCTTTCTTAACATGTATGCCAACCATCTCCCTGGTTTATTTGCGTTGCTAAAAGTATTAAATTTAGCATACTGTAAATTAGTTGCCATTTGGTCTGCCATTAGCATGTTAAATTGACCCTTTAATAGATTGATTGTCTCTTTAATCTTTTTATCCGTTGGATTAAAAATTAAAGCCCTCTCCTGTTTTTTAATCTCTTCTTCTAATTCTTTCCTTTTTTCATCTTTTTTCCTTCTAAATTTATTATTCAGATATATCAAGATACCTCTCATATAAGCTTTGCTGGCATCCCATACCATATCCGTGGAAGTACCCTTATGCATATTATTAACAAAAAATATCTTTCATTAACCTTTTACATTCCTTCACATTATCCTCATATCTAAATAGGTTATCATTTAACCTCCATGACCTTCTGGGTCCATTTCCTTCTTGCAATTCCAACCAGACCGGGCTATGGTCCGTCAGTATTCTTGAACATATCTTCGTCTTCTTTACCCTAGAAAAAAGATTATTAGTAATCAGGATAAAATCAATCCTTGAAAAGGATTGGTGTCTGTCAGAAAAAAAAGTAAAATCCTTTTCTTCTTTATTTCTTTCACGCCAAATATCCCTCAGCTCCCAATCTTCCATCATCTCAAAAAAGGATTTTGGCAGTTTAGCTCTTGAAAAAATATTTTGATTTGGGCCCTTCTTATCCATCTTGACATCTAATACGCCATTCCAGTCCCCTAGAAGGATGCAGGTACTATAATCGCAATGTATCAACTTTGTATGTAACAAATCATAAAAATTTTCTTGTTGCTGGTTCGGGGCATATACCCCAACCACCAGTATTTTCTCTCCTTTAATTAAAAGTTCTATAGCTAAAAATCTTCCATGGTCATCTGCTTCAATTAGCTTAGCAATCAAATGTTTTCTGACATATATTACAATCCCATTTTTCTTTTCTGGTGCAGCAGAAACAAAATGTGATCCTAATCTTGAATTTATCAAATATTTTTGGTCTTGTATTCTAATATGTGTTTCTTGAAGGCAGACCACATCATTGTCAAATTGTTTAAGATAATGAAATATTTTCCTCCGTTTCTGAGGTGAATTTAATCCATTGACATTCCAGGTTAGAAATCTATTTCCCATCTACGGGCTTCTGAAACTTCTGGAACACCGACTGGACATCTAGCATCTTTAGTTCCTTTGGTCTTGTTCCTCCCACTGCTTCAGTTTTAGTAGCTTCTTTGGCTTCCAGCTGGAGTTGCTGTTGTGACATCTCTTGCATACGCTTGGTTGTGGCTCTGGTCTGTCTTTGTTCTTTTATCCGTTGATCTCCAAATAAATCCAGGCTTTGATCAGAATGAGTTGTAACTATAACACGTTGATCAGATAGGGCTCCTGCTTGTAAGACCTCTTGTCTTTGTATTAGTCTTTCATCCTCCCTTCTGCTCCCTTCTGGTGGTCTTGGTGTCCCAGCCTTTAAAAAGTATGTTAAAAAATCCCTTGCTTTCTGAACCGTATTAAGACGATGTCTTTCTCCAGCATAAATCAGAGAAATTCCAGCTGGGACCTCCCATCTGAATGACAGTTGTTGTCTTTTAAGCTCATCCACCAGAAAGGAAAAATCTTTTCTGGCTCTCAACATTCTTGGGGGGATCTCTTTCAGTGTCATCAATTCTTGTCCACCCACCTGTAACTTATTTTGATATGTTGCTTGGAGGATGTCATTGCGCAGTGTTCTATTATTGAAGTATATTACAATATCTCTTGGAAGGTTTCTGAGTCTAGCCACATGAGAGTTAACTCTATATATTTTATCAATCTGCCACATCAACTCCTCCTTACACATCCCCATCGCTTGAGCAAGAGCTTCTACCATCAATTCTCTCAAATTTTCATTTTTATCTTCCTTCAACCCACGGATTCTGATCGCAAACTCCATATTTCTGTAATGAATCATTGTAATTTCATCTGTAGTTTTATCTTCCACCTCTTCTATTCTCTCTCTCAGGACTGCTGTAATATCTTTAATTTTTTCAACTTGCTGGTCTAAATATTCCACATTGTTTGTCAATCCTTTGAGTGCTTCCAAAATATCTGCTCTGATTTCATTGTTGCAGATTTCAATTTTATCAGAAACAACTTGTATTTTGTCATTAATCATCTCCTTAATTTTATCATTAGATTCATCAATTTTTATATGAAAATTGATAGTCATTTCAGCCTGCATGACTTTAAGACTTTCTTGTAACATCCCCAAGGTTAGAGGCTGAGGTTGTGCTGCAAGAGATTGCAATTTAGAGGTGGGGGTGGGTGAACCTTCAGCACTTCCCGTTCCTTTAGAAGGAACTGTCTTCACAGATTTAGAAGCCATCAGGATTTAAACAAATCTTTGTAATATTCCAAATTGTATTTGTCTGATGCCAAAAAGAAGAATCTCCAAATAAAAATGCAAGTCCAAAGGTAAATCAAACAACTCTCAAGTGAAAGCCTGCCAACAAAGCAAAACTTTCTCTCTCTCTTTGTTCTCACTTTCACTTCCACACCCTCTCAAGCTTCCATCGCCATTTTAAGACCAGCTTGTTACTTTGTAGCTTATCAAGTACGAGTCATTAAGAGTTAAGTAGAGGTTACTTGCCAGCTTGCCTCCTGGTTTTTCCTGCTGCAGATAATCATCAGTTGATTTCAATCAGTAAGAGCAGTGTTGGTCGCGATCTGCTTGCTCCGCAAAACAGTGGAGATGTCCCAGGTCCGGAGCAACGGCAGGTTTCCAGGGAGCCCTCACACTCCGTGCCCCAGGATTACTCCTAGGGCACTTGGGGGGCTCTACCTGTGCCTCCCTGCTCTTCACCCCCCCCCCTTTGCCCGGGGAGGGAGTTTTCAGCCGCCAGACAGCTGATTGTCGGCTCTCTGGCAGCTTTGACAGTGCCAGGGACCGGCGCTCTAAAGAAAGAGTGTCTTCACGGAACGCGGAGCCAACAGGAAGTCTATCCAGTCACTTTTCTTGATCCAACATACCTCCCAGGATGATAGTTGGGGGGGGATGGAGAAGGTAGTGCTGTGTATCCTGCCTTGAGGCAGTACTGTATATAATCCTGAACAACTAAATAACAAATGAATTCAGCGGGTCTGGTTCTTAAACTAATATTTTTAATAAAAGACTTTTTTGCTGGAGGCTTTATTATCAGCAGGTATAAAAACGTTGTAGTGATGTAATCTTTAGTTGCTTGGCAACCATTAAGCCAATGTGCATCTTGACAGAGGCACATTTTTAGAAGGCATTCTTCTCAGTAAGCTGAATGTAGCTTAAATGAATGGCATAAGTTCTTTCTGAAAATTTAATTTTAAAAAAACTTGAACATTACTATCTTTAAACAGTGCATAGTTTCATGCTCACCATGCATTATATCAAATAACAGAAAAACTATGCAGAGAGTTTTGTTTTTCTATTTTTAATGTAAATAAACTGAAATTTATAATACATTAATCAGCTTCTTGGTCCATAATCTTTATAACTGTATAAATCTTATAATCTCTTTAAATAAATAGGTGGCATAGAAATGTATTAATCAGGAGCGGGTTGCTAACTTACCGATACCGGTGCGCTGCGCGCGCATCTCCACATTTCGGGCGGGCGGGCGCTCACTACACACGTGCGCCCCCTCGTGCAATTTTGCTTCTGCGCATGCGCAGAAGCAAAAAAGCCCAAAAATTCTCACAAAAACATGGTGACACGCGCGATGGACCGGCAGAGACGGCACCAGAGGTGCCGTGCGCAAATTGCGCAATCGGCCGCTCCCTACCGGAGCTACGCACCGGACAGCTCCAGTAGGAACCTGTTGTGGCTTGCCCGCATCCCGTGCAGCTGGTCGAGGATCCGGAGGACCTAGAGCCACCCGTGGCGCGGCACTATCACCCTGTGTAACTGACACCTGAGTCTGACAGCGATGAGGACTCAGTGCCAGAGGAGCAAGACCAGCCAGGGCCTTCTGCACCTTCTCAGCTGGTGCAGAGTGAGTCCTCAGAGGAGGAGGAGCCTCTGCTGGATGCTAGGGCTCGCAGAGCAGCCAGCAGAAGGGATCGGCTTTACAGCCGGAGGTCTCCTCGCAGGTAAAGCTGAGGGCTAATGGGCCACGCCCTCAGGCTATTTAGGACTGGTGCACTCAGCACTTGGTGCTGGAAGCAACACCTGTGTTCTGCAAGCACTTCAGAGTCCTTTTGCATCGGAGTTCCTGTTTTGAGTCCTGTGTTTGGAAATAGCAGCTTCTGGAATGCTTTTCTGGGATTTCAGCCAACTCGAATGAGAGAGATAAGAAAAGACTTAATTGGTATTTGTTTTTGGACATTTGAACTTTGGCTAATAACTCACGAAGAGACGAAGGAACTTTATTCCCCGAGACTCTCTTTATGTTTGTTTCTGGACTTTAAACCCTTGCGCTTTTACTAAGCATCTTCAATAGTAAAAGGACCCCTTTTGCTTTTGTAGCAAACAGTTGTGTGTGTGTTTTTCTGTGGGTTGCGGTGCTGGGACACAACAGAACCCACCACTGGTATTAATGTACAAAATAAGCAGTTCAAGTCCTGTGTAGTGAAGGCAGAGTTGTAAACTTTGAATTAGCAAATTATAAAACTTTGAATTTATTTTTTATGAAAATGATAATGTTGAATCATGGCTTACTAATGATATTTTGATTCCTTGTTTATTCCCATAGCTGAATGAAGCAGAATAAATAAAGCACAAAAGAATAAAAGCAGTATTAAAAAATAGCAAAATATTGTGCTTTTGTGCCAGTTCTATCGCTTAACTTTCATTGAAAGATAAATTTGTCATTGGAGTATCTCATGTAGGAAAACTGTTTCAGAATTGTTTCTTTTGTCCTTGCTTGTGACAACACTGGACAATTTTCTCTCATTTGACAAGGCACTATAGGGCAGTGTTGGCGAACCTTTTCGGCACCGAGTGCCGAAACGGGTGCACACACATGCGCACCAGCCAGTTGGTCATGCGCGCCAGAAACCGGAAGACCAGGTGGCCGGTGCACATTTGCGTGCCAGAAACCAGAAGTTCATCTTCCTGTCACATGCATGCATACTGGGTGGCTGCTCTTCTGGTTTCTGGTGCTCCCGCATACGTGAAGACCAGCTGGCCGGCGCTCTGGAACAGCAACGGGCGACGGCTGGCATGCCCGGAGAAATGGCTCTGCGTGCCACTTCTGGCATGTGTGCTATCGGTTTGCCATCACGGCTATAGGGTGTATGTGTGTGTGCATGTGTGTGTGTGATACAAAGCTGGTTTTCTTTAGCTCATAATAGAGAAGATGTGACTAAAAAAAATTCTGAGGCATGATGTAGTTAAACAATGAGTGGCAGCTAACAATGTTACCAGGTAATGTAACAATGTTACAAGTTAATGTAGGCAGTAAATAAAAATATGTGTCTGATACACAGTTCACTTGGGAGAACTTATTGACCTGCTCAGCAAGTTGCTCAGCACTCAATAACTCTTATCAAAGAAGCAGTCAAGATGTCTTACAGAAATAAATTCTGTGCTCAACACATAGCCTTTGGGTGATCTGTAGTATTTTTGCTGAGATGAAATGCTTTTCTTTGCTACATAGGTGTCTCCAACTTTTGAATATACCGTATTTTTCGGAGTATAAGACACTTCCCCCCCCCCTAAAAAAGGGTGAAAATTTGGGTGCGTCTTATACACCAAATGTAGCCAAAAATGCGAGGCATGGAGGTGGTCTGTGGCAATCCCTGCAGCTTGGAACAGCTGATTGGGGATATTCCAGGAGGCCGATCCACCCGCCAATCAGCTGCTCGTGGGGAATCAGGCTGCAATAATGTGCTGAAGCTGACCTGGCTATTCGCTATTTGCTGCAAGGACTCAGTTTGCAGCAGCAATCACATCCAGAAAGCACACACAAGTAACTGATTCAGCAGGATTCAATAACTTCTCTTTATATATAATATAACACATGAAGTAAATATACAGTACCAAAAACAGGTTTTCCAACGTGCAAAACACAAAACAGGAGTTTCAGTTTCAGTTTTGAGCAGCAGACTAGTTTAGAGCTCAGCACAAACTCAGAGCTGCAGAGCTAAGCCACATCCAAGCTCCTTACTGTCTCCTTCCTTGTTGCTCACACAACAAATACTCTCTCACACACTGACAGGACGCTAGCCAGATGAATACCGATGGATGCTGGTAGGCAGAGGCAGATTTTTTTTCTTATTTTCCTCCCCAAAAACTAAGGTGCGTCGTATACTCCAGAGCATCTTATACTCAAAAAAATACAGTATTCCTAAAAATGGTTTGGTATAGCCTGGAGCTTTTGTTCAACAATAGTATAAGTGGTTATTTCACTTGCTATCCAAACATGTTTCTCACATTGCTCAAGTTATTTTTAGTTATTCTGCTTTGTGGAATTTTGGAGGGTCGCACTTGAAAACTTTGCTTTCAACAGCATAATTTTGTTGGGGGGGGGGTGTTGGTTGCATGTTTCTTAATATAAAATAGAAATAAAGACAATGGAAAAAATTGAAAGGAATAGAGGTGATAAAATGAGGAAAGGGGGGGGAGAAATAAAAAAACAAAAAGCAGTAACTTCTGACTTTTTCAGTGTAAAAAGATAAGTAGTAAAGTTATGCCAACTTTTTAGTTTTTCCAAATAATAACCAGTAGCCATTCATTTAACTCAGTTGTCAAAAACCAGACTTCCAGACTTGTTGACAAAAACAAGTTTCATTGTTTTTCTCTTTCACACAGAAAGTCCAGAAGCGGTTTCTAAATAACTGCAAAATTATTTACATTCTTGTTCCTAATTAATGCAGTCAGCTTCATTCATCATCTTTTAAATCCATTCCTCCATTGTGGGAATTAACACTTTTTTCCATTTTTGGACATATAGAATTATTGCCGTTGTCATCCTGTATAGCAATAGAGTTCCAACTCCCCCCCCCCAATTCTTTAATAATTCTAAAAAGTTTCTGGTTTCCATTGTAAATTCATTTTTAAAACTTTCTGAATTAAACCATGATCTGTACCCAATATTTCTTTGCCTTGTCACATGTCCCCAACTTATGATAAATGTTTGATTTTTAATTGTTGGTTTTGTTACTAATGACAGGCAAAAATCAAAAACAATAATAAAGGGCAGCTAGTACCTATTTATTGGGAATGTTTTGAGTTGTGTGGAATTTTACTATGCTTTCTTTTCAATTCCTCTGGCTCTTATATTCTAGATCACTGACACAGTTTTACCAGCTTACCAAGATAACCTTAAGAATTCACCATTTCCAACATTTTTTGCTGATTCTGAAGAGCTGCCTGATGAGCTGTATGACGAAGAGCTTTTCCAGTTCACTGAACCCTCCATTGCACTCTCTGAGTCCTGAAGAATTAATAGCTATTCTACCTTCAGTCTTCAGAACTAAACATGAAGCCCTCACTGAAGGGCCCTATGACTTCCTTAAGATGGTGTCAACATAATGCTGGATCTTTATTGATTTCCAGATCCACTACTAAATAAAAACAGTTATTCGAAACTGAAGAGAAGCATTCAGTAACATGTTAACAAATTAATATGATTCATATAATAAATATGTATTTTTATATTGTAATTTAGAAATATCTGCTGGTTTGCACATACCACATTTCCTATTGTGCAAAGCCATCTGTCTTTTCATGACACATATCCTCAAGTCCTTTTTGGTTCAACAGACAATATCCAATAGCTGAAAAGAAATAGAACTGGCAGGCATCCACAATTGCCTAAAATATTATGAGATTGATATATAAATTCAATAAGAGTCTGTGCCAATGAACTTAATAGGACTTGTTTCTAATTAACGCACACATTTTTTGTTATGAAAGAAAAAGAAGGTAATGTGTGAAACATCTCTTAAGGTTTACAACTGCTTTCATAAGAAGACATATTTTGCTTTTTGCAGAACCTGCTTATTTCAACACAAAACAATCCTCAAATATGAAGGAAAATTGCCTTGAAATTATCAATATCATTCTAAAATTGTTTTCTCCTTAGTCATTCATAGAGTCACCCAACCATTGTGGGTGTGTTTTCTTGCTGAGATAGCTGTCACACCTTGTTTTGAATGCTTATGAAAAATATCTGGGCAGTCCATATGGAAAAAAGATAAAGATCAATATGACTCCTTAATCACTTCCACCATAGCGCTTTGCATGAAGAGCTAGGGTGCATCTGTGGCAGGCCTTTTTAAACTTTGAATCAGAAAGAAGTTGCTCTGGAAGACCAGGAGTAAAGGAAGATTTTTAAGACTCTACTTAAACCATTGCTTTTTGAGAAACCTGCTGAACTTCCAAGCAATCCAAACCCACAATAAAAGGATCTTGTTGGAGCAGCTGCTTTTCCTTCGATTTCTATCATCATCATTATGAAAAGGAGTAGTGAAGAGCCCCAAGGAGAGCTTACCGGGTCGGCCCAGCCTCGCCTTTCTGAGACAGAAGAGACAGAGATACAGCAAGAGAGAGAGGAAAGAGACAGAGAGAGGGGGGGGAGAGAAGGAGAGAGAGAGAAAGAGAAAGGGAGGGAGAGAGAAAGATGGGAGGGAGGGAGGAAGAGGAGAGAGAGAAGGTGAGTAACACACCTGAGGCCGGGTGTGGCAAGAGGTGACTGGGAGGGGTGAGGCGGGGCAAATAATTTAACAACCAGTTCTCTGCCCTAATGACCGGCTGGGTAGGGGTCATGGGACTGAGTTATGTCGAGTTGGCCACAACCACCCAGTCACACCGGTTGTTAAGTTATTGGCTCCCAGTGTTTTCTGTGGGAAACTGTCCAAATGGCTCTTTGAGTGTTTAAGATTGCAGACCCCTGGTTTAGGGAGTCTTCTAATTTATTTCATGGTAATTGGCAAGCTCATCTTCAGGTTTTAATTACATGCCAGAAAAGAAATTGAATGTGTCAGCAGGCTGTGATTTGCAATCACAGTTGTTTTCACTTTGTGTCAGTTTGGACCCAGCCTTTTGAGTTTGCCTTTTGGGAATTAGGGTAGCACATTTATATCATAATAGAGCAGATCACTTTGCTACATTTAATTATATGTTTCTCATAAATGTGGCAAACCTAAGGTCTGCCCAAAACATTTGGTTCCTGAGATATTCCCATTCCACATGCAAAAGGCAACTCCTCCTTTTCCTCTCCCTCCCACTCCCATTTTTAGGCAGCTTAGGCTACAATTACATGACCCCAAGTTATAACAGGAATAAGTGTGTGTGTGTACATGCATACTTTTTACAGAAGTTTTTGGGTCAGCAGGGACAATCCAATTCTCTCCTGTTCAGTAAAAAGAAGAAAAGCAGCTGCTGTACCACACTGATTTCAAATAGTGATAAAGCACAGGCTTAAAATCTATAATAAGTCAACTGGTTTCTGAAATTGATGAGCAGTGAATTGAGCAAGGTTTTGCTTTATAGCTTACTGGTTTTTTAAAAGAATTTAAGAGCTATATCTTAAATTAAAATTGTATATATTATAAAACATAGATATGGAAGGCTCACCAAATTATTCTGATAAAGGAACACTTTTAAATGAGCAATGGTCAAAAACTGGTAAATGACTTCGGGCAGGGATTTTATAAAGAAGGAGCTAGCTACATGGAACTACTAAGAGCTGGTGTACTGCAATCCTTAAACTGAAAGATTAAAATGGAGGAGTTCAAAGTTCAAAGCTATCCTCAGCATAGTACAGTAGAATCTCTGGTCACAAATGCTTCTGACCATGACCAAATCAGGTTCTGACCAAAAAATTCACATTTTTTTCTTGTGGCCGATTTCTCCTTCTGCGCCATTTTTTTTTTGTAAGCGCCAAATTTCCAAAATTAGGTTCAGGTCACGACCAAATCGGTTTGCAACCAAAATTATGAAACAAATTATGGTCGCAACTAGAGGTTCTATTGTAACTTGTCATCCAGACAATCATTAGATGACAGAAAAGAGTGAAAGCAGAATTTTGCAGGAAAGCCAATCTATTTATTATAAATATTGTGAAAAAATAGTAAAGAGAATGCTATGTATTAGGGTCTGAGCACATTACAATAATGTTTTGGAAGTGGTTGGGACCCATAGGAGCATAGTCCCGCTCCACTATTCATTAAAGCAGCCCATCTTTTGTTAGGCATCTGCTGAGTCTGGAAATAATAACAATAACAATAACAAATAAAAAATGGAAATGGGAAATGGAAGCTAATGAAAGCTAATGAAAGCATTAGCAAAGGATGACAGTTACAAATACCTAGGCATATTGGAAGCAGATAACATCTTGAATGGAAAAGTCAAAGAGTCAACACAAAAGGAATACATCAGGAGGGTCCGCAAAATATTAAAATCAAAGCTGAATGCTGAAAACATAATTAAAGCCATTAATACATGGGCAATTCCAGTGATACGCTACTCAGTTGGAATCATCAACTAGACTTTGGCTGAACTGGAAAACCTGGACTGGAAAACACGCAAACTTTTGAATACCGTATATTCCGGCGTATAAGACGACTGGGCGTATAAGACGACCCCCAACTTTTCCAGTTAAAATATAGAGTTTGGGATATACTCGCTGTATAAGACTACCCCTCCTAGCATCTTTCTTTTTCTTTCTGTCTTTCTTCCTTCCTAACATCTTTCTTTCTTTCTTTCTTTCTGTCTGTCTGTCTGTCTGTCTGTCTGTCTGTCTGTCTGTCTGTCTTCCTTCCTAACTTCTTTCTTTTTCTTTCTTTCTGTCTGTCTGTCTCTGTCTTCCTAACTTCCTTCCTTCTTTCTTTCTTTTTCTTTCTTTCTTTCTTTCTTTCCCTCCCTCCCCCTCTCTCTCTTTCTTTCCCTCCCTCCCTCCCTCCCTCTTTCCTTCCTTCCTTCTTTCTTTCTTTCTTTCTTTCTTTCTTTCTTTCTTTCTTTCTTTCTTTCCTGACTTGACCTTATGAATGTGACACTAAGGATCTAACTTAGCTTGAAATATTTTTGGTGGAATGCTAAACTGAGGGTCAATTTCCAGGGTACAAATCAGGGATGTATTCCATCCAACAAGAAAACTGTAGCAGATGGAAAACAGATCCAAAGCAATTCCAAGCTTAACCCATATTTTCCATAAGAAGGTAACCAAGACAAAAAGAACTTATCTGGAAGAAATCATTCTCATACCCAAAGCAGGAGATAACCCAGGCATGAAACTTGTACCAAATTATAAAAAGCATATTTTATTTAGTTAATTGTTTGATTTATACACCCACTCAAATTGTTTGATTTATAAGCCCTCTCAAAATAACTCTCTGGGAAATAGGCAAAATAAAAAAAGAGCTATCATAAAATATAAAATATGATAAAATACAATAATTCCATCAGGCAATTCAATGAACAATTGTCAGAGAATCATTAATTTCTGAAGGAAAGTTATGCCCTTAAACATATTGAACAATATTGCTTCCCTAGAAGCTAGGAGCAGTTTATCAATCCCCACCATGGCTCCTTTCTCCCTCGCCCAGCCCTCTTCCAAGACGCCAAGTGGAAGCAAGGTAGGTGGGTGGGTTGCTCTCCTCCCCTCCTCTCGGAGGAAGAAAGAGCCTCTGTCGCCGTCTCCCGCGGGACTCCAGCCACCTGACTGAGTCCCCGACCGCGGGGCCGGCCGGGTGAATGCGCATGGGAGGGAAGGAGAGAGCGCGCGCTACCGCCGCCGCTGCTGCTATCGTACTGAAACTTCGGAGCCGGGGGAGCTCAAAAACGGCCGAAGAGCGAGCGGTGCGAGAGGCGCAGGGATGCCAGAAGTGGCAACGGCGGCAGCAGGCTCCTGCCCGTGTCTCCTGCCTGCCTCTTGCCTTAAGCCGCTGGGCGCCTCTGCTGCGCGGTCCCTCCCGTGTGCACCCACCTGCTGGGAAGGCTGCAGCTGGCGGTGGCGGCAGGAGACCAAGATGCAGGGCAGCGTCGGGGCTCCGGGGCTCCTTCGGCCGCTTGGCTGGAGAATGGCAGGGATGCAGCCGCAGCCGTTTTTGAGCTCCCCCCGGCTCCGAAGTTTCAGTACCCGGCGTATAAGACGACCCCCGACTTTCGAGATGATTTTCAAGGGGTAAAAAGTCGTCTTATACGCCAGAACATACGGTATGTACCACGCTTTACATCCACGAAGTGACATCGACAGATTGTACCTGCCAAGAAAAATAGGAGGCAGAGAGCTATTGCAAATCCATCAAACTGTAGAAGAAGAAAAATGAAGTTTGAATGATTATGTGAACCAAAGTACAGAAAAATTGCTGCAAGCTGTGAAAACGGAGAACATTATAAAAACAACAGAAACAAAGGCAGAATATAAGGAAAAACAGCTGGATGACAGATTAAATAGATGGAAAACCAAAGCTTGGCATGGATAACACTTGAAAAACATTGAAGGGAAATGTGATGACAACCTTACATGGGCATGGCTTAAAATGGGAACCATCAAGAAAGAAACAGAAGGTTTAATACTCGCTGCTCAAGAACAAGCAGTACAAACTAATGCCATGAAAGTGAAGATACAAAAATCCACTGACAATCCAAACTGCCAACTTTGCAACGACAAAGTTGAAACTGTTTCACACTTAATATGTCAGTGCAGCAAAATCGCGCAAACTGATTACAAAGCTAGACATGATCGAGTTGCTAAATTAGTCCACTGGTCATTATGTAAAAAATATAACATACCTGTATCCGAAAAGTCATGGGAGCACAAAGTGGAAAAAGTTACTGAAAATGAGATGGTGAAGATCTTGTGGGACTTTCAAATATAGACAGATCGTCATTTGGAACACAACACGCCAGATATCACGGTTGTCGAGGGCTGAGGTTTATTGATATCGCTGTACCAGAAGATGCCAGAGTCGAAGAAAAAGAACTGGAAAAAATTACAAAATATTGCGACCTGGCCATTGAAACTACACAGCTATGGATGAAACATGTAACAGTGATACCTATTGTCATCGGGGCACTTGGTACCATGTCCAAGAATTTCACAAAACACATCAAGAAATTGCAGCTTCTTGCAATAACACCAGTAGAATTGCAAAAAACTGCGCTACTCGGAACATCATATATTTTAAGAAGATACTTGGTTGATACCTAGGATGCTGGCAGCAACCCGTATCACCATTAGCACCAGTCAGTGGTATTTTTGACACTTTTTAAAATGTTCAATTGACTGAGTTTCATGTTTAATGAATACAAGAGATTATTATTATTAATAATAATAACAACAACACTACAACCCCTTTAAGAAGTAAATATGATTATTAAAGCAGTCACATCTTTTTTCAGATTCACATTGAAGCTTGAGAAAAAAGATAAACTTCGTTTCTGCAGAGCAGAGAGATATTGTGCTCACAGTTGCATAAGTCTAAAGTATTTCTTTCACCTGATTTCTAAATTATTGAGGATAAATCAAGCAGTTAAAACACCTACCCATCCCAGACTAGAGCAACCTATCTGGAGATGCTATAATCTGCAGATAAAAGGACAGTAACCAAATCATCTCAAGGGAGGCAGCAGGAAGAAGTTGAAAAGTGCTGAGCTTAAGAATCTGCTTCTGGATGCTGAGTCCAAAAGCATTGTCTCCCCTCTGAATTCTGACACCGTCCCACTTCCTCTGCAAAGAAAATCATTTGAACATAAGGGGTGAATAAGCTCTCAATTTGATTCCAGTTGCATTGACAAGTTATGCCTAGACATTAAAAATATCATAATTTACAACATTAAATGAATATAAAGTGGGAGGTGTGGGTAGTTTTTTAAAAAGGTAAGAAACTAAAAGATCTTTGCTTAGCTTAGTGGATGCCGAACTTGGTTTGCTATATAACATAATTATGATGCACATAAAATAGAGCTTTGATCACAGATTGAGACTGCCTTTGTTAAATATAAAGTATTGCTTCAAAAGTTTTAATTATAATTAAAGAACTTTTTGAAAAATTAGTATTATTACAGTCAGGGGTGACATTCAAATTTTTCCCCTACCGGTTCTGTGGGCGTGGCTTGGTGGGCATGGCCAAGCCACGCCCACAGAACCAACAGAAAAGTTCAGCCAAGTCTTCTAACATTCACCCTGGCTGCTTCTCACCTCCTTCTCATGTTTGCTCTGTGTGTATGTTTGCTCTGTGTGTATGAGCCTGAGAAGGAGAGAAGGAATGAGTGGGAGTGGGAGGGGGGGCTAGTCAGTGGTGCGATTTATTGGCTCTCCAAACTGCGCATAATCACCGCTACCAGTTCTATAGAACCTGTCCGAACCTGCTGAATTTCACCCTTGATTACAGTTAACATTGCTGTTTCCAGGGCAGCTCCACAGGCCAGATCTAACCACATCATGGGTTGGCTCTGGACCACAGGCCTTCAGTTTGACACTCCTGAGCTTTGCTCTATAGCTAGGGAATGTTTGTTAATAAGCATTCTGGATAGGTTGTGAGCTTGTTGGTATCAAGCCAATGGGAAACTAGAACAGTGTTGAGTGTGGGGGGAGGAGTATAAAATGTGTTTCATATTTTCATCTGGGCCCACCTCATGTGCACCCGTATTTGCAAATACCCGTGTTTCCCTGAAAATAAGATTGGGTCTTATATTTATTTTTGCTCTAAAAGACCCATTAGAGATGATTTTGGGGGGATGTCTTTTTTCATGTACAGGAGACAGCGAGCATGGGGGCCCACAGGAGTGGGAGCGCAGGTACTATCATGCTGTCCCTCTCTGTCCCACTGTCTGCTTGCCCACAACTGCAACGGGCCAAGCTCTCGGTGTGCCCAGGCCTCTGCCCGCTTTGCCTGCTGGCCCTGCTGCTGCTGGGATACTTCTTGGCTGCAGCGGGCAGTGTGCTGGATGCCGAGCAGCTGCCTGTGCTGCTACTGGCCTCATGGGGGCTCTTCACCCTCCTGGCCACTACTGTTCATAGCCACCCTGCTGGGCTGCTCCTACCTGGCACAGGGCAAATCGCCCCAAATCTACAACCTCTGGAAAGTCCACCCCCACCACCGACCTGTCAGGGTCCCTTCACCAGTGGCCACCAGTGGAGCCAAACCACCCACAATGCATCACCCACTGCCACCTTCAGGCTGCTGAGTGCCGGCCTGCATGCCTATTCAGTGCTGCTGCTGACACCTCCCTTATGTCAACTCACAAAGCATTCCTGACCTGCTCTCGAGTTGCCATAGGCAGGGGGATGGGGAACCAAGCCTCACAGCTGCATTGAGGAACTTGCATTTCAGTCAAAACAAAGTAAATTCCAGCCAACAATGTCAAGGTCATCTCCAGTGGCCGGAGGAAGTGACTGCTACAACCTGCAAAATTGCTTCATTGGGGAATGTGACTGATGACACACCTTGGGGGCAGGGGGAAACGGTCAGAGCTAAGGCGCCAATTAAGTGAGGTCAGAGTTGGCTTCACTTGGTTCATGCATGAAGCTCCTAATAAATAACTGGATTTCTTTTGAAGCTTGGCTTGAGGCTCATGATTTAATTAGGGCATCGGTCAGAACCCTGACACCTCACTCTCATCCTTTAGGGCTAGCCTGTACCACCCAATATGGTGAGGGGCTGCCAGTCAGGTGGCTGCACAAACAACACCTTCCATAGCCTCTCTTCAGTGGTCGCACCACCCCCATTCCGGGAATGAGTGCGGGGGCCGGCCAAGAAGCCCCACCTTTGGCAAATTCACACTGACACATGCACGCTGCTCTCTCGTGCCATGTCTATTTGAAGCTTTTGTGCTGAGGAAGGTCTGTGCTTTCTCCTTCCTTTCTTTCCCCTCCCCTCCTCTTACAGCTGCTCCATCTCAGTGCTCTTCCACCTGGACTTTCACAGAAAACCATTCGCCAGGGGTGGAGGCTCCCTCGCAGGGGGCAATCAAACTCCCAAACCCCAACTGTCCAGGTGGGCATGAGCTCCCCCAACTCAGAAAGGAGAAGGAGTTGATGGGAGGGCAGTGGGAAGGTGTATTATTTTACGCCTTCAGGCTGTTGAGCTCTGGCCTACATGCCTACTTAGTGCTGCAGACACTGGGCTATGGGCTGAGCCCCATGCTCTTCGGGCCCTGGCCCTGATGGGAACTGCAGCTCTCGTGCTAGCTGTGTGAAGCTGGCGTGGGGCTGCCCCTGTCCGCCTTTGGCTTCTATCTCACCTGTGGCTGCTCTGTCACTGTGTGCTGCCACTGCATCACCTTTCATCCGGCCCAGCCCACTGCCAAGCCCTGGGTGCTACCCAGCAGCCTCCACTATCTCCTGATGGAGCTGCCCCATGCACCCCTCAGGTCGGGCGGCATGCCCCTGCCCTGTGCAGCTTCAGCAGATGAGTCATGTCCCTGTCAGAATGCTGCCATTCCGACAGCATTCGGAGGCAGCATTCGGAGGCAGCAGGGGGGAGGCAGCATACATAATTTACATGCTTTCGCTTTAGCTGTAACTGATTGGGAGCTTGAGGGATGAGAGGTTCACACCATCTCCATCAACTCCTGATTGTTTCGTGCCAGGTGTTCAAGGTTGCAGTACCCCAAAGATGGCATCTTTGTACTGTGCCGCCTCAGCAAAGTCAAAACAGATTATTTGCAGCAGATTATTTGCTATCAATGGACACTGGATTTCAGGGTGGAAGTTGAAGGGGAAAATTAGCTTTTTACTTCGCGCCTAGTTTTCGAACTCTGTCTGACTTTTGTTTGAGGGATGGAGTAGGGAAGCAGCCGGCTTCAAAAACCCCAATGAGCCTAGATGGTCCATAGGTGTTGGGAAGAAAGATGACTGGGAGGGGAAGACAAAAGGAGTCACCTTCACCAGAGGCAGCCATCAGAAAGGATGTTAGATGGGAGAGGAAGGCGTGGCCAGCGACGCAGCGCTATGGAGATTTCCCCGTTCCCTGTGGGAAAGCCCCGAATCTGCGCTGCCCGGGGACCCGGTCCGGTCAGGACCAGGTCGAAACCACCCAGAAGGGGTGGGGAAGAAGAGGAGCGCCTGCCGGCGGACTGGAGGGCCAGCAAACCCCTCAGGGAGCCGGCTTTGTCTCCTCGACCAGCAGCGTATGTCATCCCTAGTCGCGGCGGTTACATCTGCAAAGAGTTTGAAACGGCGATTGGAGTCATCTGGGAAGAAAAATTCTAAGCTATGTGCTGGAGAAGTTGAAGAAGAAGGAAGCTGTTGAGTCACATTGCCAAAAAATATTAAAAGAAACGTTCTAATTTAAAAGGTGAATAAAAGGAAGGACCGGAAATTAAGGAGCGGCTGATAATATGTGGATACAATGGTGGAACAAAATTAAAGGGATTTATAACTAAAGCCCAACTATTAAAGACTTGGAATTTTTTGCTTTAAAGATTTGGAATCTTTGCCTTAAAGACTTGATAAAGATGTAAGAAATTTGGGAAATAACTTGGAAGGAATAATTGGAAAATTGGAACTGATTGAAAACGGAAATTTTTAATAGGAAGGACAGAGCAAAGAAAGTAAACTGGAGAGTGCCATCTGGTGTCTGGAAGAATTACTGATATGGGAGTAGTGTCATGTTGTTTGGACAGCTGTGGCCTTGAACAAAGAAACTCTGAACTGTTATTTTTCAAAATAAAGCATTTGGCTTGATTTGGATATGAACAGAGTATTTGAAAGAAAATATTTGGACTGGTCTGGATAAGAAAAAGTATGAACAAACCTGCAAACTACAAAAGGCTGTGGAACATATTGTATACAGCTAAATGAATGATAGAAAATATTTGATCTCTGAATCTGAGACATAGAGATTAGTGAATATTGAGAATTGATGGCATCCCTGAATGAATTCTGATTAAAGATGAAAATTTGACTAAAGATTGAATTTACATAAGCTTTGGACTTAAGAACTAAAAACTGAGAATTCTTTGAAAGAACTTTGACTAAAGATTGAATCTATTTAAGCTTTGGATTTAAGAATTAAGAACTGGGACTTTAAAAATGGAGAGAATGGACTATGAAGAATTGGCTGAGTTTATGAAGGACCTTTTTGAAAACTTTACAAGATCTGTATTTGGAGCATTTAAAACAGGAAAAAATGAAGTACAAATGGAAAAAAATGGATAAGAGAACAGAAGAAGAAAAGAAGAGTGATGAAGATATAAATGATGATGAAAAGGGAAATAATATTGAAAATGTAATGCTCATTAATGATTATGTTAATGATAATTATTCCACTGGGTTTAACAGTGAAAATAGAGATAAAGATAACAGTTACAAGGATAATAGAGATGATGATATTAAGAATAACTATGTTCAGATTGATGATAAGGATTTTGAGATACATAAAATGGAAAAAAGAATGGAGAAAATTAGATATATACAGAAAGTAAATTTAAGAGGGAGGAAAAGAGCATGGGGAAAGAGAACTTATTGGTATAAAATAAAAAAAGAGAGGAAAAAGAATTTAATCAGATGGAGGTGGATGAAATATATATTCTGTATATATGAATATATAAATGAATTAGTCAAGAAATTAAAAGGGAATAGATGATGACATTGAAATATTATGGAAATGTTTTTTCTTCTTATTTAGAGGTTGTTTTTTTAAGAGTTGAAAAAAAATTCTGTCCTTTTATATATAGATTAATATTGTTCAATGAATTAAAAGATTTGATATTTTAGACCAGGGGTCGGCAAACCGCGGCTCACGAGCCACATGTGGCTCTTTGGGCCCCCTGCTGTGGCTCCCTGTCCCATCACTGGCTGGCCTCGCCCCCTCCCTCACCTGGCCTGAGAGGGTACGGGCGACGGCGGGAATGGAGAAGCGGCCGGGGCTGATTCTCTGGTGCTGGTTGAGGAACATAGCCACCCCTGGCGGAGACTTCCCTTCAGGCGATGCTCCTCCCCCTCTTGTGACTCCCTGACTGGCTGTGGTGGGGCCAGGAGGTGTGCATGCGTGGGGAGACCCTCTTGGAAGCCGTGAAGAAGTGAGAACCTTCCTTCTGGAAGCAAGAAGCCGCAGAGGGTGGGTGGTTTCTCGCTTAAGGAGGTTATTTGGATGTGGCTTCTCTCCTGCCCTAAGGATCCGGCCATTGCCTTGCCGTGTCCACCCCCCAGATCTTCGGCCGAGCGGGGAGGACGTGAGCTCCAGCCTAAAGCGGCAGGAAGCAAAGAGCTGCGGGGGGGTGACGGGATGGGACACGGCAAGGCAATGGCCGGATTCTTAGGGCAGGACAGAAGCCGCGTCCAAAGACCCTCCTTAAGCGAGCAGCCGCCTGCCCTCCGCATGTGCTTTTGCAACGGTCTCCCCGCGCATGACACAGCCAGTCAGGGAGTCACGAAAAGGGGAGGAGGGTCGCCCGAAGAGAAGCCGGGGGTGGTGATCGTATAGAGAGAGAAGGGGAGAAAGAGGGAGAAAGAGAGATGAGAGAAAGAGAGATGGGAGAAAGAGAGATAAGGGAAGGAAAAGAGAGAGAGATACCTTTTTCTCATAGAAAAGAAAACAGCCACAAAACCTGGGTAGGTGTAGCTGGGGGCAGGGTCAGTGGGAGTGATGTCGAGTTGGCCACGCCCACCCAGGTTTTGTGGCTTCGGGTGTTTTGTTTTCTCTGGGAAATGGGTCCAAATGGCTCTTCGAGTTTTTAAGATTGCCGACCCCTGTTTTAGACAAAATAATGTTAATCAATATGAGAAGTATGAGTGATAAATATGAATATTAGAGCTCAAAAGATATATTATGATTGTGTACTTTTTAAAATATATATATGAAATTTCTTCAAATGAAAAACTTTAAAAGGGAAAATGTATTATTTTAAGAGTTGAATACTTAATTGAATAATTTAGAAAGAATTTTGATGATTAGTAAGCAAAAAAGCATATTATGATTGTGTATCATTATTTCAGACATGAGATATATTCAAATGTAAAATTTAAAAACCATATATTTCAAGTGGTAAATATTTAATTTAAGTGTAAATAACCAAAGAAGAAATTTTATGACTAATATAAAAAATTGGAATGTATAATTGGACACTTAGTTCGTGATAAAATAGAGGGGGGGGGAACCATAAAGAATGAATAAAGAGACAAAAAAGTGGAGGAAGCAATTTGGCCTAAAATTAAGAAGTAGGAGAATAATGACTAATTTGGAAACTAATTAACAGCGAAGAATTTTGGAGTAGAATTGGAAAAATAATTGGTAAATATCCCAGTTGACAAAACTAGATTTTCTTTTTTTTCTTTTTTTTCTTTTTTTTTTTTTTTTTTTTTTTGTGGAGGTAAGATGAAGTTAGCAGCATATACCTAGAAACAAAGTATTAGATATAAAGAAATGATATAAAAATAAATAATTTTTTCTTAGAAGGGATATGAAGAGTCTAAATTTGAGATTGTATCATCAGTCTGTTAAACAAGAGGATAAAAGTACTCAGGGGAAGGCTAAGAGGGTATAAGAGGAAGTAGAAGGGGAGGAAGAGAAGGAGTAGAGAGAGTAGAGGAGGAGTGAAGGAGTAAGAAAGTAGGAGGAGATGATGGCTGTAGAGAGGGGGAGTGCAATGGAAAAAAGTAGAATAGACTGATGATTGATGATATAAGCGTATGTACAGTATAAGATATTGACTTTTGAATGATGGAGTATAAATGTAAAACTATTTTATTGTAATAATTTAAGGTATATGTATTGAATTGTAAAAGTGGTGGAGGAAAAAATAAAAAACTTGTTGGGGAAAAAAAGAAAAGAAAGGATGTTAGACGATGAGGATGAAGAAGGGGGAGACCCTGACCGAGCCGATTTCCTCATGAGACAAGTCATGCGATTCATGATGAATGCCTTCCAGAACCTGAAAGCAAGAGAGGCTCTTGCCACAAGCAGTGACGGGCGCTGAAGCTAGACAGGAGTGAGAAGGGGAGCCCTCATCCCTGGACACTACGGCAGCAGTGGCGGCCACCCCAGTGGTGGCAGCAGCAGTGGAGGGGACCCCACCAAGAGATACCGGGGCAGGAAATGCCCTGAGGGAGGAGATGGATGGCTCCACACAGACAGAAGCCCCCCAGTGTGAAATTTGATGGAGACCCCCAGCAACTGGAATTCTTCCTAGCCCAGGTCCTCATCTTCATGCAGGAGTATGGGAACGAAATCCCTACCGAGGGGGCTATGGTCCGAATTGTTACTCTAGCCCTGGAGGGAGCTGCAGCCAGATGGATGGTAACCATCCACAATGCTAATGCCCCCAAGCTGAGAAACTTAATCCTTTCATGACTGCCTAAGACAGTGATTTGAAGATGCCCTGGCTGACTGGAAAGCCAGAGACCACATCTGAACCATGAGGCAAGGGCACAGACCAGTAGCTGAGTACACGGAGGAATTTCAGGACCTGGTTTGCCCTCTAAATTGGCCGGAGGAAATCCTTATGAGCTGTTTCAAGGATGGCTGATTGATGACCTGTATAATGCCTGTGTTGCCAGAGGGGATCCTGTTCATCTCCATGCCTGATGTATGCTGGCTGAAGAAGTGGAGATCGACCAGAACCTAAACAAGTATCATGGCAGCAAAGGTTGGAAGAGGTCCACTCCAGAAAGGAGAGAGGCTGCCAAGGGCCAAACCCAACTACAGTGATCCTCAGCCTGCTTCAAATATGGGAAAGAGGGGCACCAAGCAGTAGAATGCCAAGCAGCCCCATCAAAAAAGCAGAGACGACCCTGGCAGGAAAACCCTTGAAAGCACAACCTCAGGCTAAGGAGTGGGCACTAAAAAGCTTGGAGGTCATGGAGTTCATTCCCACCCCCTCATTGAGAGGAGAGAACTCCGACCCCACCTGAGGAAGATCAGGGGCCAATGGACAGTGAATCAGATGATGAACCCCTGGCCCCATCGACCCCGTAACCATGCCCGTAGAAATTAGCATTCTGCCAATTGAATGGTTCAGTAGCAGGGAGCATGCCTGCTACATTTGCTACCAAGCCCTTGGGGTGCAGATGGGGGCTCATTTAGAAACTCTTACATTTATAGTCACCCCAGGAATGGAATGGCCTCTTGTCCTGGGGCTAGCCTGGCTTAAGCAGTGGAATCCACATGTAGACTGGAGAAAGGGGCTGCTAAAATTCCTGCCAACCAGAAATCCCAATGTAGACTGGAACGTGTAACTGAAAGAGTTTCATATTGGGAGATGGGAGGTACAATGCAAGAGAGACCCCTGCTGGCCATTCCGAAAGAATACTGGGATCTGAGGGCAGTTTTTAGTGAAAAGAGATAGGAGGAACTTCCCCATCATAGGCCTATGGACTGTGCCATTGAAATTACTCCAGGGGCTAAACTACTGAAACCGAAGCTTTATTCGATGACCCCTATAGAATTAGATGAGCTCCGTGCCTTCATTGATAAAAATTTGGCACAGAGTTTTATACAAATGGCCAGACCATGGGTGGCTGCCTCAGTGTTATTTAGAGAAAAGAAAGATGTATCTTTACGTTTCTGCATAGATTACCATGATCTGAATGCTGTTTGCTTGGAAAATATGTACCTCCCTCCCCGTCATGAAGGACATGTTGGCTCGCTTGTCGAAGGGGAGAATCTTTACCAAATTGGACTTGTGGGAGACATACTACTGTGTCAGAATTTGAGAAGGAGATGAGTGGAAGACTGCTTTTAATTGCCCTCTTGGATGTTTTCAATTCCGAGTGCTCCTGTTCAGCCTACAGGGTGGGCCTGCAGTATTCATGCAACTGATAAATGAGGTTCTACATGAGCACCTATACAAGAGTGTCCTGATGTACCTGGTTGACATTTTAATCTATTCTGAAATGAAAGCTGAGCACATGAAACAAGTTAGAGCTGTCCTACAGAAACTCCGGGCTACTAGGCTATACGCTAAGCTGTCCAAATGTGAATTCCATAAAGACAAAATTGACTTTCTGAGCTACTGAATATCCCACAAGGGGGTTGAAATGAACCCAGGGAAAGTGCAAGCTGTTCTAAAGTGGGCACCTCCCTGAACTACAAAGCAACTGCAGAGTTTCCCAGGCAGTTTATTCCTTCTTTTGCTCAAATTGCCCTCCCCATCATAAACTTACTGAAACCAAAGGAGGAGGAAAATTTAAGCTCAGCCAACTGCTGAAATGGACTATGGAGTGCCAAGCAGTGTTCAAAAAACTTAAACGGCTTTTTGCAGCCGAGCCAGTGCTAAAATACCCAGACACAAACAAGCCATTTGTCATCCAAGCGGATGCCAGCTATGTGGCTGTGGGGCCCATACTGTTGAGAATGAACATGGGCAGTTACAACCCTGTGCATACATGTCCAAAAAATTAACTGAGTCTGAGCAACACTGGGCTGTCTGGGAAAAGGAAGCCTATACAGTCTGATGGGCACTCCTTTTCCTGGAGGCACTTTTTGGAGGGAAGTAAAATCCCTTTTCAGGTCTGGACGGATCACGAAAACCTAGAAGCCTTAAGGACCCCTCAAAAGCTTTCACCTAAACAGTCATGGTAGGCCCAATATTTCTGCTGTTTTAACTTCACTTTACACTACTTGCCAGGAGGAAAGAATTTCCTTGCCGATACATTGTCAAAAATGCCTCAATTACAATAGCTCCAAGGTGGAGGTGGTCAAACCAATGCTCCCTTCACACCAGCTAACTGCTCAAGTAACCATGAGAGCACAAGCAATGGAGAAATCACCCATGGCTTGAGTCTTAGCAGACGCATTTAAGATCATCCTGAATGATGATGCCTGGTTTAATGCCCATAAAAATATATGTTCCATTCAGGATGGACTAGCATCAGTAGGTACAAAGCTGTATGTGCCTGCCACTCAAAGATTGAAAATTATGCAAGAGTGCCATAACACCAAACAGGCAGGACACTTTGGATTTGTTAAGACACTACACCTAATAAAGAGGCAATTCCTGGTGGCCTTCCCTCAAGAAGGACATTGAAAGTTACATATCCAGCTGCCCTATCTCTGCCTCAGCTAAACACAGGCAAGGCCAAGCCTCCTCCAAAAGATAGCTGAGCCTTCAGCACCCTGGACCAGGGGTCCTCAAACTACGGCCCGTGGGCCAGATACAGCCTGCCAAAGAAAATAATCCAGCCTGTGCAGCATCACGAGGCTGCACCGCCCACATCGCCCTGGCCCCCGCCCTTTGGCCAAATGTGGGCCTTACTTTCGCGAGCAGCCACGGTGACAGAGTGGTGCGAGCCCCGTGGGCTGCAAATGGAAGGTAGGCCACACTAGGCTGAAGGGCTGTCTCGGTGGGGGGTGGACACGGCGAGGCTCAGCCGCCTTTCGGGCCCTGCTCTGGGCTGGGCAGCGGTTCAACTTTCCTGGCTGGCCATGACCCCCAATCCCTACCTGCTCTTCCCTTTCTCCCACGGCTGGTGGAAGAGAGGAAGGCGAGCTCCCAGCCCACATCTTGCCCCGTGCCCGGACTTCTGCAGCTGCTGGGCCTTGCCTGCTGCAACTGCCAGTGCCAGGTAGCATGAGGCTGCGCTGCCTGCATTGCCCCTCCACCAGTTGGCTTCCCCCACCGGCCCACGACCTTCGGCCAAGTGCGTGCCTTACCTTCGTGGGCAACCTTGGTGAGCAGAGCAGCGCGAGCCCCACAGGCTGGAACTGGAAGGTAAGGCCAATGGCGGGAGAGAGAAATCTGCCCTGCACCTGCCACACTCAGCTGAAGGGCTGCTTCGGGGGGTGGGTGGATGGTGAGGCTCAGCCACCTTTTGGGCCTGTCTATCAGCTTCCGCAGGGCCTCTGGGCACCTACCGCCCACTCACCCTCCCCTCCGCCCCCGGGCCTGGCATCCAGCCCACGACCAGGGGACTTGTTGCCCAGTGCAGTACTCTTCCCTGAGGGCTGCCCGCTCTAGGATTTCCATTTCCCTTCTTGCCTGTAGAGCCAGCCATGACCCTTACATGACCCTATAAGAATCTGGCAACAGCCATTAAAATAAAGGACATATTCTTACACAAGAATAGGCATCTCAATCACAAAACCCCAAAGAATATGTAGAAACCCACCTACTCTCAACCCCATTTTGTCAGCCATCCCAGAAACATGCTGCTGGTAGCCAGAAACTGTCACTAGTTTCTGGCTACCAAACAAACAGAGACTTCCTTTTCTGCAGCCTGCCTCCATTTTATTTCCAGCATCTATTTTCCAGCTTGGAACCAGACTGGATTTTACTTGCAATAATTTGGCACACCAGATGGGACTCAAGCTAACCTGACAAATGGACCTGGTCCGGGTAAGTCTCCACCTTACTGGCAGCAGACCCCTTGTGCTCTGTGGGTGGGTTTCCCAGACCTTGCCTGTTTGGGGCAAGGGTAGTAAAGAGAGTTTTGACTTTTGAGCTCAACAGCTACTTGGAAAGGAGGTGAGTACCTCTAAATTTTAACCTTTAAAGCCCAGGAAAGCGAGGGAAGTGTGTGTATGCCTGTGTGTGAGTGAGAGGATCTTTCTCCCAATCACAGCTGGATCCTGCTCCCTCTGTGCCTGTCCTAGCTGCCCCCAGGCTATTCACTAATCCCAAAGGACCATGACTGACAAACTCTGGAAAGCCAGGGGGTTTGGCCACAGTACAAGACCTTCTGTTAGGGAAAAGGAAGAGGCTGTGTGAAAGTGGAGTGGAAAAGTGAGTGAGAGAGTCTCACCTGGGCAACCGGCCTGAAATCACTGAGCAAAGTCCTACTCTTCTAGGAGGAACCTCCAAACTCTGGAAAAAGAGGAAGAGTCCTCCCAGAACCTAATGGTCTGAGAACTGGGGCACAGGTCTAGGGCAACAAAAAGTTGCCTTGCCAGGATCTAAGGCTGAAAGATTGTCTTGCCAGGAGCTAGGGCCAGAAGATTTGCCTGGCCAAGTCAGAGGACTCCAGGAGAGAGTCAATCTGCAGATGCAGGAGAGTCAGGGAAGGAATCTCACTGTGTGTAACAGGAACCAGACCAGAGTATTGCCTGAAAATGTGGGAATATCTGACTCCAAGGTCCTCCAAGGCTGATGTCTCCTATAGGTAAGGTGACCAGATTTTTTTTTTTAAAGCGGGACACCATTGACGGGGGTGGGTTTCTAGGGGAGCCGCCATTTGAGTTTTGCCCTCTGCGCATGCGCAGAATGCTGTGCGCATGCGCAGAGGGCAAAAGAACGCAAATGTCGGCATCCAGGTGGGTGGGGGGGAGGCGGGAGGCCTTTCCTCGCCTCCCGCCTCCCCTTCGGGAGCCGGCAATGGCTTGGGCTGGCTTGCTGGCTGGCAAGCGAGCGAGCGGGGCTGGCTTGGGAAGGGGAGCAGCCCGGAGATGGTGCTCCAACCCAGCGTCTCTTGGCTCTCCTGCTCCCCCTCCGCCAGCGCTGGGCTGCTGGAGTGACAGGGGGAGAAAGGAGATCAGGAGGCGGCGGCGGATCACAACAACCCCAGCGGCAGCTCCAGGCAGAGAGAGAGAGAGAAGCGAGCGAGCTCGCTTGCTTCTCTCTCTCTCTCTCTGCCTGGAGCTGCCGCTGGAGTTGTTGTGATCCGCCGCCACCTCCTGATCTCCTTTCTCCCCCTGTCACTCCAGCAGCCCAGCACTGGCGGAGGGGGAGCAGGAGAGCCAAGACGCATTGAGCTACTGCAAATCACCTCATGCCCGGCGAGGGGCGGCTGGCTCGTTCGCGGATCTCGTCGCCTCCCGGCCCCGAAGCTTCTCTGCCGCCACTCACCCTGCCTGCAGCCAGAAGGAGCCGCCGCCGCCGCCGCGCTCAACTGGCAACTCTCGGCCGTCCGAAACAACACAAGCAGCCTCTGCGCGGCCTCCCATTGGCTGCCAGGTCACGTGACTCTGCCGCACTCCTCCAATCGGCACAGGCAGGGGGAGCGTTGAAAACTTTTGTATCTTTCCTGGCTCTCGCTCCCTTTTTTCTTAATGGGGGAGGCGCGCGCACGCTGGCGGAAAGGAGGGGGAGGAGCTGTTGGAAGCAGCCAGCAACGGCAGAGTTCCCCCCCCGGAAAGCAACGCAGCCCCCGCCGGGACCCTCCCGCTAGCCCTCGACCACGATGCTCAGCACCCAGCCAGTAGGATAGCTCCACGCCCAACCTTTGGCACCTGCAGGGCCAGAATGATAAGGTGACCAGACGTCCCGCTCAGGGGTGGATTCCTAATTTTTTTACTACCACTCTGTAGGCGTGGCTTATTTTGTGGGTGTGGCTTGCCAGCTATATGATCAGGTAGGCGTGGCTTACCGGTCATATATTAGTTATTTCAGAGAGATGTTACTACTATTTTTGCTATTTTATACCTTACATGAAAAGCTTTGCATACAAAGTGTGTGTTACACCATGGCAACACAGCAACCTTTATATGCAGAAAATGCTATAGTTAAAAGACAAGCAAGTCTCATACAGCATTTTTGGTTTCAGTCGTGGATTCCTTAGATGAAAACATTGAGGACTGTTAAAAGAACAGTATCTTTTAACAGTCCTCAATGTTTTTATCTAAAGAATAACAGTATAAAACTGTATAAAATTAACAGTATAAAAGGTTAAGCTTTCGGAAAACGCCCACTTTGGGAAGCTTTAGGGAAAAATGAAGGAAAAGTGTCAAATGCGAGCTTCTTATTATTTTCAAACGAAGGGATGGGGAAAGACTTAATTGTCAGGTTCTTTCAGCATCTCACGCGCTTCCTCAGCCATCCTCCCCTGCTTGGACTCACTGTGGGGTAGGAAGGCAGCGCATGCACAGTGCCGGAAGCTCGGCTTCTGGGCATGCGTAGAAATTTTTTTAAAAAAAATTAAAGTTTTTTTTAATGGCGGCACCCAGGCACTGGCAACCAACCGCACCGGTACTGTGACGTCACCAGCGGGCCGCTACCGGTGCTATAGAGTGGACCGCACTGGTAGGAACCCACCACTGGTCCCGCTGTTTCGGCATTCTTTCCAAAAAAGCGTGACTTTTTGGAAACAATGCGGAACGCGGGACACACGCTTGAAAAGCGTGTCTCTCCCACCAAAAGCGGGACGTCTGGTCACCTTACCTATAGGGAGACTGCTAAAAGTCTGGGATAAAAAAATTACCCATCCAGGCAGAATGAAAAAGAAGCATGCACAACAATTATGCAGGAGATAGACTTTGCTCAAGGATGAAGCAGGAAAACCATTTTGGCTAAATAAAGGTACTTAAAAGAAAAGAAAATATAATAATGTTGATCTTTGTCCCCTTCTAGTTTTTTTTGCCTTTCCTAATTTAGATTAACTGAGATTTATGATGAGAATGATCAAGGTGTGTAAATCTGAGAGTTCTGTTTTCCCTTTCTTTTCCCTTTCTTTTCTCTTTCCCTTGTCTTTGTGTGTGTATGTGTGTCAAAGTCTTTGTGCACCCTTAAGATAAATGTAACTGTTAAATGTCTCTAATCCCTAGAGACAGAAGAAACAGCAGCCCAAGTGGAAATGACCCTTCCAAGCATCCCTGATGACTCAGACAACAGTGAAAGTAGCAGAAAAGAACTTCTGTATTCATTGGTCCCACGTAAAGTCAGCCATAACTGACCATAGCGCCAAGCCAAGCCCAACACCAAAGGTTGCACCCATCAGACTTAAAAGAGAGGACCCTGAGATGGACAAGAATCGCTAAATAAATAAGTGGAGACTAAAGACTTTCTTTGAAGCCTCAGAAGACAACTAGAAAGACTATGGGGCAAAGGCAGAAATTTATTGTAGGTAAACATGGCTCAATAGCAGTACTGAGCCTGTCCTAGTGGACAGTCACTTAAATATGAGCCAGTAGTGTGCTGCAGCTGTCAAAAAAAGACAATGCAATCCCAAACTACGTTAATAGAGGAATAGAATCAAGATCATGTGAAGTGTTAATACTTTCTTTGTAAAGCCTTAGTAAGATCACACTTAGAATACTGCACACAATTTTGGTCACCATACTAAAAAAAAAGATGTAGAGACTCAGAAAAGAGAAACAAAGATTATTAAGGGGCTGGAGGCTAAAACATATGAAGTTACAGGAATTGGATATTTCTAGTCTAGTAAAAAGAAGGGTAACATGATAATAGTGTTCCAATATTTGAGAAGGAGTCAACCTATTTTCCAAAGCACTAGAAGGTAAGACAAGAAATAATGGAGGGAAACAAATTAAGGAGAGAAGCAACCTAGAACTAAGGAGAAATTTCCTGACAGTGAGAGCAATTAACTAGTGGAACCGCTGCCTTCAGAAATTGTGGGTGCTGCAACACTGGAGGCTTTTAAGAAGAAATTGAACAGTGATTTGTCTGGAATGGAATAGGATCTCCTGCTTGAACATGGGTTGGACTAAAAGACCTCAAAAGCAGGGGTGAAATGCTCCCAGTTTGGACTGGTTTGTGCGTACCAGTAGCGGCTGCCACCAGTGGTTTGCCGAGCCAGTAGTGACAGTTGGCTGGCCATGCCCCCAAACTGTTCCGCCGCTCGCCGCTCGCTTGCCCTGCCCCACCAGTCTCCGCTCTGCAGCTTGCCTGCCTGAAATGCTGCACCCCTGATCTGCCTGCCAGGTAAACCTGCGAAGTTGCAGCCTACCTAGCTGCCCCTGCCCCACCCCACCATCCCAGCCTGCCTTCCCTACTCCATTCTCCACGGCCCGCAGCCCCGACATGTTTTCCAGTGTCCCTTTGGCCAACTTGCGAAGGCAGGCAAGCGGAAGGCCACGTGGAAGGCAGGAAAGCATGTCAGGGCTGCGGAGAAGGGAGGTATTTATTTATTTATTTATTTATTTTGGTTTTCTTATATGCCGCCCTACTCCCGAGGGACTCAGGGCGGCGTACAACAGAAAAAAATACAAGAAACCAACAAATAAACATTAATTAAAACCAATACAAAAATTAAAAATTCAATATTAAAACAAACATCCATCAGCCAGACATACCCGGGGGAGAGCTCAGATGGATTAGTCTCTACCCCCTGCCTGCAGGAAAAGCCATGTCTTAACGGCTTTTCGGAAGGCCAGCAGGGTGGGGATGGTTCGGGTCTCTGGGGGAAGTTGGTTCCAGAGTGCGGGGGCCCCCACAGAGAAGGCCCTCCCCCTGGGGCCCACCAGCCGGCATTGCTTGGCTGACGGGACCTGGAGGAGGCCAACTCTGTGGGCCCTAACCGGTCGAAGGGAAGTATGAGGCAGAATGCGGTCCCGGAGATAACCTGGTCCTAAGCCATGAAGGGCTTTAAAGATGATGATCAACACCTTGAATTGTACCCAGAGACCGATGGGCAACCAATGCAGCTGGCGGAGTACAGGTGTCACGTGGGTGTACCTTGGCACACCCACCACAGCACGCGCAGCCGCATTTTGCACCAACTGAAGTCTCCGGATACTCTTCAAGGGTAGCCCCATGTAGAGCGTGTTGCAATAGTCCAAACAGGAGGTGACAAGGGCATGAGTGACCGTGAGTAGAGCCTCCTTCTCCAAGTATGGCCGCAACTGGTGCACCAGGCGAACCTGTGCAAAGGCCCCCCTAGCCACAGTGGTAAGATGATGATCCAATTTTAGCTGTGGATCTAGAAGGACCCCCAAGTTGCGGACCTGATCCGAGGGAGTTTATTTAGCTCCCTCGAGAACCAAGGAGGGACAGTTGTCATAGTCCTTAGGAGGCAATACCCAAAGCCACTCAGTCTTGTCGGGGTTGAGTATGAGTCTGTTCCTCCCCATCCAGATCCTAACGTCGTCCAGGCACCGGCACATTACATCAACTGCCACACTGAATTGAGACGGGGTGGTGATGTACAGCTGGGTGTCATCAGCGTACTGATGAAAACACACCCCATGTCTGTGGATGATCTCCCCCAGCGGTTTCATGTAAATGTTAAACAGGATGGGCGAGAGGACCGAACCCTGAGGCACCTCGCATGAAAGGGGCCTAGGGGACGATCTCTGCCCTCCTGTTAACACCGACTGCATCCTATCGGCGAGATAGGAGGAGAACCACCGCAAAACGGTGCCTCCCACTCCCAACTCACCGAGATGATGCAGAAGGATACCATGGTCGATGGTATCGAAAGCCGCTGAGAGGTCAAGTAGCACCAGGATGGAGGAATTGCCCCCATCCCGGGCTCGCCAGAGATCATCCATCAGAGCGACCAAGGCAGTTTCTGTACTGTGGCCGTGCCTGAAGCCCGACTGATAGGTATCTAGATGATCTGTTTCCTCCATTAGCCGTAGAAGCTGAGTAGCCACCACCTTCTCCACAACTTTCCCTAAGAAAGGTAAGTTGGAGACTGGACGGTAGTTCTTCAAGTCAGCTGGGTCCAGGGAAGGCTTCTTCAGGAGGGGTCTCACCACCTCAGCTTTTAACGACTGTGGTACGGATCACTCCCTCAGAGAAGCGATGACCACCGCCTGGACCCAGCCACGTGCAACCTCCCTGCTGGCCGAAACCAACCAGGAGGGGCACGGGTCCAATAAACAGGTGGAGGCACCCATCGCCCCCACGGCTCTGTCCACATCTTCGGGAGAAACAGGCTCAAACTCCTCCCACAACGGTGGACTAAGACTTGGCCCTGTCAACTCCATGGACTCTGCCCAGCTGGAGTCCAGGTTCGACCGGATCTGAGTGACTTTATCCGACAGAAACTCTGCGAATTCCTCAGCTCTACCTTGCAAGTGTTCCTCGCTCCCCCCTTTGGCAAGGAGGGAGCAAGTCACCCTAAACAAGGTGGCTGGGCAAGAATCTGCGGACGCAATAAGGGCGGAAAAATAAGATCGTTTTGCCGCCCCTATCGCCACTAAATAAGACTTGATGTGGGTTCTTAGTAGTGTTCGGTCAGATTCGGTTTTGCTGGCCCTCCAGCGGCGCTCCAGACGTCTCTTGTGGCATTTCATCTCCCGGAGCTCCTCGGTAAACCAGGGGGCTTTCCGGGATCCACTGCCACGGAGAGGTCGCAAAGGCGCAACCCGGTCTAATGCCCCTGATGCTGCGGTGTTCCAGGCAGCCACCAGGGAATCAGCCGAATTGTGTACCAGGGTTTCAGGTATTTCCCCAAGTTCCCTCTGGAATCCTTCTGGCTCCATTAGGCGCCTGGGGCGGAACCACCTAGTTGGTCCCGCCTCCCTGCGGGGGAGGAATGGGGCTGCGAAATCCAACCTCAGTAGGAAATGATCTGACCATGACAGTGGGGTGATGGCTATGTCCCTTATCTTCAGATCATCTCTCCACTGCCCTGAAAGAAACACTAGGTCGAGCGTGTGACCACCCTCATGAGTCGGACCCTGGATTACTTGGGTCAGGTCCATGGTTGTCATGGAATCCATGAACTCCTGAGCTACCCCAGAGGTTTCGCCAGCAGAAGGCAAGTTGAAGTTCCCCAGCACCATAAGCCTAGGGAACTCAACTGCCAAGCCGGCTACTGCCTCAAGCAGCTCAGGCAGGGCCTTACTTACATAGCTGGGAGGCAGGTACATTAAGAAAAGGCCCACCTGCACCCCTAAGTCCAACTTCAGAAGGAGCGTCTCACACCCAACAATCTCCGGGGCAGGGATCCTACGAGGATGCAGACTTCCGCGTGTTATCGTTGCCACTCCTCCCCTCCTTCCCTGGGGTCGCAAATGGTGCTGCACTGAGAACCCGTCTGGGCATATCTCGGAGAGAGCTAACCCCCCCATCCAGGTCTCAATAATACACACCAGGTCTGCCCCCTCTTCTGTGATTAAATCACGTATCAGGGGGGCTTTGTTTGTAATTGACCTGGCGTTAAGCAGCAACATCTTGAGCCCAGGGCCCTGAAAACCCTGGTTGCCAGGAACTTGGATTGAGCAAGATGGAACCACATCGGAGGGGCCGGAACAAGGGATCACTTGCAAGCAGCGAGGTCTTATTCCCCGAGAGCGGCCCACCCCTCTGCTCCCGCCATATCTGCCTCTTCCCATTATGACCGAGATGTTCCGGCTCTTGTCCCCGCCAGAGACCCCCTCCCCCCCACTGGTCTCCCTCCCTCCCTGCAGCCCCAATGGGCTTTCCTGCCTTCCATGCGGCCTTCCCAGTTTCCCCGTGGCCGGCTTGCGAAGGCAGGCAAGCGGAAAGCCATGCAGCCTACTCCCTTCCCTGCATCCCTGCCATGCTTGGCAGCCTTCCATGCAGCCTTCCACGTGGTCCCCCATGCCCGCTTGCCTTCTGAAGTCGGCATCCAGCCCGTGACGGGAGACGCACTGCTTGTGGCCAGGTCGGGCCAGTGGATGGGTGGGCGGCCCTTGGGAGAGATGCAGCTGCTGTGTTGGGGCTAAGAGGGGCAGCGGCAGGAGAAGGAAGAAAGCGAACCGCAGTTGTGGTGCTCCAGGAGGGCGGGCAATGAGGGTCCTTCACAGCTGCACGCTGCCTCCATTGCGGAAGCTGCCGACCACTGGCCAGCCGGGCAACATCTCTCTGCGCAAGGAGAGGGCCAGGCCTGCGCTTGGAAGCGGCTGCCGCTCTCGCTTCCTGCATTCTTCCTTCTCCCACTGCAAAACAAAAGCGAATGGTGGCAGCGCTGCTTCAGGAGGGCAGGCAGACATCTGCAGTCAGGGAGGGAGGGAGGGCAGCGAGAGTAGTGGCCCCTTCCAAGTGCAGGCCTGGCCCTCTCCCCTCCCCACCCACCTGCCCACCAGCAGCTTCCGCGCTGCACTTGCAGTTGTGTGGCCAGCCGGATTAACAGGTGTCCTGGGGATGCCTTGCCTGCCGCCTCTGTGTGCTGTGCTTGGCAGGGGCCACCACCACCCATCTCTGTGCTGTGCTGTGCTGTGCTGTGCTGTGCTGTGCTGTGCCTGGCAGGAGGAGGAGGCAGGCGAGATGGGAGGCAGAGGGGTGCGCAGGGCTTGGCTTGGCAACTGAGCATGTGAGGCACCCCGGCTCTTGTGCTGCTTCCCGCTGCCGCTCAAAGTTTGGCATGCCAGACCAGTGGAGGAAGAGGCTCCTGGCAGGCGCTGAGACAGCGGCGAGTTACCTATTGAGTCTCAGGTCCACGGCCCTTCCTGCCCACCTGCTCGGCTTCCTCCCTTCCAGCTCGGTGCACTGAGGCCCGGAGCCTCAACAGGTAAACTGCCACCGCCCACCAGGAGCCTCTTCCTCCTCCGGCCTGGCACTCCAAACTTTGTGTGGCAGGAAGCAGCCCGAGAGCCAGGCGGGCACCCCACATGCTCAGTGGCCGAGTCAAGCCCTGTGCACACCTCTGCCTCCCGTCTGGCTCTCGGGCTGCTTCCCACCACCGTGCAGTTTGGTGTGCCAGGCCGGTGGAGGAAGAGACTCTCGGCAGGCGCCAAGGTGGCAGCGATTTGCCTGTTGAGGCTCGGAGAAGGAAGTTGGTCGCTCACCCGAGGAAGCCTCCTTCATGCCCAGCCCTTCTCTGAGCGACCGTCCCTTTGCAGCGAGCTGCATTCCAGCCAGCTGCGCTCTGAGTCAGCATGTCCCAGTGACCAGCACCTTTCCATCCAGGCTGCAGCCACCCACGGGCTCAACACAGCAGAAGATGCAGGATTGTGCGGCTCTTCCTCAGCCAAGCAAGTGGAAAAAGGGATTCCTGAGCCGGTCTGGGGTCCTTGTCCCTGCCAAAAATCAATAGGCTTGCTTGCTTCTTGCCAGCCTGGCACCTTCTAGCTAGGCTCAGTGCTGCATTTTTAAAAGGAAACCTGGGCTCACGGCGCGAGCCCTGCAGCAGGTCGTGCATCAACAACAGAGGAAGGGGGGCTTCCGGTTTGGTGCTGCCACTTCGAGGGCGTTCTTTGCAGAGCGCTTGTTCCTGATTTTCGTTCGCCGTCAAACAGCTGTCTGGCGGCTTGATTGTCTCCTTCCCGGGCAAAGGGGAGTGAGGAGAGCCGGCAGGGTGAGGTAGAGCCCCCCTAGTGCCCCTGGTGAGATCCTGGGGCACGAAGGGTGAGGGCCCCCTAGGAACCTTGCCATAGCTCCGGAATTGGGAAGTCTCCGTTTTCACGGAGCAAGAAGCTGCACCCAATCCCTGCAATCAACATATCTGATTAAAAGAAGATACTGTAGCAGGTGGAAAGACCCAGGAGGCAGAGATGTTAAACGGCAAGTAGTAAAGCTTTTTTTTGTGGATTGGAAGTGAAGAAGGAAGTAATTAATTAACAAAGGGACAAAAGAAATGGTGCTGGAGGCTTCTGGGCGTGGAAACGAAAGTTAAAAGTGGAGGGCTGTTTTTACTACCAGCTCCCTCTTTGAAAACTTTGAACTTTAAATTGCTTTTTGACCTTGCCGGGGAAGAAAAGAAAAAGGACTTGATAGAATTTCTCCTGGCAGTTTGGCTACTTGTTTCTGGCTTTTTCTTCTTAACTATAAAGACTGAAGTGATCGGCAATGGCTTCAAAAAAAAACCACCTCTGTTAGAGCACCAGCGAGTGCAGACAGCTCTCCTATCCATACTTCTAAAATACCAGCCCCCCCCTCAGCCATTAACGCTCCCAATGCTACAAGACGCACTTAAATCAAACAGAATTAGCAGCTGGATTTAATTTTAAAATTAATGAAACTAATGAGAAGATTTCTGCAATTAATGAAAGAATTAATGAGACCAATGAGAAAATACAGGAAGTTTCTGATGATATTGCAATTCGCAATAAAGAGATTAGAGAAGATATAATTAATGCCTTTTCTGGTCTGGCCACCAATTATGAGATTATGGAAGAAGAAATGCAAGAAATTAAGCAAACTACAACAGTGTTGGGAGCCAGGATTGGCGAAGTAGAAAATAAAATTGAGAGGGAGGAGGCAGAAATGATAATTATGCAATACAGATGTATGGAATTTGCAATAAGAGTTCGTGGAGTTAAGGAAAACAAGCAGGAGAATTTGAAGGAAATTATGTTGGAAGCATTTGAGTTAGCACTTGGAGTGAAGAAGGAGGAGCTGGCATGGCAAATAGAAAAAATTTATCGCGTCAACTCATGGGTGGCCAGAAATAGAAATTTACCAAGAGATATTGTCATCTATTTCACTACTAGAACACTACGTAATGATATTTTACAAATGACTTTTGTAAACAAACTCCAAGTCGAAGGACAAGAAGTGATGACAATGAAGGAAATTCCCTCCAAGATGTTGAAAGCCAGGAAGGAATACACCTTCCTGGTGGAAGAACTGAGAAGACAACAAGTCCAGTACAGGTGGGAAATACCAAGTGGATTGGTGGTTACATTTATGGGAGTGAGATATCGACTTAATACAGTTCAGAAGGCCAGAGATTTTTATGAAGATGTTTTACTGCCTGGTTCACCTAAACCCCCAGAAGGGAAACAACAACAAGAAAGAGAAGAATTGCTGAAAGTGGTACAAGAAGGAGCTGTGTCATTGGCTATTGAAATGGAACAAAATTTAGAACTCAACAGACAGGAAATGATTAAAGAACAAAGACAGACTAGAGCTGCCAAACGGAGACAAGAAATGAGACAACAAAGACAACAGGTGGCAACTCAAGATACTCCTAAATCGGAAGCGGTGGGAGGAGCGAGACCAAAAGAAAAATCTAAGGTAGATCTTCAAGGGGTGCTCCATACGCTTCGGAAGCCCAGAGATGGGAAATAAATTTCTTACCTGGAATGTCAATGGTTTGAATTCTCCACAGAAAAGGAGGAAAATATTTCACTACTTAAAACAATTTAATAATGACTTGATATGTTTACAGGAGACTCATATAAGGACTCAAGATAAAAAATACTTGATGAATACAAGACTAGGTACACATTTTGTTGCTACAGCTCCAGAAAAGAAAAACGGTATTGTTATATACGTGAAAAAAGATTTGATTGCAAAGTTAATAGAAGTAGATGATCAAGGAAGATTTTTAGCAATTGAACTTTTAATAAAGGGACAGAAAATATTAGTGATTGGATTATATGCCCCGAATCAACAACAAGAAAAATTCTACGACCTTTTGCATTCAAAGCTCATATATTGGGATTACAAAACTTGCATTCTCTTAGGGGACTGGAATGGCATTTTGGATGTTAAGAAAGACAAGAAGGGTCCTAAGCAAAACATCTTTGCAAGAGCAAAATTGCCTAAATCCTTTTTTGAGATGATGGAAGACTGGGATTTGAGAGATATATGGCGTGAAAGAAACCCTACAGAAAAGGATTTTACTTTCTATTCAGACAGACATCAATCTTTTTCCAGGATTGATTTTATTTTAATTACTAACGATCTTTTTTCCAGGGTGAAGAGAACAAAAATATACACGAGGGTATTGTCCGACCATAGCCCTGTCTGGCTGGAAATGGAATTTGGTTACGGACTAAGAAAATCTTGGAGGTTAAATGATAATTTGTTTAGATATGAAGAGAATGTAAGAGAATGTAAAAAATTTATGAATGAATTTTTTGTTATGAATATGCAGAAAGGCACATCAATTCAGATGGTATGGGATGCAAGTAAGGCTTATATGAGAGGTGTTTTAATATATTTGAATAATAAATATAGAAGAAAGAAGGAATTAAGAAACAAGAGAGGGCTTTGATTTCTAAACCAACAGATAAGAAAATTAAAGAAACAATTAATTTATTAAAAGCTCAATTTAATATGTTAATGGCAGACCAAGTTGCAACTAATTTACAATATGCCAAACATAACACTTTTTGTAATGCAAATAAGCCGGGCAGGTGGTTGGCTTACATGTTAAGGAAAAAACAGAAATCAAGAGTAGTAGAAAAAGTTAAGTATAAAGGGAAAGAAGTTTTTGATTGTGAAATGATTAAAAAGTCTTTCTTAGAATTCTATTCAGGGTTGTATAAGGGGGAGAAGATTAAAGAGGAAGATATAGATGGATATTTACGAAATGGTCATATACATATAGCTTCCACGGAGCAGATTGAAACTTTAAATCAACTTATAACCTCAGAGGAAATATTGGTGGTTATTAAACAGCTAAAAGTGGGAAAGGCTCCAGGTACAGATGGTTTAACAGCTGTTTATTATAAAAACTTACAGAATGAAATGGTGGAGCCTCTGAAGGTGTTATTTAATACTATACAGCAAGGAGGAGAAGTACCCCCAACTTGGAAAACTGCTTTTATCTCTTTGATCCCGAAAGAGAATCAAGATCACACAGACCCTAAAAATTATAGGACAATTTCATTGTTAAACATGGATTATAAAATTTTTGCCAAAATATTAGCTAACAGATTAATGATACTTATGCAACAATTGATCCACCAAGATCAAACTGGTTTTATAGAAGGTAGACAAATGAAGAGTAATGTACGACACATAATTAATTTATTAGAGTATTTGGGGAGGAATAACCAGATACCCGCTGCACTGGTATTCCTGGATGCTGAAAAAGCTTTTGATAGATTGAATTGGAAATTTTTATTAAAATTAATAGAAAAGATGCAGCTTGGAGAATACTTTACACAATCTATTAAGGCAATATATCAAAAACAGACTGCTCAAATAATAATTAATGGTGAACTAACAAATAATTTTAATATAGAGAAAGGAACCAGACAAGGATGTCCCCTATCACCTCTTTTGTTTATTTTGTCTATAGAGATTTTACTTAGTAAAATAAGGGAATCTGAGATAGTTAAAGGTATTAAAATAAGAGGAGAAGAATATAAACTACGAGCGTTTGCGGATGATTTAGTAGTTACTGTAACTCAGCCATATCAATCAATTACAGGCCTGATGGATATTATCAATTCTTATGGACAAGTAGCTGGTCTTAAAATAAATGTAGATAAAACTAAAATAATAGCTAAAAATATGACCAGAAATCAAGAGGAAAAAGTAGAAAGGGTTACGGGATATGAAATAGTCAAAAAGGTCAAATACTTGGGGGTTAACATTATGTCAATAAACACGAAACTTTATCAACAGAATTATGAAATATTATGGCAAAAAATACAGAAAGACTTGGAAAATTGGAAAAAGCTACAGTTGTCCTTGCTGGGCAGGATAGCTGTAGTAAAAATGAATGTCTTACCTAGGTTTTTATTTCTTTTTCAAACAATTCCCATACTTAAAAAGGATGACAACTTGAAAGAGTGGCAAAAGGGTATTAATAAATTTATTTGGGCTGGGAAAAAACCGAGAGTAAATCAGAAAATAATGCAAGACTCACGTGAAAGGGGAGGATTAAAAATGCCTAACTTAAGATTGTATTATGAAGCAGCTACCCTCTCAGCAATTGCGGATTGGATTAACCTGACGGAAGAGAGGTCATTAAATATAGAAGGGTATGGCTTATTTTATGGATGGCATGCTTATTTAGTGTATAATAAAAAAGTAGATAAAACCTTTAAGAGTCATATATTAAGAAATGCTCTATTACGTGTCTGGAAGAAATATCAATGTAAATTAAATGATAAATTACCTATATGGACAGTGCCGAGGCATGCGATAGAGAATATAAATACAGAGCAAAAACTAGATAAGATTACATATAAAGAGTTTCTTTATGTAGAGGGAATGAGGTTACAATTAAAATCAATGGAGCAACTAAAAGAAGAAGGAATAATTAAGTCTTGGTTTCAATATGGGCAATTGCAGGCCAGATGGAAAGAGGATTCAAAAGCAGGTATTTCGCAGCAAGATGACAACTTGATAAATCAAATAAAGAATAAAGGACCAATGCATATAAAGAGATTATATAATGTATTAGTGGAATTAGATTCTGAAACAGAGCTAGTTAACGATTGTATGATTAAATGGGCTCAAAATATTGGTGAACCTATAATGATGGAAACATGGGAGAATATATGGGTTAGAAATGTGAAATTTACACAAGCCCAAAATTTAAGAGAAAACTTTTATAAAATGTTTTATAGATGGCATTTTGACCCAAAGAAACTAGCTTGTATGTATCCAAATTTACAACCTAAATGTTGGAGATGTGAATGTGAAGATGCAACTTATTTTCATGTTTGGTGGTCTTGTAGGAAAATTAAGGCTTTTTGGATTAAAATATGGTGGATTATACAGAATATTTTGAAGAAAAAAATTAAGTTTACACCACAGTTTTTCTTGCTGGGAATAATTATGGACTGTACTGTAATAGAGACTAAACTGATTTTGAACTTGATAACGGCTGCCAGATTGTTGGTAGCACAATATTGGAAGAAAGAAGATATACCTACTATTGAGGAATGGACAATAAAAGTTACACACCTGGCAGAAATGGCAAGAATTTCATCATACTTAAAAGATCATTCAAATGAAAGATATATATTGGAATGGAGTAGATGGACTGATTATATTCAAAAAAAGTATCAGATTAAGAAGATATATATAGTTTAATAATGATATATGGTTAGAATTTTAGAATGGTTTTTATAATAGAATTTATGTTTTGTTAGTATATGTTAGTTTATGGTTATTTGAAGATTATATCCTGTGTTCTTTCTGGGAAGTCGGGGTAGGGGAGGGAGGGGGTTGGGGGGAAGGGGGGGGAATTTAAAAAATTTTGTACTTTGTACTAATAAAACTTTTTCAATAAAAAAAACAACAACAGAGGAAGGGGGGAGCAAAGTTAGGGGGCTCTTGGCGGTCTCCCTTCTTCCTCCTCTTCCCACCCCTCCCCCACCCTGCTTCCTCTAGGTGCCTCTCCACTAACCGGCCTGCAAAGGAGCAAGTTGCCATAATGGGGCGGGGGGGGAAGCGGGTGGAAGAGAGCGAGCGCTTCCCACTCCTCTCTTTCCACACATGGGTTAGCCCTGAGAGAGGGAGAGAGACTCGCTCTGTGAGTCACTCAGCCGCCCTGCTCGAGCCAGAAACTGCTTTTCTGAAGGGAGTTTGTTGCAGTGGCTGGGAGGGGAGAATGATTGACAGCTGGCTGAGCGGGTGGAGAGCTCTGCCGCGCTGAACTGCCCATAAGCGGCGCGGTGACGGTGTCTTGTTGGGGAAGCACCCGAGGTGCTGCTTGCAGCTGCTTTCTGAAGCCACGCCTCTCCCCGCATTGTTGTTTTGAGGCTTGTACGGGGAGTCAGTCCTTCTTGCTAGAAGCCTAGAACCATAAACGGAATGGTGTCCCAGGGCTGCTGCACATGCCACCCCATGACAGGGGACATACCAGCACATGCCAGCACATGACAGGGAACATGCCAGCACATGACAGGAAACTCCCCAGTGCAGCGCAGTTCCGGGATGGCGGAGAGCACAGTCAAGCTCTGCCACCGCTGCTGCTGGGCGCATCCGCGCAGAAGAACTCCCCAGGAAGGGCTCCGTCTATGTGCCCAGACCAGGTGTGCGTGTGTGAGAGGGGGGGAGAAAGAGGAAGAAAGAGGAAAGGAGAGAGAAAAAAGAAAGAGAGAGAGAGAGAAAGAAAAAGAGAAAGAAAGAAAGTAAAAGAAAGAAAGAAAGAAAAGAAGAAGAAAGAGAAAGAAAAAGAAAAGGAGAAAGAAAGAGAAGGAGAGAAAGAAAGGAAAGGAGGGGATGGGAAAGAAAAGGAAAGGAAAGAAGGAAAGGAAAGGAAAAAAGGAAAGGAAGGAAGAAAAGAAAGAGAGAAAGAAAGAGAAAGAAAGAAAGAAAGAAAGAAAGAAAGAAAGAAAGAAAGAAAGAAAGAAAGAAAGAAAGAAAGAAAGAAAGAAAGAAAGAAAGAAAGAAAACTTATGACCACAATTGAGCCCAAAATTTTGGTTGCTAAGCAAGAGTGTTGTTAAGTGAGTTTCACCACATTTTACATGTTGGCCATGCCCACCTAGTCACCTGACCTCAAGCCACACCCACAAAATAAGCCACGGCCACAGAACCTGTAGGGAAAATTTTCACATTTCACCCCTGCCAAAAGTCCCTTCCAACTCTGTTATTCTAATGGAAGATAGAGCAGCATCCAACCTGCCATGCTCCCTCAGAGTCTTGCTTTAGTTGAAATGGAAGAACTTTCATGCCAATCAGCTTTTAAGTAACAGTGGAGACATTCTGGCTCCTTTTGTTGTAACAAAACCATTCCAATAAGACATATGTATACAATTGAATTCTAATGTTATAATTTCCATGGTTTTTACAGAAAGAATTCTGGTTCCTAAAAAACAGCTAAACTTTATGAAAATCTTTATCAAATTAGATTATTTGAATTGGCAGATAGAATTTGTAATATCCAGGCTTCCTAAGCCTAATGGCTTCCAGATTAGTTAATGTCTCAGCTCCCAGAATTGCCATCTAATTGACTGTTTCTACCCATCTGAGGGGCGGTAGATGGAAGATATGCACAATACCTTGTGTTAATTCAAATATTTGTCTGTATATATTGGAAAGCGTTTACCTGCCATTGAACCAGGGGTGATCCTCCTGGTTCAGCCTGGTTCGAGAGGACCAGTAGCAGTCATGTGGCCTGGTTCGCTGAACCGTTAGCGACAGCTGGCTGGCCACGCCCCCGAACCTGTCCCCGTTGCCTCTTGCTCGTCCTGCCTAGCCCAGTTTCTGCTCTGCAGCTTGCCTGCCTGAAGCGCTGCACCCCTGATCTGCCTGCCAGGTAAGCCTGCGAAGTCGTCCCCCATCCCACCCTGCTTTCCCTACTCCATTCCCCCCCCGACATGCTTGCCTGCATTCCACATGACCTTCCCGGTGTCCCTGTGGCCAGCTTGCAAAGGCTGCTTCAGGCCGGCAAGTTGCAGAGCAGAGACTGAGCGGGGCAGGGCGAGCGAGCGGCGACTGGCTGCCCTTCCTCACTGTGGCTGCAAGCCTTCCCTGCACGAATGGTGGAAGTCCAGTACTCTGGTGTACTCATCTGTTTCCCTCTATGACTGGCCTTGGAAAAGCCTGCCCTCAAAATTGCCTGCCTGCAGTCAGAGTTTGGAGCTTGTTAAGAAGGAATGCTCCTCACCCCAGCAACGTTTTTCAGTCTGGGCTGCTTGGAGTAAAAAACATGCAATATTTATTTATTTATTTATTTATTTTGTGACATTTATATACCGCCTCACAGTGCAAGCACTCTCTAAGCGGTTTACACCAGTAAGCAATGTATATTTATATTGCCCCCTACAATCTGGGTCCTCATTTTACCTACCTCGGAAGGATGGAAGGCTGAGTCAACCTTGAGCCGGTGAGATTTGAACCGCTGACCTGCGGATCAGTGTCAGCTAAAGTGGCCTGCAGTACCTGCCTCTAACCGCTGCGCCCCCTCAGCTCTTTATGCTGCTTGGGATCCTTCCTCTCCAAAAGGCACCACCTTTTATATTCTCTTTGCTGCTTCTGCCTTGTTTCATCAGAACAGCCTTTCTTTACTCACGTTCTCCACGCGTGGCTTGCTTCGCCTTTTTTAAAGCAAAAAAACCCACCACCCCCACTTATTTACTCAATTGAAGGAAGAAGGCAGGCAGAACCAGCTGCACACCAATGAGATGGATTGCATTGCAGCCTGCAATCCATCTCTTGTGAGCAACTGATTCTGCCTGCCTTCCTTCAATTGGGTAAGTAATTGTTGTTGTTGTTTTTTTGCTTTAAAAAAATAGTAAAGGGGGGGTGTATTTTCTTGGGGGTTTTTAGGAAAAAATTTTTAGACAGCCATTTAAAATTTAGGAAGTTTTAAATTTAGCTGCTTTTATCCAAAGATATAAATAAAATAAAATATGGAATGTTGTGTGCTTTTGCAATTCTGGTTAGGCAGGGGGTTGGACTAGATGACCTCCAAGGTCCCTTCTTCCAACTCTTTAATCTGTTAAAAATGTTAAATGTGTTAAATCTGTTGCTGGTGCCTTTTTGTGTACTTTTGCATTGTGTGTGAGTCAGTACAGCTGCTTTTGCATGATGTGTGAGCCAGTTGTGTTGTTGTGTGTTGTGTGTTGTGTAAAGTGCAAAAGTTTTTTCCAGCACTTTGTTGCTCTGTGAGGCTCATGCTTGTGGCAGGGGCCATTTTGTGTGCTTTTGCAATGGTCCTTAGGCAGGGGGTTGGACTAGATGACCATGCAAGGTCCCTTCTACCAACTCTGTTAAATGTGTTAAATCTGTTGTAGGTTCCACTGGTGTCCTTTTGCATGGTGTGTGAGTCAGTACAGCTGCTTTTGCATGGTATGTGAGCCAGTTGTGTTGTTGTGTGTTGTGTGTAAAGTGTAAAAGGTTTTTCTTTCAGCTCTTTCTGACGTCGACTTGGCCATGCCCACCTGGTCACCTGACCACCAAGTCACACCCATCTGGTCACATGACCACCAAGCCACACCCACCTGAAGCCATACACACCAGACACCAAGCCACGCCCACAAAATAAGCCACGCCCACAGAACCGGTAGGGAAAATTTTCACATTTCACCCCTGCATTAAACTACTGTTTAATGGTAATCTTCTCTGGATAAAGAACTATTCCTTTCACTCTAAAGAAAATAGTGAACATTATACTAAAATACATATCCAGTTACCAAAATTATATCATATCTAAGGCGCCATTTTTAACATAGTTATATAATTACATCTAATGGTATTCTCAGAATTTTGCAGTATTTTTTTAAAAAGAACATTTTTGTCTTACTATGAATGGTTACACATATATATTTATTATTGTACAAAAAGCCCAGTATAATTACTTTATATAGTGCCTTTTAAAATCTGAAGGACAGAGAAAAATGACCTTTTTGAATGTTATAAAATTGTTTCTGAGGCAATTAAAGGAGATGGGAGAATAAAATTCTGAGAAAGTTTTCTGTAAAAAAAAAAGACCAACTAAGAGAAATTCAAACTCTTTAGCTGTTATGGAATATCTGATACATATATAAGATATGTATCATTTATAGTTTCATAAACGTGGTGGGATTCAGCCATTTCGCACCGGTTCAATAGAACTAGTAGCTAACTGTTTGTGCAGTTGGGCGAAACGGATGAATAGCGAGCCTCACTACCTATTATAAGTCCTATTATAAGCCTCCAAGCAGGATCCTTGGGAACAGGACCTTCCTGCTCTCACCTTGGCCCAGGGTGTCATCAGAAGGCCTGGGCACAGCTGGCCTTTCCTCACCACACCCAGCCACGCCTCGCCCCTCCCCTCCCAGCCCCACCTCTCCTCGCTGCACTCAGGCCTTCTGACAAGGCCCTGGGCCAAAGCCAGCTGCCCATTAACCCTGCCTCCAAGGACTTCCACTCATCCAGCCACCCAGCTGCGCTGGATGTCCAGCTGTGTCCAGGGCTTCCGATGACGCCCTGGGCCAAGGTCAGTGCGGAGCCCACGGCGTGGTCCCAAGGACCCTGGGACAAGCAGAGCTTGCCCGGGCACGTCACGCCTGCTTCTAAGGGGAAGAGGGAGAAAAGGACAGAGGAAATTAGGCACCGCAGAGAATCCTTAGCCACCTCCATGGTGCTCCTGCACACCGTGGAGCTGACTTACCTGGGTGCTTCAGTGTGGGGCCCGCTGGAGGAGGTGTGGGCAGTCCTAGCAAACCAGTACCTGGTGCTCGAACTGCTGGAGATCCTGAGAGTGGGCAGCCTCTACGAGCTGTGGTTCATCTTTCAGGGGAAGATTCAGCTGGGGCCGGACTACTCCAGGCTCTTCCTGAACACCTACGAGGACAAAGGTGAGAGCAGGTAGGTCCTGTTCCCAAGGATCCTGTTGGAGGCTTGTAATAGGACTGGTGAGAACTCTACCTTGAATACTGTTCAGGAAAGAAAGGCAGAATGCACATCTAGGGAGTTATTCTAACCAAGGCCACCATATCATAATCATCATGCAGATAAATATCCATTTCTTTAAGAAAAAGTATGCCCTGTTCCAAAATAGAATGAAATGAGTTTCAGTGACAATGCATTCAGCTAGTTGACCAAGATTATTATCTGTTTTTAAATTATAAAGGGTATTAAGTAACACTTCTATGATCAGCTGATACTGCCTGGAGTTTCCCAAGACCTTTTATAAGCTACTGCAGTGTTGGCCAATTCTTTTTTATTCCTGAGGGAAAAAGATACAGAATGGGACAATGAGGCAGCTTGATTATACAGACCTTGAATTTATTTTTATTTTATTTTTTAATATGTCTTTATTTATTTTTCGCATTTTGCATTTCACAACAATTTTTAAGCAGATCTACAGACTTTTATATACATTATTACTGTATTTATACAATGTATACATTATCTTACAATACTTTCTAATTCTACATCGTCATCCTACATGTTCTCTTCAACTTTCTATCATCAATCCATTTGTACCACTTTTCCCATGTTTCGTAGTAATCTGAGTCTTTTTGCCCTCTAAGTTCTATGGTTCATTTGTCCATTTCTGCGCAATCAAATATTTTCTTAATTATCAAGCTTTCAATGGGTGTATTGGGGTTCCTCCAGCATTGTGCATATGCAATCCTAGCAGCTGTTGTAATGTGTAAAATCAGATACTTGATGCTTTTTTCATATTGCCTTTTGAATATTCCCAATAAAAGGAGTTCTGGGGTAAATTCTACTGTTGTTCCTATTATTTCTTGTAACCAATTGTGTATCTTTGTCCAATATTTCTTCACTTCGGGACACGACCACCATGTGTGAAAGAAGGTGCCTTGCTCTTTTTTGCATTGTCAACAAATTGAATTTAAATTAGTGTTAGGACTCTGTTCAAACAATTGGGTTTGCTAATATATGAACAAGCCACAGGTCAATGTTTGTGTGTATATTGCTTTAAATGCATTGTAGGCTGATTACTATAAAAGGAAGGAAGAGAGCATGCTCGTTCAGTGTGTGTGTCTGGAGTGCTCTGTTGATTTCCTGCTGATACTGACTCTCTCTGCTGATTGTCTCTGCTGCTTCACTGTTGAGTAATTGACTTAGTGTCTGTGTAAAAGTACTGTGAAGAGCTTCTGTGTAAAGCGTAACTATCTGTGATAGTGTAGATTTATTTGTTAGCTGTAATCTTTGTTTGCTAGTTAAAACTAAGATAGGCAAGAAGAAGATTCTTCGTATTGACTGACTTACCATGTATAACTTGGACTTCCTATTTGAACTTTGCTACTACTTTAAGTAAACTATTTGTATATACTTAAAGGTATCTGTTTATTGACTGAATCATAGCAACTCATATCAAACTGCAACAACACATTTCGCTGTGCATGTGCTCAACAGCACAATAACTCCTTAACAATTAGGATATATTTTCGCTAATCTTACAGGGGTCAAGTGCCAGCGATAAAACATTTTGTAATCATTTTCTTTATAGGATGCCGGTTTTATTATTTTATCATTTCTATTCCAAATTTGTTCCAAATTTGTTCCCAGTCAGCCAAGTGCATGTTGTGTCCCACATTTTTCACCCACGCTATCATTGTCCCTTTTACTATGTCTTCAGCCCTATCAAATTGTAACATAATTGTATATTTTGGAAATAATTTTGTCTTCTGGGCCCGTCAAAAGTTTGTCTAATTGTTGAGTTTCTATTTCGATTCCAATTTCTTCACTATATTTTTTGTATCTTGATTGGAGTTGAAGATAAGGCCACCAGTAATTATACCTTGCTTTTCCAAATCGTCTCTGCTTTTTAATTTCCCAAATCCATCCAAAATATCTTTGTATTTAACCATTCTAGTTGTATCAATCATGTTTTGGTAGATCATCGCCTCCATGGTGGACAGCCAATTAGGAATTTTCAAGTAATGTTTTTTCTCACCTCTTGCCATATTTGCACCAATGAATCTCTAATAATATGTCTATGGAAATATTGTTGTGGTTTATTTTCTTTATCCCATAGAAATGCATGCCATCCCTTCTGTAGGTCATTTATTTATTTATTATTTGGTTCTTCTATGCTGCGCTACTCCCGAGGGACTCAGGGCGGTGTACAACATTGTGGAAGAACACTATACAATAAATAACAGTTAAAAACAGAGTTAAAAAATTAAAAAATTAAAATCTTCACCACCAAACATACCAGGGGAGAGCTCAGATGGGGCTAGTCTCAACCCCCTGCCTGCAGGAAGAGCCATGTCTTGATGGCTTTTCGGAAGGCCAGCAGGGTGGGGATAGTTCAGATCTCTGGGGAGAGTTGGTTCCAGAGCACGGGCCCCCCCACAGAGAAGGCCCTCCCCCTAGGGCCCGCCAGCCGGCATTGCTTGGCTGACGGAACCAGCCAGGAGGGGCACGGGTCCAATAAACAGGTGGAAGTACTCATTGCACCCACGGCTATGTCCACATCTTCCGGAGAAACAGGCCCAAACTCCTCCCACAATGATGGACTAAGACTTGCCCCTGCCAACTCAGTGGACTCTGCCCAGCCGGAGTCCAAATTCGATCGGATCTGAGCGACTTTATCCAACAGAAACTGCGCAAAATCCTCAGCTCTGCCTTGCAAGTGTTCCTCGCTCCCCCCTTTGGCAAGGAGGGAGCGAGTCACCCTAAACAAGGCGGCTGGGCGAGAATCTGTGGACGCAATAAGGGCGGAAAAATGAGACCACTTTGCCGCCCCGATCGCCACTAAATAAGACTTGATGTAAATTCTTAATAGTGTTCGATCAGACTCGGTTTTACTGGCTCTCTAGCGACGCTCCAGACGTCTCTTGTGGCGTTTCATCTCCCGGAGCTCCTCGATAAACCAGGGGGCTTTCCGGGATCCACTGCCACGGAGAGGTCGCAAAGGCGCAACCCGGTCTAATGCCCCTGATGCTGCGGTGTTCCAGGCAGCCACCAGGGAATCAGCCGAATTGTGTACCAGGGTTTCAGGTATTTCCCCAAGTTCCCTCTGGAATCCTTCTGGCTCCATTAGGCGCCTGGGGCGGAACCACCTAGTCGGTCCCGCCTCCCTGCGGGGGAGGAATGGGGCTGCGAAACCCAACCTCAGTAGGAAATGATCTGACCATGACAGTGGGGTGATGGCTATGTCCCTTATCTTCAGATCATCTCTCCACTGCCCCGAAAGAAACACTAGGTCGAGCGTGTGGCCTCCTTCATGAGTCGGACCCTGGATTACTTGGGTCAGGTCCATGGTTGTCATGGAATCCATGAACTCTTGAGCTACCCCCGAGGTTTTGCCAGCAGAAGGCAGGTTAAAGTCCCCCAGCACCATAAGCCTGGGGAACTCAACCGCCAAGCCGGCTACTGCCTCGAGCAGCTCGGGCAGGGCCTTACTAACGTAGCTGGGAGGCAGGTACACTAAGAAAAGGCCCACCTGAACCCCTAAGTCCAACTTCAGAAGGAGCGTCTCACACCCAACAATCTCCGGGGCAGGGATCCTACGAGGATGCAGACTTTGGAGCGTTATCATTGCCACTCCTCCCCCCTTCCCTGGGGTCGAGAATGATGTTGCACTGAGAACCCATCTGGGCATATCTCGGAGAGAGCTACTCCCCCCTCCTGGCCCAGCCAGGTCTCAGTGATACATACCAGGTCTGCCCCCTCTTCTGTGATTAAATCACATATCAGGGGGGCTTTGTTGATGATTGACCTGGCATTCAGCAACAGCATCCTGAGCCCAGGGCCCTGAAAACCCTGGTTGCCAGGAACTCGGGTTGAGCAAGATGTAACCACGTTGGAGGGGCCAGAACAAGGGATCGCTTGTAAGCAGCGAGGTCTTATTCCCCGAGAGCGGCCCACCCCTCTGCTCCTGCCATATCTGCCTCTTCCCATTATGACCGAGATGTTTCGGCTCTTGTCCCCTCCAGAGACCCCCTCCCTTCCCCCGCTGGTCCCCCTCCCTCCCTGCAGGCCATGCATACCATTCTCACTAGGCAGTGAGCCCCCCCCCGCCGCCCCCGCTGAGCCCCGCCCCCCCGCTCCTGTTTCCACACTCAGCAGGGGGGGACGGAATCCCAGTCCCTGGCTCTTCCATTACTTCACATTCATTCTAACTACTCATACACCCCTCTCAATCGTCTTGATACTCAATCACACCCATACCACACATCAGAGGAGGAGAATACAATTTAGTAGTTTTTTGGGGGAAAGATGTAGGTTTCCCGGCCAGGGTGGCGTCATAAGACGGAGCAATTCTCATGGGAGAAGATGTAGGTCTCCCAACAGGCTGATATTGGTGATCCCAGAGTCTCTCACCCCCAAAAAGATAATTTCCCCCATTTCTCAGTCCCTGTAACAACAAGCAGAGAAGGCCACAAATCCTCTTTACCTCCTCCTCAGTCACCATAGTTGTAATAATGGCAGGGGTTTTGCTCTTATGACTTGATCTTATTGTCTCATTTTCTCCTGTTTCTGTTTCTCCGCTTTTCCCCCTTCCCCTCATTGCTGGAAGATAATAGCTATAATGGCGACAGCAATAAAAGCGGCCGCAGTTGGATCCATAAATAGGCCTCCAGGGGGGGAAGGGCGAAGTCACGCCGATCGAAATGGACCTCGCAACCGTAATAGTGTTCCAAGGAGAAAGACGTCTCCACACTGGAATGGTGGGAAGAGAGGGGATTGTGCACAGGGGAGCGAAAGTCACCTGGGTGTCAGGCCAAATTAATCCAGCGGGAAGCAAGAAACATCCGGCGACTCGGAGGCCGTCAGCAGCAGCCACCATGCAGCAACGGCACAAACAGCCCCGTAGATCTAAAACAGGCCGGTACTTGGCTGTTTCTGCTTTCAATGTTCCGTTGTTCCAGTAAGCTTGCCGATGTTACAATCCCCTTTGTTCTTGTTGTTATACAAGCCTGGAAGCAAAAAAACTCCTCCGGCAAAGTTGCAATTCTCCGCTACCTTAATAGTTAGTAAAAAGAATTTCCACAGCGGTACGACCAATACTGCAGTAAAGATGGCGCTTCCTGCTTTGGTTTCAGCGTTCGGAGCTTCTGAGTTACAGAAGTCCCCCAATCTCGAATCGGGTAGTTATAAATTTACCACGTTGTTCCCTGGGGGGGCTTCCTCTTTCCTCCGCTCCCTCTTAGATGGAAAAATCTTGAGCTGAACCTCTGAAATTCAGTTAAATTCAAGTTCAGGAGACCGGAGCTCTGTCTCCCTCACCCTGTCCGCTGTGGCTCCTCCTCCTCCTTCAATGTCAATGCCTTTCAATGTCAATAACCGTCTATTCCTCAAATTGATCCAATCTCTAAGCCAAACCAACAGTACTGCTTTATAATATAGTCTCCAGAATTACCGTATTTTTCGGAGTATAAGATGCACCTTTTTACCCCCCCAAAATAGGGTGAAAACTTGGGTGCGTCTTATACACCAAATGCAGCCCCACCCACCCACCCCCACCCTTTGGCCTCTGTCTTCCAGCAATTTACCTGCTTGCAGCAAAGAGGGAAGAGCCTGTAAAGCCAAGCAAGTCAGTAGCAGCTTCCCGACCTACAGCTGATTAGGTTTGCCACGTGGAAAAACGAAAGTGAAACTAGCTGCAAAGAGGCAAATAGCTGGGAGAGACACGAAGATTTTTATTTTCTGCTGGATGCAAGGGGATAAGTGAATAACTATAAATGTCTGTAGAATGTTCAAATTATTACACCTATTTTTTAAAGATTGCTTTATTATTGTTCTAGCCAGGTGTCTCCAACCTTGGCAATTTTAAGACTTGTGGACTTCAACTCCCAGAATTCCACAGCCAGCTTTGTTAGCTTTGCTGGCTGTGGAATTCTGGGAGTTGAAGTCCACAAGTCTTAAAGTTGCCAAGGTTGGAGACCTCTAGACAACTTAACAAAATAAAGAAGCTTTTCAAAATAAATGCTTGCTCTGAAGAGGTCCAGTGCTATTGTATCTTCTTTTAAATAATAGAGAATAATGTATACTTCCAGAAATTTTAATTAATTTTAACAGCTCTGTACAAGTATAGTCTGAAATGTAACAGTGTCCTGTTTAGTATTAGAGTTAAATCCTGACTTACCTTGGAGTAGATCTATTTAAATAATTGGGAGGAGTTAGTGTAACTACATTTAAGAAAACTTTCTGGCATAATGTACATTTCTCCAATTCTTTGCTATTTCTATGGGTCAGGCACACATGCACAGAAATACACAGCAAACAGTGTATATCATCTGTGCTGTTTGCTGTTTGGCAAATTGCTTGGAGGCAGAGGCCTTTTTTCCTTGTTTTCCTCCCCCAAAACTAAGGTGCATTTTATACTCCAGTGCGTCTTATACTCCGAAAAATATGGTAATTTGATTTTCGGCTTTTTGCTTTGCCATATAAATTTCAAAATAATTTTATTCAAGTCAATAAAAAAATTTATCCAATTTTATAGGTATAGTTTGAAAGAAGTGTAATAATTTTGGTAAAATATTCATTTTTATGGCTGCTATCCGACCCAGTAAAGATAATTGCAGCGTTCCCCACCTTTCTAAATCAATTTTTATTTGTTGCACTAATTTCATATAATTATTTCCCTTAATTGAAGAGCATCTTCAAGCATCTTCAAGAGCATCTAAGTATTTAATTTTTTTAGTGATTTGTAGTCCCAAATGTTCTTCTAAGTTTTTCTTCTGATTTAATGTCATATTCTTATTTGGTTTTTTATTTGTTGATTCTGAGGCCTGCCACCTCCCCGTACTTTTCTATTTCCTTCATTAATATTGGTCCTGTCTCTTGTGGATCTTCCAAAAAGAATACTAAGTCATCGGCAAAGGCCTGTATTTTATACTCTTCTTTTCTAATTTTGGTACCTTTAATGCTTGAATTGGATCTAATTTTGTTCAATAATATTTCTAAAGTCAAGATAAAAAGCAGAGGTGACAATAGACATCCCTGCCGGACTCCTTTTATTATCTGGAATGGCCTAGTAGTATCCCCGTTTATTATTACCTTGGCTTTCTGGGAAGTGTATATTGTTTCTATCATCTGTTCAAATTTTTCTCTGAATTTCATTTTTTTAATTTGCCAAATCATATATTGCCAATTTACATTGTCAAACACCTTTTGCGCATCCAGGAAAACAAGTGCAGCTTGCTTTTCTGAATGTGCCTCATAATACTCTAACATGTTTAATACAATTCTTGTATTGGTTCTAATTTGTCTTGTTGGGAGAAAGCCATTTTGATCCGAATGTATAATTTTATTTAATATTCTCTTTGTTCTTTCTGCCATAATGTGCATTAAAATTTTATAGTCGGTGTTCAACAATGAAATTGGCCTATAGTTATGAATTTGATTTGCATCGGCACCTTCTTTCACAATCATGGTAATGTACGCTTCCCTCAACGAGTCTGGTATTTTGGCTTTCGATAGAACTTTGTTATACAAATCTAATAATAGTAATTCCAGTGGTTCTCCTATATTTTTGTAGAATTCCTCCGGAAGGCCATCTGGTCCAGGAGATTTGTTATTTTTTTGCTTTTTGATCGCATCTTTTAATTCCATCAGTGTTATTTCTCTGTAACATTATTTTGTCTTCATCATCTAATGGCGGCATACTTCCTCCCTTTAGATATTTATCTATTTTATCTGTTTCTATCTTATCTTGTTTGTATAAATTTCCAAAATATTCTGAAGCAATTTCCTTTAATTTTTCTTCATTATTTTGTAGCTTCCCTGTCCCATCTTGTAGTTGATATATTATCCTATTCTCCTTCTCTTTTCTGAGTTTGTATGCCAGCCACCTATTGGGTTTATTTGCATTTTCGAAGAATGATTGCTTCATAAATCTAATATTTTTAACATGTTCTAATTGTTCTATCATATTTAATTTATGTTTAGATAAAATTAACGTCTTGTTTATTTGTTCATCTCCTGGTTTGTTTCGAAAAAAAATTTCTAATTGTTTTATTTCATCCAATACTCTATTATGTTGTTGCCATTTTTCTTTGTTTTTCTTTACCATATATGCTATTGTGATCCCTCTGGTATAGGCCTTCAAAGTATCTCATAGATGACCTGGTCTGGACAGGACCAGGTCAGAAACCACCCTGGAGGGATGGTGAAGAAGAGGATGCTTGCTGGCGGACTGGGAGGGGGCTGCAAACCCCCCAGGGAGCCAGCTCTGTCCTTGATCGGTGGCAACCGGAAGACGGCTTTTAAATGCCGTCCTAGTCTCGGTGGTCACAACGAAAGGATTTAAGTACGGCGATCTGAAGTCATCTGGGAAGGAAAATAAATGTTTTGCACTGGAGATGTTAGAGAAATATAAGAAGACAAAGATTGGTGAGTGATATTGCCAGGAAAAATTTAAAAGGAGCATTGAAATATTAGAAAGGGGACAAAAGGACTGGAAAATTAAGAAGCGGCTGTTAAAGAGCTGGATACAATAGAGCAACAAAATTAAAAGGATTTGCAACTAAAAGCTCATTTATTAAAGATTTGGAATTTTATTTTAAAGACTTGGTAAAGATTTAAGAACTTTGCAAAGTAAATTTCAAGAAATAATTTGAAAATTGGAACTGATTAAACAGAAAAATTAAAATAGAAAAAGTAACGAGAAACTAAAGTGGAGATGCCATCTGGTGGTTGGAAGAACTACTGATGTGGTGAAATACACTTATGATTGTTTGGACAGCTGGTGACCTTGATCAAGGAAAACATCTGTGTAAGTTGAGTAAATTGAAAGTAGACTGCAAAACTTTGTTTGGACTGATTTGGATAAGAAGGAACATGAATAGATATCAAATAGCAAAAGAACAGAAACAACTAGCTTTGTTTTGTCTCTCTTTTTAACTACTAAAATAAAACTCTGTAAATTATAATAGGCTGTGAAACACACTTTGTCAGCAGCTGTACATGGAAATTAGTGACTGTTGGGAACTGGTGGCATCTTTGAATGAACTTTGATTAAAAGATTGAACCTATTTAAGCTTTGGATTTAAAAGCTAAGAACTGGGACTGAGATTGTTAAAATATGGAGAGAACTGATCTCTGAATCTGAGACATGGAGATTAGTGAATACTGAGAATTGATGGCATTTTTGAACGAATTTTGATTAAAGATTGAAATTTGACTAAAGATTGAATCTACTTAAGCTTTGGACTTAACTGAAATCTGAGATTTCTTTGAATGAATTTTGACTAAAGATTGAATCTATCTAAGTTTTGGATTTAAGAACTGAGACCTTAAAGATGGAGAGAATGGACTATGAAGAATTGGTTGAATTTATGAAGGACCTTTTTGAAAACTTTAGAAGAACTGTATTTGGAGCATTTGAGACAGGAAAAAATGAAGTACAAATGGAAGAAAAAATGGATAAGAGAACAGAAGAAGAAAAGAAGAGTGATGAAGATATTATAAATGATGATGAAAAGTAATAATATTGAAAATGCAATGCTGATTAATGATTATGTTAATGATAATTATTCCACTGGGTTTAACAATGAAAATAGAGATATAGATAACAGTTACAATGATAATAGAGATGATATTAAGAATAACTATGTTCACATTGATGATAAGGATTTTGAGATACATAAAACGGAAAAAAGAATGGAGAAAATTAGATATACACAGTAAGTAAATTTAAGAGGGAGGAAAAGAGTGTGGGGAAAGAGAACTTATTGGTATAAAATTAATAGAAAGAGGAAAATAATTTAATCAGATGGGGTGGAGGAAATATATATACTGTATATATGAATATATATATGAATTAGTCAAGAAATTAAAAGGGAATAGATGATGACATTGAAATATTATGGAAATGTTTTTTTCTTCTTATTTAGAGTTATTATTTTATTAAGAGTTGAAAAAAAATATGTCCCTTTATATATAGATTAATATTGTTTAATGAATTAAAAGATTTGATATTTTAGATAAAATAATGTTAATCAATATGAGAAGTATGAATGATAAATATGAATATTAGAGCTTAAAAGATATGATTGTCTACTCTTTTTTTTTACATATGAAATTTGTTCAAATGAAAAATTTTAAAAGGGAAAAATGTATTATTTTAAGAGTTGAATACCTAAATTGAATAACTCAGAAAGAATGTTGATGATTAGTAAGCGAAAAAGCATATTATGATTGTGTATCATTATTTTTAGACATGAGATATGTTAAAATGTAAAATTTAAAAACCATACATTTCAAGTGGTAAATGTTTAATCTGAGTGTAAATAACCAAACAAGAAATTTTATGACTAAGATAAGAAATCGGAATGTATAATTGGGCACTTAGTTCGTGATAAAATACAGGGGGGAAAAACATAAACAATGAATAAAGAGACAAAAAAGTGGAGGAAGCAATTTGGCCTAAAATTAAGAAGTAGGAGAATAATGACTAATTTGGAAACTAATTAACAGCGAAGAATTTAGGAGTAGAATTGAAAAAATAATTGGTGATTATCCCAGATGACAAAATTAGATTTTCTTTCTTTCTTTTTTTTTTGTGTGGAGGTAAGATAAAGTTAGCAGTATATACCTAGAAACAAAGTATTATATATAAAGAAATGATATAAAAATAAATAATTTTTATACCATTTTTCCCAGATATTGTAGTAATCAGAATCACTTTGGCCCCTTAAGTACATTGTTAATCTTTCCATTTCTGCACACTCAAATGGATTAAATTAAGAAGGGAAGAAAAGAAACAGTGAAATTATAGACTGTAAAATGTAAATATGTAAATTAAATTATATGTGCAATTAAGATAAGCGATATAGAATCTAACTGTAATAAGAAATATGTGAAAATGAAAATACTGTGTATGATTGTAGAAATGCTTTAGGAAATATGGAAATTGTTTAAAATAACAATTTCCATATTTCCTAAAGCATTTCTACAATCATACAAATGAAAAATGTTGAAAATCAATAAAATTTAATTAAAAAAATAAAAATAAATAATTTTTTTCTTAGAAGGGATATGAAGAGTCTAAACTGGAGATTGTATCATCAGTCTGTTAAACATAAGAGAATAAAAGAGTACTCAGGGGAAGGCTAAGAGGGTGTAAGAGGAAATAGAAGGGGAGGAAGAGGAGGAGTAGAGAGAGTAGAGGAGGAGTGAAGGAGTAAGAAAGTAAGAGGAGATGATGGTGGTAGAGAGGGGGAGTGCAACGGGGGGAAAGCAGAATAGACTAATGATTGATGATATCAGTGTATGTATAAGATATTGACTTTTGAATGATGGAGTATAAATATAAAACTGTGTGTTTTATTGTAATAATTTAAGGTATACCGTATTTTTCGGAGTATAAGATGCACCGAAGTATAAGACACACCTTAGTTTTGGGGGAGGGAAACAAGGAAAAAAGGCCTCTGCCTCCAAGCAATTTGCCAAACAGCAAACAGCACAGATGATATACACTGTTTGCTGTGTATTTCTGTGCATGTGTGCTTGACCCATAGAAATAGCAAAGAATTGGAGAAATGTACATTATGCCAGAAAGTTTTCTTAAATGTAGTCACACTAACTGTTCCCAATTATTTAAATAGATCTACGCCAAGGTAACTAAACTCTAATACTAAACAGGACACTGTTACATTTCAGACTATACTTGTACAGAGCTGTTAAAATTAATTAAAATTTCTGGAAGTATACATTATTCTCTATTATTTAAAAGAAGATACCATAGCACTGGGCCTCTTCAGAGCAGGCATTTATTTTAAAAAGCTTCTATATTTTGGCTGTGGAATTCTGGGAGTTGAAGTCCACAAGTCTTAAAGTGGCCAAGGTTGGAGATCCCTGTAAATCTAGACAACCTAGATTTACAGGGATCTCCAACCTTGGCCACTTTAAGACTTGTGGACTTCAACTCCCAGAATTCCACAGCCAGCAAAGCTAACAAAGCTGGCTGTGGAATTCTGGGAATTGAAGTACACAAATCTTAAAATTGCCCCTGGCTCTAGAACAATAATAAAGCAGTCTTTAAAAAATAAGTCTAATAATTTGAACATTCTACAGACATTTATAGTTATTCACTTACCCCCTTCCATCCAGTTCAGCAAAAAATAAAAATCTGTGTGTCTCTCCTAGCTATTTGCCTTTGCAATTTCAGTTTCACTTTCATTTTCCCACGTGGCAAATCAGCTGTAGATCGGGAAGTGCTAGTGACTTGCTTGGCTTTATAGGCTCTTTGCTGCAAACAGGTAAATTGCTGAAAGACAGAGGCCAAAGCGTGGGGGTGGCTGGGTGGGTGGGGCTGCATTCGGTGTATAAGATGCACCCAAGTTTTCACCCTCTTTTGGGGGGTAAAAAGGTGCGTCTTATACTCTGAAAAATACGGTATGTTTATTGAACTGTAAAAGTGGTGGAGGAAAAAATGAAAAACTTTTTCAAAAAAAGTATTCCATAGCTTTTGCAACGTGGTGGGTCGTTTTTTATTCTCTTTAAGAAATAGAGTTAGTTCTTTTTCAATCATTTGTAAATATTTGTTGTCTTGTAATATTTGTGTGTTTAATGTCCATCTCCTAGCTCTCTTTTTTTCACCTCTCCATATTATCACAAGGGGATTGTGGTCTGCCCAGATGTTTGGGGTGATCTCTACTCTATGTTTTTACTCAGTTCACCGTTTGCCCATACCATATCTATCCTTGAATATGACTTGTGCGGATTAGAATAGAAAGAAAACTGTTTTTCTTTGGGGTGTAATGTTCTCCACATGTCTATTAAATTTAGTTCTTCTGCCATTTCAAAAAATGTTTTTGGTAATGTGGTTCTTTTTGTTTGTTTCCCCTTATCACTAATGTAATCTTTTTAAAAATCTATTATTCCATTATAGTCACCCACTATGCATACCTTTTTATAACCTGTCATTATTATTTTTCCATGGGTTCTCCTATAAAATTCTTTTTGGTTTTTATTGGGGGCGTATATATTTACCAAGAGCATTATAAAGTTACCTATCTTAATTTCAAGCATTAACAACCTTCCTTTGGGATCTACATAAATTTCCTTGGTCTTTATTTCTTTTTTAGTATATATTACTACTACTCTTTTTTTCCCCTCTGCTAGCGATGCATGGAGTTCGCCCAGTTTTTGGCATTCTAGATACTTTTGGTCTTTCTTTTTAATGTGTGTTTCTTGAAGACATATAATGTCTGCTTTTTGATTAATTAATTTCGTAAATATTTTCCTTCTTTTCCCTGCATTATTTAATCCTTTCACATTTATTGATATCAATTTGGTTTCTTTCTGCATTTCCCTAACTCCTTATAGGTATTTAGTTTTTGTTTGTTTTTGTGGCTCTCTGTGTTCTAGTTTTAATTAGGTGGTGGCATTTGGCATAATTTGTTTGAACACGGTATACCTCATCTAGCTTGTTTATTATTTCCTGTCTATCTTTCTGGAGAGTTTCCGCTATCATTTCCACCATTAATCCTCCCAAGTCTTCTTCCTTTGTCTCCATCACATTCTGAAACTGTAAGTAATAAGAGGATCGGTCCATTTCCAGATTTATTAGGGAATTTTCTAGTTCTTTGTTGGCTATTGTTATTTTTTGGTCCATCCGTTCTAATTTTTTCTCAGTTTGCTCAGCCTTTGTCCCCACCAGTTTTATATGCTGTTCATTTTTTTTATTGCCCCTTGTATCAATTCCATCCTGTTGTCTAATTTCTGAATATCTGACTTCAGCTCTGCATGATTTTGTGATATTACCTCCTGTAATTTCAGCATGGTTTCTTGCATCATTGTGAGTGTAATGTTTATTGTCTGTATCACTGATGTGCCACCTATTTTTTCAGCAGTCAGCATCTCCTCTATTGAACGCTAGCTAGCAGGGGAGGCTGCTGCTACTGTAGGGTTAGTTGTTGTTGTAGTGACAATGTTGTTGTCAATGTTGTTGTAGTGAGAGTTGTCATTTCCATTATTATTTTGTTTTGTTCCCCTAAAATTTTATATATCCTTCCCCAAATTACCATCCAATATTTTTTGTATTTCCCCTTTTCTAGGGTTACTTCCTCTATGTCTATAAACTTAATTAATGACAATATGTAACTTCACTAATAGATATAGATAGAATTGAGTATACCTTAGCTTTTATAGATCTTATTACTAAATAGCTTGATTTTAAGTCCTCTATTAACAATCTATCAATACTAATAAACTTATTTTCCAGAAGTTGTTCTAGCTTATGAAACTTAATCAATATATCCTGTAAAATATTCAATAATAATAATAATATACTAATAATACATAATATATAATAATAAATATCAGCTATAATATACTTAATCCCTGTAATGTATTTATCTATATTGTATTGTGAATATTATAAGTAAATATTAATTCATTTGATATATTTTATACAGAATCAGTTATGTTATTATGTCTATGAATTAGCTTTAAAGTATATAAATAAACGCAATGCTCAAATAATATTTTAATATTTTAAGTAACAGATCAAATAAGTAGAAAGAAGGAAAAGAAGGAATAATATAAGAAAGAGAAGGAAAAAAGGAGGAAGAGTAAATACTTCACCTTAATAAGCAATAGTTCCACAGCAATCTAGTTTATATTCTAACAATTCAACATTTACTTGTTCATATATTAACTTTAGATTACTTTTCCACAAATACAGGCTTCAAATTCCAGGCTTCAAATTCAAATACAGGCTTCAAATTCCAAGGTCTTTCCAAGTTCGTATTATTACAGTCTTACTTTCAATATTGCCTCTGGCAAATTTGCTCAGTCATCTGCCACTTTCGACACCTTTTATTTCCATCTTCTCTTTCTAATTTTGTAATGTTTGCTACTTTGTTCATTCTAAATTACCGCCTTCTATTAGTCCTGGATTTAAGTCCATACCTACAGACAAGTTTCTTTCTTTTTATTCTTCTCTAGTAACCTTCTCCCATATGAACTTTAAACTCTTCGATCTTTTTATTTAAATCACCAGCCTCTCGTTTCCAGTCAACTCACTGACTAGTTAGCATGTGTTTTGCTTCATTCCCCTTCGAAAGTGTCGTTCCCCGTCTCTCTCTTCTCGCACATTCACTGTCAGTTTCTTATTCTATTCAGATCTTTTCTTATATTTAATCTTGATCTTGATCTCAGCAGTTCCTTTTCTTTTAACAATTTCCAGCTCTTACTTACAATCGCCGCTAAGTTCTGCCCAGAGCCATGAAAGTTTAGACCACTCGCTTGATGATTCTCTCTGCGGCAAATATGGGAGTCCTCTCTTTTAAGTCAGGCGTAGACTGCAGGAATAATTCTGCTTCCAAATCTCTTGTGGCTCATTATGGCTTCGGGTCCGCCATGTTATAATAACATGATCGGACACTTTCACGCTGGATTAGAGAGGGTGTCCTTTGCCCCAGCGGGCGGTTGCCTCCACCACGCTGTCGCTCAGGATGCCCTTCTTTTCCATCAAGTCCTCCAAACTTTCTGTGCCCCGAAATGTCTCCAGATGCAAAATAAAGCAGATTCAAAGGACAGAGATCGTCATTCTCCTCCTGCACCTCCCAACGTCACCACTGGAAGTCCATACAGACCCTGAATTTAATGAATGTGTGGTCCAGCCAGCTGTATTGCTTCTGCTGTGAAGCATCCAATTTAGAACATAGAGAACATAGAATAATACAGTTGGAAGGGACCTTAGAGGTCTTCTAGTCCAACTCCCTGCTCGAGCAGGAGACCCTATATCAGTGATAGCGAACCTTTTTTTATTCAAGTGCCAAAAGGGTGCGCGTGTGCGCGACAGCGTGCGTGCACGTGGCCACATCCATAATGCAATGCCCTCCCCCATTCATGTGCATGACCCCCGCACTGGCTCCCCATGCATGCACACAAATCCCCCCCACGCTGCCCCCCACGCATGTGCATAGGCCTCTCAAAGCCTCTGGACTTCCAGTAGGCCTGTTGGGCTGTTTTTCGCCATCCCCAGGGTTTAGGAAAACCTCCTGAAGCCTGAGGAGAGTGAAAAATGGCCAAACAGGCCAACCAGAAGTTTGGAAACGAACTTCCGGTTGGCCCGTTGGCCCATTTTCCACCATCCCCAGGCTTCAGGAGGCTTTCCTGAACTCTGAGGAGAGCGAAAATGGCCGAAAAGAAGGCCGAAAACAGCTAGCCAGGGCGCGCATGCGCACTGAAGCTGACATAGGGCAACGCCTCCTGTGCCCTCAGATATGGCACGTGTGCCATAGGTTCACCATCACTGCCCTATATCATTTCAGACAAATAGTTATCCCATCTCTTTTTTAAAGCCTCTAGTGATGGAGCACCCACAACTTCTGAAGGCAAGCTATTCCATTGGTTGATTGCTCTCACCCTTAGGAAATTTCCCCTAGGTTGCTTCTCTCTTTGGTTAGTTTCCATCCATTGTTTTTTGTGTCTTTGGTGCTTTGGAAAATAGATTGACCCCCTCATTTTTGTAGGAGCGCCTCAAATATTGGAACAGTGCTATTTTATTGTGCTATTTTATTGTGAGTTGGGAAGATGTTTGGCAAAATTGATTAAACGGAAAAAAGGCATGGTTGAATTTGCTTTTTAAATCCTATCATTACTTCTCTAGATAAAATGTGAAAGATCATTAAAAAGATCACCAGTATTGTAGAGCTGGGGCAATTTTTGCACTGTCAGTTTGAAACAATCTCAAAATTTCCAATGGAAAGGGCACATAAAAGAGGCATGGATGACTTTCCTACTTTCTGTAGTTGACTAGATTGTGCCAGTTTGATGAAAGGTGGCTCTCTCAGCTCTCTTCTCCCTGAGATCCTCTGCTTTTTGCACCCTGGTGCCTCCACTTTTCTGTCTTAATGTAGCTGCTTAGTGATTTCTGCTGCCATTGCCTGTCAGTCACATCGAGGTGTTTACCTGATGTTTTCCCACATAACACTAGCATGTGAGACAGGTAACAATTTCACAGGCTATGCCATCATTGAAGAATAAACCAAAATGTAGAGAAAAATAAAGCGGATAAAAATGAAATAAATTCAGTAGTGTAAGGCATGTGACAAGGCAGTCAGCACCCCTTCTCCTTTAGAAGGACATCATTCTCACAAATGATCTATTTATTTTGTTAGATGTTTGTCCTGTCTTTATTACTTTATAAGGAAGTCAAGGTGGAGAACTTATCTAATATTCCTTCCTCCTCTTAGTTTCCCCACAAGAACAACCTAAGAAGTGGTTTGGGCTGGGAGAGAGTGACTAGTCACTCAGCTATTTTTTCAAGCCTTAAAATGGGACTAGAACTCAGAGTCTCTTGGTTTCTAGGCCAGCACCTTAACCGCTACTTTGTTTTAAAAGGAGGAAGGAATGTCAAAATAGCTTGTAAGAATTGCATGCGAAAACAGGGTTGGGGGAAACAAACTTGTAAAGCTGCAAACATCACAGATAACATTTCCGAATAATCTCCCATAGAATGATGCAAAAGACAAGAGAGGTTGTAGCAAATTACAATTTGAGAGGGACCTGTTAGTACAGTGGTTCCCAACCTTTCTAATGTCACAACCCCTTAATATAGTTCCTCATGTTGTGGTGACCCCCAACCATAAAATTATTTTCGTTGCTACTTCATAACTGTAATTTTGCTACTGTTATGAATCATAATGTAAATATCTAATATGCAGGATGTATTTTCATTGTTAAAAATTGAACATAATTAAAGCATAGCGGTTAATCACAAAAACAATATGTAATTATGCCAGATCAGAAATTCTCGGGCCAGTCTTTGCAAGAGCACAAGGAATATCATCTTCCACAACAAGTCTACTTCTGTATTTAGACTTGATAACCAACAAGTGTACAGCAATATTTCTCAATCTCAGCAACTTTTAAGGTGCCTGGACTTCAACTCCCAGAATTCAAAGCAAAGCTGGCTAGGGAATTTTGGGAGTTGAAGTCCAGGTATATTCAAGTTGTTGAGGTTGAGAAATTGTGGCCTGCAGTGTCGAAAAACTAGAAATCAGATAAGCTTCCAGCAAAGTAATCCCTGTTTAGTAGCTTTCTCCCAGGACTTCAAAGTTTCAGGAGGCAAACGGGGCAAAAAAACCCATGATTGGTCCAAAAACATTGCCAGGGTCCCCAAAGCCAATTTCCTCTTTTAAGCTCTTTCTTCTTAAAACAGCCCCATATTCCTTCCTCCCCCATGGGGCCTGCTCACCCACCCTTCCCAAAACCCCTGCAAAGACAACAATTTTAATTTGCCAGGCTCTTCTTTCAACAGTTTATTTCTTACTTACTTACTTTCTTTCCCTCTCTCACTTTTTTCTCTTCCATCCTTCCTCCCAACCTTCCTCTTCTTCCTCTTCTTTCTTTTTCTTTCTTTCTTTCTTTCTTTCTTTCTTTCTTTCTTTCTTTCTTTCTTTCTTTCTTTCTTTCTTTCTTTCTTTCTTTCTTTCTTTCTTCTCTCTCTCTCTCTCTCTCTCTCTCTCTCTCTCTCTCTCTCTCTCTCTCTCTCTCTCTCTCTCTCTCTCTCTTTCTTTTCTTTCTTTGAGAGAGATATTAGCACAGGGCTAGCCTGGTCATATGGAGCAGGGTGGCGGCGATGGACCATGCTCCAGCACCACCTCCTTCTCCAGTTCCCTCCGGCTTAGCTCCTCCTGCCCCCGGCAGTGGTGCCCTCAGCACCGAGGCTGTATGATCAGGCTAGCCCTGCGCTAATATCTCTCAGTCTCTCTCTTCCCTCCCTCCCTGTTTGCCTCTTTGTTCGCTGGGTCTCTGCACCAGCCGAGGGCGAGAGGGCAGACAGATGATTCCGACCCAGCTGTCCTCCTTCCCACCATCGTGTGCTGTGAAACTTAAGTGGTCGTTGGCTGGCCGTTCCGTCCCGTGACTCCCTTTCCCTTTGACACCAGCGGGAAGAAACTGCCACTGCAAGCAGGAGACAGGGGTGGCCATAGATGTCTTAAGCACCGCCTTGTACTCTCCAGCGTGCAATCTTGTGACACCCCGCCCCTTAGCTGATGCCTCTCACCGAATGGCACCTCTCCCGACCAATCAGAGGGCTCGGGTGAGTTGAGCCAATATGGCCAAGCTTGTGGCAGTGGGGGGGGAGCTGAGGATGCCGGGGTGACCCCTGGGAAATGGTCGTTCGACCCCCAAAGGGGTCCCGATCCCCAGGTTGGGAACCACTGTGTTAGTAGGAAAGGAGACTAGAATGAGCAGTACTACTTTGCAAGATGCATCAAATCTGAAGTCAAGATGTTTGTTATTTATACCACTTTATAATGCCTTGGTAAGGCCACACTTGGAATACTGCATTCAGCTTTGGTCGCCACAATGTAAAAAGGATGTTGAGACTCTAGAAAGAGTGCAGAGAAGACCAACAAAGATGATTAGGGGACTGGAGACTAAAACATATGAAGAACGGTTGCAGGAACTGGGTATGTCTAGTTTAATGAAAAGAAGGACTAGGGGAGACATGATAGCAGTGTTCCAATATCTCAGGGGTTGCCACAAAGAAGAGGGAGTCAAACTATTCTCCAAAGCACCTGAGGGTAGAACAAGAAGCAATGGGTGGAAACTAATCAAGGAGAGAAGCAACTTAGAACTAAGGAGAAATTTCCTGACAGTTAGAACAATTAATCAGTGGAACAGCTTGCCTCCAGAAGTTGTGAATGCTCCAACATTGGAAGTTTTTAAGAAGATGTTAGATAACCGTTTGTCTGAAGCAGTGTAGGGTTTCCTGCCTAAGCAAAGGGTTGGACTAGAAGACCTTCAAAGTCCCTTCCAACTCTGTTATTCTGTTATTCTATTCTGTTATTTATTTGCAGAAGGTGAGCATTCTTTTTATTTGAAAGCTACTTGCTCCAGGAAGGCAAGCGGCTGGGCGTGACAAGGAGGGGCTGGGAGGGGAGGGGCAAGGCATGGCGAGGAGAGGCTGGACAAGCCGCCCTTCAGCATGAGTGATGTTGAGTTGGCCACACTCACCCAGTCACATGACCACCCAGCCACGCTTACCCAGCCGGTCATTAGGGAAGAGAACCAGTTGTTAAATTATTTGAATCCCACCATTGCATAAACCATCATAGTTTCTCAGAGTTACAGTCTTCTTAATCATAAATGGCTGAAATATTCGGACATTGTCCTAAAGCAAAGAGGGAACAACTTTCTTATTTATTTATTTATTATTGGTTCTTCTATGCCGCCCTACTCCCGAGGGACTCAGGGCGGTGTACAGCAATTATACGAGAACACTAATAATAAACAGCAGTTAAAAACAGCAATTAAAAATTTACAAAAAGTTAAAAAATATTCACCATCAGCCATGCCGGGGGGGAGCTCAGGTGGAACTAGTCTCACCCCCCGCCTGCAGAAAGAGCCATGTCTTAACGGCTTTTCGGAAGGCCAGCAGGGTGTCGATGGTTCGGGTCTCTGGGGGAAGTTGGTTCCAGAGCACGGCCCCCCCCACAGAGAAGGCCCTCCCCCTAGGGCCCGCCAGTTGGCATTGTTTGGCTGACGGGACCTGGAGGAGGCCCACTCTGTGGGCCCTAACCGGTCGAAGGGAAGTATGAGGCAGAATGCGGTCCTGAAGGTAACCTGGTCCTAAGCAATGCAGGGCTTTAAAGATGATAATCAACACCTTGAATTGTACCCGGAGACCGAAGGGCAACCAATGCAGCTGGCGGAGTATAGGTGTAACGTTGGTGTACCTTGGCACACCCACCACAGCATGCGCAGCCGCATTTTGCACCAACTGAAGTCTCCGAATACTCTTCAAGGGTAGCCCCATGTAGAGCGCATTGCAGTAGTCCAGTCGGGAGGTGACAAGGGCATGAGTGACCGTGAGTAGAGCCTCCTTCTCCAAGTATGGCCGCAATTGGTGCACCAGGCGAACCTGTGCATAGGCCCCCCTAGCCACAGCCGTAAGGTGTTGATCTAATTTTAGCTGTGGATCTAGGAGGACCCCCAAATTGCGGACCTGCTCCGAGGGAGTTAATTTTCCTCCCTCGAGAGTCAAGGAGGGACAGTTGTCATAGTCCTTAGGAGGCAATATCCAGAGCCACTCAGACTTGTCGGGGTTGAGTCTGAGTCTGTTCCTCCCCATCCAGGTCCTAATGTCATCCAGGCATCGGCACATTACATCAGCTGCCTCACTGAATTGAGACGGGGTGGTGATGTACAGCTGGGTGTCGTCAGCGTACTGTTGAAAACTCACCCCGTGTCTACGGATGATCTCCCCCTGCAGTTTCATGTAAATGTTGAACAGGATGGGCGAGAGGACCGAACCCTGAGGCACCCTGCATGACAGGGGCCTAGGGAGCGATCTCTGCCCTCCTGTTAACACTGACTGCATCCTATCGGCGAGATAAGAGGAGAACCACCGTAAAACGGTGCCTCCCACTCCCAACTCGCCGAGATGATGCAGAAGGATACCATGGTTGATGGTATCAAAAGCCACTGAGAGGTCAAGTAGCACCAGGATGGAGGAATTTCCACCATCCCGGGCTCACCAGAGATCATCCATCAGGGCGACCAAGGCAGTTTCTGTACTGAAGCCGCGCCTGAAACCTGACTGATAGGAGTCTAGATGATCTGTTTCCTCCAATAGCCATAGAAACTGAGCAGCCACCACCTTCTCAAGAACTTTCCGTAAAAAAGGTAAGTTAGAGACCGGACGAAAGTTCTTCAAGTCCGCTGGGTCCAGGGAAGGCTTCTTCAGGAGGGGTCTCACCACTGCAACTTTTAACGGCTGCGGTATGGATCCCTCCATCAAAGAAGCGGTGACCACTGCCTGGATCCAGCCTCGTGCCACCTCTCTGCTGGCCGAAACCAGCCAGGAGGGGCACGGGTCCAATAAACAGGTGGAAGCACTCATCACACCCACGGCTATGTCCACATCTTCAGGAGAAACAGGCCCAAACTCCTCCCACAACGATGGACTAAGACTTGCCCCTGTCACCTCAATGGACTCTGCCCAGCCGGAGTCCAGGTTCGACCGGATCTGAGTGACTTTATCCGACAGAAACTGCGCGAATTCCTCAGCTCGACCTTGCAAGTGTTCCTCGCTCCCCCCTTTGGCAAGAAGGGAGCGGGTCACCCTAAACAAGGCGGCTGGACGAGCATCTGCGGACGCAATAAGAGCGGAAAAATGAGATTGTTTTGTCGCCCTTATCGCCACTAAATAAGACTTGATGTAGGTTCTTTTTTTTTATTCAAAAAGTTTTATAAATACAAAGTACAAACATTTTTCTCTTTTCTCCCTCCCTTTCCCCTGACCCCAACCCACCCCCTTTGACCACTATTCCTGTTGGTGCATCCCATTTATACTGTAGGTTACGTCTTTTAAACTTTTCTACCAAAAAGGTGTAATCTTTTCTGGCTTTAAGCATTTTAAAAGGAATTTCTTTCAGTATCATTATTTCCTGGCCATTTACCTGAAGATTATTCTTAAACGTTGCCTGTGTGATTCTATTCCATAAAGTCCTTGTGGTAAAATATATTACAATGTCCCTTGGCAGGTGTTTTTGTTTTGCAAACCAAGACCTTGACTCTGTATATCTTATCAATTTGCATAGCCAGTTCCTCTTTGAGCATTCCAGACACCTGCTCCAAAGCCTCCACCATCCTTCCTTTCAGATCTTCATATTTTTCCTCTTTCAGGCCCCTCACCCTTATGGCAAATTCCATGCTTCTAAATTGAGCCATTAACACCTCTGTTTCAAGATTTGCAATGTCATTTTGAGTTTTATCTATGTTTTCCCCCGAGGTTATAAAAGCTTGTTTAGTTATTTCCAAATCATTCGCCAAAACTTCCATATTTACTGCTAATCCTTTGCAAACCTCCAACACATCTTCCCTCATTTGTTGATCCATCCTCTTTAAAGCAGCCTGCATTTTTTTATCTATTTCGTTGATTTTTAAATTAAACTTCATAACCAGTTCATCTTTCATAACTTTTAAAGTGTTAAATAACTTTTCAGGTGTTTAAAATTGTGGAGGTGTTAAATCAGAAGTAAGTTGCATTCTTGAAATATGACCAGAGGGATATTCAGTTCTTTTATTCAAAACAGTCTTTCCAGATTTAGAAGCCATTTCCATATTTCCAGAAGAGTACAAAGAAAAAGCCAAGCCTCTAATTGTCAAAATTCTTTCCAGATACAAAACCAGTTAGTCTTTTATTTTTTAAAAAAATATAAGTTATTATTTTAATCCATAATCAGAAAACAAGAAGAAAAAAGCCAGTTCTCAGGATCAAAAGTTTCCATAAAAAAGCTGCTAGCAAATGAAACTTAATTACTTTCACTTCCACACCCATAACCTCCGATCGCCATTTTAATACTTGTTACTTTTTAGCGCTTCTTTGTTACTTCCGAAGTGAAAGTCAACGGTGGAGTTAAAGATTTGATACTTGCCCTCTGGGCTCCTGCCTTTCTCTGTCTGCTTTCTTTAGTCTTTGAAGTAATTATAATCCCATTGTGAAAGCAGAGGTGGTCGCGGCATCTTGCTCCGCATAAGCGGAGGCTTCCGAACTCCTGGAGCAGGAGACAGGCTACCTGGGGAGCCCTCACCCTTCGCGCCCCTGGTTGACTCCTAGGGCACTAGGGGGGCTCTACCCCACCTGTCAAGCTCTCATCTCTCCCCTACGCCCGGGGAGAAGATTTTCAAGCCGCCAGACAGCTGATCTGGCGGCTTTTACCGGAGTTCGGAAGAGGCGCCCGGGAAGGAGCGTCCGCGATGCCTGCGGAGCCAAACCGGAAGCCACTTGATGTAGGTTCTTAATAGTGTTCGATCAGACTCGGTTTTACTGGCTCTCCAGCGGCGGTCTTCCTTACAACTTTTTTCCTTCTCCTGAACTTCCCAGTGCCCATAATTACATTCTGATCACAATGGTACCTGCGTTAATCCTCTGACATTCAATGCAATCATAAAATCAATATGATGTTTATTTTATTTGCAGTCTTTCTCAATAATGTCCAACTTGGGCTCTCTTTTCACTGTAGCTGCACTGTTCTACTGGTTCAAACTGATCATTTTTTATGAGTTGACTGTTGGATAACTTTTCCAACAATTATTTTTGCATAATACCTAACTTTGGTACTCTTCCAACACCTCCATGATCTGAAAAACTCCAAAATACACCATAATGATGAGTTCAAGAGAGCCATTAGCTGACATATCAGAGTTGCAAAAGATTCTCAGTATTGAATAATACCACTGAATGTGACACTGAGTGTTTTTGAGCATTTATGATAATCTATCTAACTGACATTTAGAAAATAATTGTTTAAAATATTTAGAAAAAAACATTTTTATGAGGTTTGTGTACCTGGAAATTGTCTCCCAAAATTCTTCTATGATTCTCATCCATTTCTTTTTCATGAAGTCTTTGAGTCAACTTCTTAGCTTTTTCCTTGGCTCCCTGGCTGCCCAATGCACACTATGGGAATTATAATCTACATTCTCTCAAATCTGTCATACAGCTTTTGGTCTCTTTCTCATCCACTTTTGGGATAGCACAATCATATTAAAATTGCATTAGATGGAAGAGGTTGATGAGGAAAAATCTACATAAAAATATAAAAGGGGTTTAGAAAATGAAGTTTTAACTTAAAACACACTCATATTTTGCACTAACCTTATCCAGTTCTGGCCTAGCTTGCTCACATTTAGCCTTGATATTTTCTTTCAGAACAGCCCATGATCTTTTGAAAATATATTAGTCTTATGAATCTAAAAAAACTAAACATTCCCTGTTGTACTCTTGTTTTTGTCTTTCTGTCATTATGATCAATATCCTTAGGTTGGGAGCCTATTTTCTTATTCTTTGTCAATCACATTATATACTAATGGTGCCACAATGTTTCTCCTTTGTCAAACCAGGGGTGGGTTCTGGCTTACCGCGCTGCCGGTTCGCTTCCTCACGTACCACGTGGGTGCGCCCCGCGCGCATGTGCAGTGCTAAAAACCTAGCTTTTGCGCATGCAGAAGGGGAGGAGCCTCAGGGGTAGGCTGAGGGAGAAAGAGCTCCGCTCCCTGAATCCTGCATTTTTCGGCTTTTCTGGAGGCCCGACCCAAGATACACTATCTTTGGGAGGGCAAATGAGGAAGGAAGATCTAAGAAATACCCCAGTGGTTTTTACGGGAAAAAGACTACCCGTTGTGAGGACTGGTAGGATCCAGAAGCTCCAGGTACATGAAGTGCAGGGAATGCCACCGCTGCCATTTTGATGACGACTGGCGCTGGAGAACTTTATAAAAAGAAAAAACTCGTGGGGAATTGAAACAGCCCTGAGAAATCCCGAATCCAGACTTTTTAGATTTGTTGTGAGAGACTCTCTGTAGTGGAGAATCCCTAACTTGTCCCCAGCGTGTTAAGAAGTTTTGGATTATAGCTTGGACGACCCCCTCTTTCTGGGAGTCCATGGTTTGTGCAGCGACTTTCTGGGACACCCCCCTGGATGAGTGATCTGGTACCATTTGCGAAGGTCCGCCTAGATAGACCGACCGAGCGGAGGAAGTACCGAGTAGTGTGGGGGTGGGGTCCTTGAAGAGAAACGGGACGACCGGGAACTGGAAGGTCGAAGCTGAACGGAATGGAGCGTCCCTGCTTTCCCCCTGCCTCCCTGGCTTTTTACATCATAACCAGGATTTTCATCTCCCTGACCTCCATCTCAGCCTTGTTACATGCGGTGTGAGTGGACACCTCAATAGACGGCCGTGGAGTTGCTGTGGCAGCCGACCAGGAGCCTGCAAGCAGGTCCCCGGTGCAGACGGTGGCTGGAAATTGCGTGGGGTCTGGCCGAGCCATTTTTTGGCTTTTTCTATCAAGCCTAAGATGGTCGCACGGGCAGGGGAGGCGATGTGGAGGGCTTGTGACGATAATACAACAATCCAGCTATCCTCCCAGGGACTGCTGAAGAAAGTGGACATTGAAAAAACAGACATTGTGGGGCTTACGCCGGAAATTATAATGCAGACTATCAAGGATGGCATAACATCTTGGGGGCAAATTGTGACTCGTATTCTTCATGGTGCCTTTGCGGCTGAATACCTGAGGCTTATAAAATATAACATCTGTGGACTAGTTAGGGAATTTATGATCAGACGGACGTTCTCCCCTTGAAGAGGACTCTTTGGCTGACTGACATCTTTAATTTGGCTATTATATTTATGATAATCATCTATACAATCTACTGTATCTGGTTGAGGGCTTGCAAATGTTTATTGTCTCTTATTATCTCCCTGTACCATTGCTGCTTTTAATTCTTACCCCTGGGGTAGTGTGTATGCTGGCGTGTCTGGAGTTTGGATGTTTTTAAGGACTGTAATGGAATGAAATTGACTGATGAAATTGACAGAATTATTTTCTCTTGTTGACTTTTTTAAAATTTCTACCCTGGAAGCGTGTGTCTGGGTTGTAAGTATGAGCATATGAATGTGGGGGATGCTTGGGAGAAATATAACGTTTGGATGTGAGAGTATGAGTGGGCTCGGGATTGGGACCCGTCTCCCTTCCGCTGAATTTATTTATTTATTTATTTATTTTGTTATTCTTATATGCCGCCCAACTCCCGAAGGACTCAGGGCGGCGTACAACAGGAAAAAAATACAAGAATAATCAAAATGCAAGTGATTAAAAAACAAATACAAATTATTAAAAACAATATTAAAACAGCAACATTCATTCGATATCATACATACTTGGGGGGTGATCTCAGGTGGATTAAGCTATCCCCCCCACCTGCAGGAAAAGCCATGTTTTAACGGCTTTTCGGAAGGCCAGCAGAGTGGGGATGGTTCGGGTCTCTGGGGGAAGTTGGTTCCAGAGCACGGGGCCAGCCACAGAGAAGGCTCTCCCCCTAGGGCCCGCCAGCCGGCATTGTTTGGCCGACGGGACCTGGAGGAGGCCAACTCTGTGGGCCCTAACCGGTCGGAGGGAAGTATGAGGCAGAATGCGGTCCCGAAGATATCCTGGTCCTAAGCCATGAAGGGCTTTAAAGATGGTGATCAACACCTTGAATTGGACCCGGAGACTGATGGGCAACCAATGCAGCTGAATGTGGAAACAGAAGCGGAGGGGGTCCAGGCTCGGTTCCCCGGCTAAGGGTGGATGGTATGTATGGCCTGCAGGGAGGGAGGAGGACCAGCAGGGAGGGGGAGGGGATTGCTGGGGGGGTGGAGAGCCAGAATACCTCGGTCATTGTAGGGAGAGGTAGGTATAGTGGGAGCAGAGGGGTGGGCCGCTCTCGGGGAATAAGACCTCGCTGTTTACAAGCGATCCCTTTTTCCGGCCCCTCCGATGTGGTTCCATCTTGCTCAACCCGAATACCTGGTGACTGGGGTTTTCAGGGCCCTGGGCTCAAGCTGATGCTGTTGAATGCCAGGTTAATTGTCAACAAAGCCCCTCTGGTACGTGATTTAATCACTGAGGAGGGGGTGGACCTGGCATGTATAACTGAGACCTGGCTGGGCCAGGGGGGTGGAGTTGCCCTCTCTGAGGTATGCCCAGACAGGTTCTTAGTTCTGCATCAGCCACAACCCCAGAGAAGGTGGGGAGGAGTGGCTATTATAGCGCGCCGGAATCTGCATCCTCATAGGAGCCCTGCCCCGGAGATTGTCGGGTGTGAGACTCTCCTTTTGAAGTTGGACTTAGGGGTTCAGGTGGGCCTTTTGCTAGTGTACCTGCCTCCTAGCTACATTACCAAGGCCCTGCCTGGGCTGCTTGAGGCGGTAGCGGGCTTGGTGGTGGAGTTCCCCAGGCTTATGGTGCTGGGGGACTTTAACGTGCCTTCGGCTGGTGAAACCTCAGAAACGGCTCAGAAGTTCAGGGATACCATGACAACCATGGACCTGACCCAAGTAATCCAGGATCCGACTCATGAGGGAGGTCACATGCTTGACCTAGTATTTCTCTCGGGGCAGTGGAGAGATGATCTGAAGTTACGAGATATAGTCATCTCCCCGTTGTTGTGGTTAGATCATTTCCTACTGAGGTTGGATTTCAGAGCCCCACTCCTCCCTCGCAGGGAGGCGGGACAGATTAGGTGGTTCCGCCCGAGGCACCTAATGGAGCCGGAAGGATTCCAGAAGGAACTTGGGGAGATACCTGAAACCCTAGTCCACAATTCCACTGAATCCCTGGTGGCTGCCTAGAACAACGTGGCATCAGTGGCTTTAGATCGGATTGCACCTTTGCGGCTTCTCCGTGGCAGTGGATCCCGGAAAGCTCCCTGGTTTACAGAGGAGCTCCGGGAGATGAAACGACACAAGAGACGTCTAGAGCAGTGGTTCCCAACCTTTCTAATGCCGCGACCCCTTAATATAGTTCCTCATGTTGTGGTGACCCCCAACCATAAAATTATTTTCGTTGCTACTTCATAACTGTAATTTTGCTACTGTTATGAATCGTAATGTAAATATCTAATATGCAGGATGTATTTTCATTGTTACAAATTGAACATAATTAAAGCATAGCAATTAATCACAAAAACAATATGTAATTATGCTAGATTAGAAATTCTCGGGCCACTCTTTGCAAGAGCACAAGGAATATCATCTTCCACAACAAGTCTACTTCTGTATTTAGACTTGATAACTAACAAGTGTACAGCAATATTTCTCAATCTCAGCAATTTTTAACTTCAACTCCCAGAATTCAAAGCAAAGCTGGCCCCTTAGCTGATGCCATCAAAGCTCGGACGCCAGGCGTCACAAACGCCTCTCATTCCTTAGCTCTGCCTTGCAAGTGTTCCTCGTCACACCCTTTTGCAAGGAGGGCACCTCTCCCGACCAATAGGAGGGCTCGGGTGAGTTGAGTCGATATGGCCAGGCTTCTGGCAGTGGGGGGGAGCTGAGGATGTCGGGGTGACCCCTGGGAAATGGCCGTTCGACCCCCAAAGGGGTCCCGACCCCCAGGTTGGGAACCACTGGTCTAGAGCGACGCTGGAGAGCCAGTAAGGCCGAATCTGACCGAACACTATTAAGAACTTTTATTAAGTCTTACTTAGTGGCAATAGGGGCGACAAAATGTTTACATTTTTCCTCTCTTATTGCATCTGCAGACTCGCGCCCAGCTGCCTTGTTTAGGGTGACATGCCACCTCCTTGCAAAAGGGTGTGACGAGGAACACTTGCAAGGCAGAGCTAAGGAATTTGCACTGTTTCTGATGGATAAAGTCGCTCAGATCCAGTCGAACCTGGACTCTGGCTGGACAGATCCAGTTGAGTTGACAGGGGCGAGTCTTAATCCAGTTCTATGGGACGAGTTTGAGCCAGTAACTCCTGATGATGTGGACAAGCCGTAGGAGCGATGAGCTCTTCCACCTGTTTATTGGACCCGTGTCCCTCCTGGCTGGTTTCGGCCAGCACGGAGGTTTCACGTAGCTGGATCCAGGCGGTGATCAACGCTTCTTTTAGAGAGGGATCCGTACCGCAGCCCTTAAAAGCTGCGGGGGTGAGACCCCCTCCTTAAGAAGCCCTCCCTGGACCCAGCGGATGTGAAGAACTTTCGTCTGGTCTCCAACATGCCTTTTTTGGATAAAGTTGTTGAGAAGGTGGTGGCTCTTCAGCTTCTCCGGATATTGGAGGAAACTGATTATCTGGATTCCTTTCAATCAGGTTTCAGGCACGGCTACAGCACGGAAACTGCCTTGGTCGCCCTGATGGATGATCTCTGGCAAGCCCGGGACGGTGGTCATTCTTCCATCCTGGTGCTACTTGACCTCTCAGCGGCTTTCAATACCATCGACCATGGTATCCTTCTGCATCGACTCGGCGGTCTGGGAGTGGGAGGCACCGTTTTGCGGTGCTTCTCCACCTACCTCGCCGATAGGTCACAGTTGGTGTTGACAGGAGGGCAGAGGTCGTCTCTTAGACCCCTGACATGTGGGGTCCCTCAGGGTTCGGTCCTCTCACCCATCCTGTTTAACATTTACATGAAACCGCTGGGGGAGATCATCCGTCGACATGGGGTGAGATTTCAACAGTACGCTGATGACACCCAGCTGTACATTTCCATCCCATCGCAATTCAGGGAGGCAGTGGATGTGATGTGCCATTGTCTGGATGATGTTAGGATCTGGATGGGAAGGAACAGGCTCAGGCTCAACCCTGAAAAGACTGAGTGGCTTTGGATATTGCCTCCTAAGGATTATACCAATTGTCCCTCCTTGGTCTTTGGGGGAGACAAATTATCCCCCTCTGACCAGGTTCGCAACTTGGGGGTGCTCCTAGATCCACAGCTAAAATTAGACCAACACCTTATGGCTGTGGCTAGGGGTGCCTTTGCACAGGTTCGCCTGGTGCACCAGTTGAGACCTTATTTGGAGAAGGAGGCTCTACTCACGGTCACTCATGCCCTTGTCACCTCTCGTTTGGATTACTGTAATTCGCTCTACATGGGGCTACTCTTAAAAAATATTCGGAGACTGCAACTGGTGCAAAATGCGGCAGCGCGAGGTGTGGTGGGTGTTGCCAGATACACCCACGTAACACCTATACTCCACCAGCTGCATTGGTTGCCCATTGGTCTCTGGGTGCAATTCAAAGTGTTGATTATCATCTTTAAAGCCCTACATGGCTTAGGACCAGGTTATCTTCGGGACCGCATCCTACCTCATACATCCCTACCAGGGGCGGGTTGCTCACTTACCTCGCTGCTGGAGCCATGCGCGCGCATCTCCATGCTTCAGGAGCATGCATGCTCGCTACGCACGCAGGCCCCCTCACGCGATTTTGCTTCCGTGCATGCACGGAAGCAAAATCGCCCAAAAATCACCGAAAATCACGGGAAAAAATGGCGACGCACCGGGTGGACCGGCAGAGAGGGCTCCGGAGCGGTTGCAAAATCTGCTGCTCCCTACCGGAGCTGTGTATCAGGCAGCTCCGGCAGGAACCCACCTCTGATCCCTATGACCAGTTAGGTTCCACAGAGTCAGTCTCCTCCAGGTCCCTTCAACCAAACAATACCGGTTGGCGGGCCCTAGGGAGAGAGCCTTCTCTGTGGGAGCTCCAGCTCTCTGGAACCAACTCCCCCCAGAGATCCGAGTCATTCCCACCTTGCTGGCCTTCCAGAAAGCCATTAAGACATGGCTCTTCCTGCAGGCGGGGTGAATGTGACTGTTGCGTGTGTTGTTTTATCGCTTTTAATTACTATTTTATTATTGTTGTTTTTATTGTATTTTTTGATACTATTTAGCTGTTCTTATATATGTTGTACGCCGCCCTGAGTCCTGAGGGAGTAGGGCGGCCTATAAGAATCGCAAATAAATAAATAAATAAATAAATGCACAGAAGCAAAAAACAAGATGGTGCCACCTATGGCGCCGCCGAGAGAGCCAGTTCGGGGGCATGTCCAGCCAGCCATCGCTGCCGGTTCGGCGAGTGGGGGGGAAATTCCCGCTAAAAACCGGTTCGAACCGGCAGGAACCCACCTCTGTGTCAAACAGTATTGTAATTCTATTGTTATATTTCCTCTGATTTTAAAGTTTATATATCTTCTTTAAAATCTTTGTTTGCTCTTTGAAAAATAGCCTTTTCCTTTTTTCTTTTTCTTTCCATTGACAAGTTTTAATACTGGAGGCCAAATGAATTAAAATATTCAAAAAAACTGATCTAGGCTGGAAATTAAATATATCTGGGATGGAAGCTAAATTACAGCCACATAATCAAACAAAACCCCTCCCCAAACTAGCAGCATTCTTGAGTATTTATAGGCACACAATCAACATAATGAGGATAACTTTATACAGGCTTACTGCAATCATACCTGAAATGTGAAGGGTTTATACAAGTGGGCTCTCCCATTTCTTCAAATTGCTCCTTTTTGGCAGTACATGTTTCTGACAGTGCATATGCAATTTAGCAGGAAATGTTAAAGGCACATGAATTTAATTTCAATTAAAATTCAGGATTGCAGTTTTTTTCTCAAGATATAAATATATGAACAAACGATCAGTTTAATTAATTAAAAAACATTTAAGAAACTCTTACAGTGCCATATTGCTTATAATAATAATAATAACAACAATTGTAGCAAAATAAATCAAATGTAGTAATGTTGGAAGAAATGTTCATCTGGGTTCAGTTCCAAGTGGGAAGAAAGACACTGGAAACATGGAGGCTGATTGGAAAGATGGTTTAATGGTGGACAGGACCACATAGTTCCAGCACATGGGGTGGGAGAGAGAGAGAGAGAGAGAGAGAGAGAGAGAGAGAGAGAGAGAGAGAGAGAGAGAGAGAGAGAGAGAGAGAGAGAGAGAGAGAGAGAGAGAGAGAGAGAGAGAGAGAGAGAGAGAGAGAGAGAGAGAGAGAGAGAGACCCTCTCTTGGGCTTTGAACTTGCTTCCTGTTCCTGTGAAAGAAATGTATTCTGATTGGTTGTCAGACTCCCATGGGGCATTCAGGGGTAACTTTGTAGGTTGTCTTGAGTCCCAGGCTTGGTTGAATCTTGCTGGGTGATGTAATGAAGGGTCTTTGGGCAATTCCTATTATGGCTTTCTCCTGGTCTAGATCTTGAGTGAGGGCTAATCCTATCATGTCCTAAGGGTGAAGGTCTCTTGTTTTGTAGATAAGCTGGCCCAGCCTTTTGTCTAGTAGATAGGTTGGCACCAGTCTTTCTGGGGTTATTAACAAAGGTGGGGGCTGCTTTCCAAGAGCATGTTTCTCCTTTTCTCATCCAGGGAGGTATAATATTCTGCCTTTTAAATATTTCCTAGAATATTTCATTCTTCTAAGAGAGGGGTGGGTGCTAACTTTTTACAATTCCCCCTTTTTGCAAAAAATATCTGGGTGGAACACACATGTTATTGGCAAAACATTACAAATTGATCAGATCAGGGAAACTTGATGGGTGCTTTTAATTTTTCTGATGCAAAGGTGAAGGCATTGATAGAGGCAGCAGAAAAGGATTCCTTCAGTGGCTCCCAAAAGGAGAGCTTTCAACCATGAAGGTCTAGCAGCCAGACAGAAATTCTGGAAAGAAATTTCAGTATCCAATTTTCCATGCCAATTGTTTTCAGATGTTAGATATCACTTTCTGTGAGCTTCCAGTCAGGTTTCAAGCAACCACAAAATTCTTCACAGCCATGGTTTTAACTACAGGCTGCCCATTTCAATGGTTGTTTCTTGAACCCGCCCTAACTCTTACTTTTGTGAGGCCAAATTGAGGTTAGCCAGTGTGAAATTCAGGATATTTAGTATTTTTAAAATTACACACAATGAGCCCTGGGACTCCTACTCATGAGACCACCAGTGCAACATATCCTGCTTTACTGGGCAGCTGGGCAGCATCTTTTGTGAGTCATAATCAGGGCTTAGGTTTTGGAGATCTCTTTTCTGCTACTTCTTCAGTGAGGAAATTGCCTGAGGGGGATGCCCCTCCCCCATGGAATTAGCAGGGAGATATGACTGCTTGGGCCTTAGTGCCACAGAGCAAAAATCAATCTAGGAGAAGCTTTGTGTGGAGATAGGTGAAGGGGATAGCCTAAGTCTGATTCTGAATGGAGGGTGTGTTTGTCTGTATGTATGCAGCTACTTCTACAATACAGGCAATACAAACATGCTGGACAAATTTCCCTCCCACCAGACAAAAGTCTACGATGTTAAGAACTTGCTGTGGCAACCACTCCCAAATACAATCCCTACATGAGTCCATTTAACTGCTTACAACATAAATGAGAGAAGAAGGAAAACCTTACAATGAATTTCCAGCCTCTCCCCATAGTCTTTACAGCTGTTTTTTGGGGATTGAAAAGAGTCTTTAGTCTTCACTGGTCCATCTCAGGGTCCTTTCTTTCATGTTTGCTGGGTGGCATTAGGTTTGGCTTGGTGGTAAGGGTGGTCAGTCAGGCTTGGGAAGGTCTGCTCCACTCTGGTTGCTGTGATGACTTTCTAGTGGAGGGCTGGATCCAAACCCAATTCCTGGCTCAAATGGATGGAAGATCTCCTCTAGAGGCTGGATCAGTGTCTGTTTTCACATGTTGCAGAGTCATCTGTGCAGGGCTGAAAGACATGAGAACAAGACCCCGCTCCCCCGCTTTGTGGGTAATCCTACCAGGAAAGGCATTGTTGAAAGATAAGAGATGGGGAGGTAGAGTGGGGTAAATAGATAGCAGGCAGGGTTTGAGGGGAAAAAACACATCAGTACTGCACTTATTAAACAGATAAAACAGTTTCAACAAAATGGGGACACAACAGATGAGAAAAAGGAGCTGAATTCACATGCTTCAGAAAAAGGATGGACAGATAAAACCATACAGTAAATGCAAAAATGATTTTTTTTTGCTGTAAATGAACTTAAAACATTCCCTCATAACCTTGGGTTGTTCTTAAAAGTATAGAGAGGGAAGGAAACTTCACCCTGTTCTGCTGGCCAGGCAAGCTCAGTGTGAAGGCATTTCCATTGCTTAATTCAACATTATTTCTAACAATTTAATTATTATTTTTTCTCCTAGGGATCAGAGACATTTAACAGTTGCAATTACCTTGAGGGCACACAAAGACTTAGACATACACACACAAAAAAACCAAGGAGAAAATGAGAGGAAAAAACAGAACTCTCAGGTTTACACACCCTGGTCATTCCCACCATAAATCTCAGTTAAATTAGGGAATGCACAAATCTTAACAAACATATCACATGGTTGCATGGAAGACAGAGAGGAAGAGAAACAACCAAACAAAAAAAACAAAAATCCTAACATTCCCATTTATATATGTCCCTTTTCTTTTAAGTACCTTTATTTAGCCAAATTGCTTTTCCAGCTTTGTCTCATCCCTGAGCAAAGCCCACTCTTTACACTATTTGCTCACATCTTACCAGCCAGGACAGGCATCTGCTGTTTATCCTAAGCCTTGAGCAAATCTCCTAAATCTCCTAGTGGGGTTCCTGTCACAACCCTCAAGCTACAGCTTCCCACGTTCCCCTTCTGATGTGGGACTCACTTTGGCCTAGCCGGGTCAAAGCCTGACACAGCCTATCAGTTTTCGGACAAAAAGAAAAAGCATCCAGGAGGACTTTGGTTCCCTCACAGAGTACGGGCACCTCCTTTATAGGGAACACAGCCTATTAGTTTTATGTCAATTATATTTTATAGAAAGACCATCTGTATATAATATGAGACCAATCCAGGATGAATAGTATAAATCATTTATATCACATTTCTGCTGGTATAATGTACATACAGATTTAATTGTAATGTGTAAGAGTTGTTTTTGGCAATTTTTCCAACTGGGGCTCTCCAAATGATTTGGCACACTGTGTTTTGCACCTGGCTGGAGAAGCCTTACTTTCTGATTAATAATAATACATTTTAAAATGGAGATTGCATATTATTCAGTTTCTTATTAATAATAGTCAGGTGTCTCCAAAGAGAGGACAGAAGAGATCTTATTTTGGTTCAGCAGAATTCCCTTTCTCTTCCACTTGGTTTCTGTGTATAATTAAGAAGCAAGATGGCAACAGGAATGACTATTGCAGCATCTGCTTATTTAATATTGCCCAAAGCTTTTATTTCTGCAGCAGCTTTTCTCCAACAATCCTTTTCTTCAAGACCTGGTTTATCTACACCAGGGGTGTCAAACTCGATTTCATTAACAGCCATATCAGGGTTGTGTTTCATCCAGGGGGCGTGGCCAGCGGGCATGGCCAGCATGACGTCACTCATTTTGGGGGGTGCCTGTGGTGGCCCGAACACTCTGCCAGTGAAAACAGGCTCCCAAGCACCATTTTTAGTTGGGACGACCTCCTGCAACCCTCTGCCACTGAAAACGGAGCTTGGGAGAACTGCATGTGGCCCTCCTGAGCTCTGTTTTTGCTGGCAGAGGCATCATGGGCCGGTCCTTCGCTATTTCCAGGGTGGCCCTGCGGGCCAGATCTAAGCACCCCGTGGGCTGGATCTGGCCCCTGGGCCTTGAGTTTGACACCCCTTATCTACACAGAAGCATGATGAAACCAGCCTCCTCTTGGCTAACTTGGGAAACTCCTTCAGTGCCATATTGCTTATAATAATAACAATTGAAAGCAAAATGTAGTACCAATATTAATATGGGCATTGGGTACAATCCCAAAACAACTGGAGCACCACTTGAACACCATAGACATTGACAAATTCACCATCAGTCAATTGCAGAAGGCAGCTTTACTTGGAACAGCTTATATCCTGCAATGAGGTTTTACATTCAGTTTTATTTACTGATAAGGGATTTATTTTATTAAAATTCTCTCATGTAAAGCTGTTTTATAAGAAGGATAGGAAACAAATAGGAAATTTCATCCAAAATCTTTATTTAAAAAAGTACATTTGATTGTTTATTTGTTTTTCCAGTGTGAAAAATAATTTCCAAAGCACTCCATGTATATAGCTGAAGACAGGGGTGAAATGCTCCCGGTTTGGGCATGCCTGCTGGTTGTCATAGAGCTGGAAACGATCACAGCGCAAGGCTTCGCCCACCCGCCTGGACGCCGCCATTTGGGTTCTTTTACCCTCTGCGCATGCGCATAATGCTTTGTGCATCCGCAGAGGGTAAAAGAATCCAAATGGCGGGCTCCGGGTGGGTGGGCGAAGCCTTGTGCTGCTATCGTTTCCGGCTCTACGATGACCGGCAGGCACCCCGAACAGGAGCATTTCACCCCTGGTTGAAGAGGTGTGTGGTAAAACATCTCACATTAGACTTTTCATTTCATTCATGCCAGACTAGGTCTAATTCAGAGTGAAGAGAAACAAAGGATCCACTTCTTTTGTAAAAGTCTACCATGCATGAAATTCAAGCCTCTTTCAGAGTGCACAGATCAACACATAGTTTCCCAAATGTAATTTTAAAAAACTTTTTACAGGCTCAATTTCTTTTTCTATGTAACACAAAATCTAATTTGCCTCAATACCAATTTTATCCACTCCTTCTCTTCCTAGGAAACTGAGCTTGTATTCTGAATTGTGGCCCATGAATCCATTCAAAAATGTCAGAAGCCTTTTAAAAATGGCAAAGCTCATCAAAGTGCAAGAGGTTATGTTAAATTATGTCGCTTTTCATGGAGAGTATAAATTCTTCACACAAAAGGTAATAGAGGAAACAGAGAAATATTTAATCCTTAGCAGTGAAGCAGATAAGCTGTTCCTTAAGTTATTATCCATATGAATCTTCCAATTCCTACAAGTAAACCACGGGCTAAAGGGTTGGTGTCGCGAAAAAAAACTTTGAATTCCTGGACCACAGATTGTACTACCTCCAAGATGGACTATTGGCAAGGAACGGGTTACACCTCACCAAGACTGGGAAGAATGTCTTCGGTAAAAAACTGGCCAAACTTGTCAGGAAGGCTTTAAACTAAAATCGTGAGGGGAGGGTGACCAATCTACAGGATCCCCGGGACCCAACTCCAAGCATGGACCCCAAGCAAACAAAACAAACAACGAACCAAAAAGGGATGGGGAAGAAAACAAACTCAAACGCCAAACAAGAGACAAAGAAAGAACACCCACAATCAGGCACAAAGAACTCAAATGCCTCTAGACAAATGCACAAAGCCTAGGGAATAAACAGGGTGAACTTGAAATATTAATGCACGAAGGTACACACGACATAGTCGGAATAACAGAAACTTGGTGGGACGAATCACACAATTGGAACACACAGATAAAAGGATACAAACTCTTCAAAAAAACCAGATCACACAAAAAAGGAGGTGGTGTTGCACTGTATATAAAGGACCACTATGTAGCTACAGAGCTACAAGTAACCAAGGAAGAAAACCCATTAGAATGCATATGGGTCAACATAAAAGAAAAAAAGAACGACACAACAATAAGAGTTTACTACAGACCACCAAACCAAACAGAAACAATTGACACCCTTTTTACCAACCAGCTAAAGAACATGTGCAAGAAAAACAACATTGTAATAATGGGAGACTTCAACTACCCGGATATCAACTGGAAAACCAACTCAGCACCAAGTGAGAAATCTAACAGATTCCTAACCAGCCTAGCTGACAACTTCATTGTCCAAAAAGTGGAGGAGGGAACTAGAGGGGCAGCCATACTGGATTTAATACTTACAAACAGAGAAGAAACAATAGAAGGAGTCGAAGCTGCAGGAACACTGGGTGAGAGTGACCACGTAATACTAAAATTCACCATAACGCAAACAGAAATAACTGAACATAACGACACCTATATCCCAGACTTTAAAAAAGCCGACTTCAATAAACTCAGAGAAAACTTGGGGAAGATCCCTTGGATGAAAGTGCAAAAGGTAAAACAACACAAGAAGCCTGGGAGATCCTGAAAAACACGATCATAAAAGCCCAGAACACCACAATACTGATGAGGAAGAAAAACAAGAAATCCAAAAGGAAACCAGCATGGCTAAACAAAGACCTGACCGATAAACTGAATGAAAAAAAAGATAAATACAAAAAATGGAAAGATGGGCACATAACCAAGGCAGAGTACCAACAGACAGCCAGAATCTGTAAAGAAAAAATCAGGACAGCAAAGGCCCAGAATGAACAAAGACTCACAACAGAAGTCAAAGACAACAAAAAAAAAGCTTCTTCCAACACATTAACAACAAGAAAAAATCAAAGAAACAGTTGGTCCACTAAAGAGAGAAGACGGCAAAGAAGTAACAGACAACACAGACAAAGCAGAGCTACAGAACATGTTCTTCGCATCAGTCTTCACACAAAAGGAAACTGCAGCTCAACTACCCAGCAACACAAATATAAAAAACAGATTTGAAGCAAGACTCAACCTAAGCAAAAATACAGTAAGAGATCACCTATCTGAACTTAACGAATACAAAGCACCAGGACCAGACGGATTATACCCCAGAGTCCTAAAAGAACTAGCAGAAGTCATTTCAGAACCACTGCACCACATCTTCCACAAATCCTGGAACACAGGGAAACTACCTGAGGACTGGAAAAGAGCTGACGTGGTCCCCATCTACAAAAAAGGTAAAAAAACAGACCCAGGAAACTACAGACCAATCAGCCTAACATCAATTTAGGACTTTAGCAAACCATTTGATAAAGTAGACCACAACCTACTCCTTCATAATCTAGAAAAAAGTGGGATAGACACAACTAGATGGATTAACAATTGGCTGACCAACCGTACCCAGCGAGTTGTCCTCAATGGCTCTAAGTCCACATGGAGAGAAGTAAGCAGTGGCGTACCACAAAGTTCTGCCCTAGGCTCAGTACTCTTTAATATCTTCATAAATGACCTAGATGAGGGAATAGCAGGAGAACTAACCAAATTTGCAGATGACACCAAGCTGGCGGGAGTAGCAAACACCCCAGAGGACAGACTCAAAACCCAGAGGGACCTCGACAGACTCGAACACTGGGCCCAAACCAATAAAATGAAATTTAACACGGAGAAAAGTAAAATTCTGCACCTAGGTAAGAAGAATCAAAAATACATATACAAACTGGGCGAAACCACACTCAGTAGCAGCAATTGCGAGAGGGATCTTGGAGTCTTGGTAGATAGCCAACTAAATATGAGCCAGCAGTGTGCAGCAGCAGCCAAAAAGGCCAACGCAGTCCTGAGCTGCATAAATAGAGGGATACAATCAAGGACCAGAGAGATACTAGTACCACTCTATAAAGCCTTGGTCAGACCACACCTAGAGTACTGCATCCAGTTTTGGTCACCACGCTACAAAAAAGACATTGAAACTCTAGAGAAAGTGCAGAAGAGAGCAACCAGGATGATAAAGGGTCTGGAAAATAAAACATACAAAGAGCGGTTGCAGGAACTGAGCTTGGCCAGTCTGGCGAAGAGAAGGACCAGGGGTGACATGATAGCAGTGTTCCAATACTTGGGGGGATGCCACAGAGAGGAGGGGGTCAGGCTGTTCTCTATGGCACCAGAAAGCCAAACAAGGAATAACGGATGGAAGCTGACCAAGGAGAGATTCAACCTGGAAGTGAGGAGAAACTTTCTGACGGTGAGAGCAATCAGCCAGTGGAACAGCTTGCCAGTGGAGGTTGTGAGAGCCCCAACACTTGCGACCTTCAAGGAGAGACTGGACTGCCATCTGTCTCAAATGGTGTAGGAACTCCTCCTTGAGCAGGGGGTTGGACTAGATGACCTACAAGGTCCCTTCCAACTCTAATAATAAATCTAATAAATGTAAAATCTAATTCATCTCATTTAGAACTAATACTTTCATATGTCATCTGTAATTTCTTTGACTTTACGCAAATGGCTCTTCCTTGTGCATCCCATCATCTGCTCTCATTCATCTTTTTTGTCCACTATTGCTTATAACCACAAGCTCTTAGCATTCCAAAAGGAATTACCATGTTCTTCCTAGTACCTTATTCATATTTTGCTTCTATCATGTCACTTAACATTGTTCAATTCAAGCAATTATATGAAGCTAAAAACCACAGTGAATTTGAATTAAACATGTGAGGCTGGGAAAAGTTCTCATCTCTTTGTGCAGGCCTTACATTATTATGTAAAGAGAATATGGAAGATGTTTGAAGCCCAAATATGAATCTGGGCGCTATATAGATAATCCTCAACTTATAACCATTCATTTAATGACCATTCAAAATTACTACTGGTTCTTACACTTACAACCACCATAGCATCTCCATTGTCATATGATCAAAATTTGAACACTTGGCAATTGGCTTGTATTTATGATGGTTGCAGTGTCCCAAGGTCATGTACAATCTTCCCAGCTGGCTTCCTATCTTCTTGTTGTTGTGCCATATCCGTCATCGGATGTTGGCTATCATGTTGGCAATCCTATTTTTGTCAACAGCAGTATGAAAAAGTGCTGCTGAGTTTTGTCCAAACCAATCTTCTTCTCCTGCCTGGACCTCGTTTGCCTTCAATCTTTCCCTGGAGGATTAAGTGAAGGATGCCGTATTTTTCTGGGTGTCGCATCACATGTCCAAAATATTCTAACTTTCGCTTTTTAATGGCTTTGATGATTTCCCTTTGCTTTCTCAAGCGGCTTATCACCTCCTCATTTGTGATTTTGTTAGCCCATCTTATACATAACAGCTGTCTGTAAATCCACATTTCAAATGCTTCTAGTTTCTTCAAGTGGTTTTCTGTCAGAGACCAACTCTCTACTCCGTAGAGCAGGATAGAAAAGATGTAACATCTGACAAGCCTGATTTTCAGTCTTAGGCTTATGTCATGACTGCAGAAAACCTTTTTCATTTTGAAGAATGCTAATTGAGTATCCTTGTCTTTACTTCACTGATCATGTCCCAGCTTTCATGTAAATTAAAACCAAGATATGTGATCCTTTCAACTTTTTCTAGTGGTATTCCTTCAAAATTTATCGGTGGTAAATTAATGGGTTGTTTGTGACGACCCTGATCTTGGTTTTTGAGGCGTTAAGCTTCAAGCCATATTTTTCAGATATTTCCAAGACTCTGTTGATGAGGAGCTGAAGGTCTTCATGCTTACTGGCAAGCAAAACTGTATCATCAGCATATCTTAAATTGTTGATCTGAACACTGTTCAGCATCAATAGCATCAATGCTTTCCAGTGCTTCGTTGAAAATTGACCCAGAGTAGACATATAGGGATGTAAAGAGATTTGAGCAGAGATAATAGTGGGTCACATCAACACATCATCTTCAAGAAAGGACAAATAAATTAGCTTATTATCTCAGAGGTGCTTTTCCCCCCAAAAAAGGCAACTGAACTTGGTTTTTTCCCCCTTGAAAATGTTTCACTTCCCACCCAAGAAGCTTCTTCAGTTTTAACTGACTAGTGGGGAAAGAATTTATATTCCTTGTAGTCATCCAGTCCAGGGATGGGTTCTGGTTTTCTTCACTGCTGGTTCACTCCTTGACGTGCTGCGCATGCGTGTGCACTTTGTGCACAGTGCAGATGCTTTGCACGCATGCGCAGTGCTAAAAAACCAGCTTCTGCGCATGTGCAGAAGCAAAAAGCAGCTTCTGCACTGCACAGAAGCAAAAAACAAGATGGCGCCACCTATGGCACCGCCGAGAGAGCTGATTCGGGGGCGTGGCAGGCCTGGGTCGCTGCCGGTTCTAGCGACCCAGGCCGCCAAGTTACTACCGGTTCCATGGAACTGGTCCGAACTGGGAGTAACCCACCTCTGATCCAGTCCTTAGCACTCTGAAGAAAGTCAAGTTGGCCTTTGGGGGAGGAAAAAATTTATTTATTTATTATTTATTTATTTGGTGTTTCTTATATGCCGCCCAACTCCCGGAGGACTCCGGGCGGCGTACAACAGAAAAAATACAAGAAACCAATATAAATAAGCATTAAAACAGATATAAAAATTAAAACCGTAATCTTAAAAGCATCCAATATCCATTCAACTTCATACATACTTGGGGGTGAGCTCAAATGGATTACGCTCTACCCCCTGCCTGCAGGAAAAGCCATGTCTTAACAGCTTTCCAGAAGGCCAGCAGGGTGGGGATAGTTCGGGTCTCTGGGGGAAGTTGGTTCCAGAGCACGGGGCCTGCCACAGAGAAGGCTCTCCCCCTAGGGCCCACCAGGTGACATTGCTTAGCCGATGGGACCTGGAGGAGGCCAACTCTGTGGGCCCTAACCGGTCGAAGGGAAGTGTGAGGCAGAATGCGGTCCCGGAGATAACCTGGTCCTAAGCCATGAAGGGCTTTAAAGATGGTGATCAACACCTTGAATTGGACCCGGAGACCGATGGGCAACTAATGCAGCTGGCGGAGTACAGGTGTCACGTGGGTGTACCTTGGCACACCCACCACAGCACACGCAGCCGCATTTTGCACCAGCTGAAGTCTCCGGATACTCTTCAAGGGCAGCCCCATGTAGAGCGCGTTGCAGTAGTCCAGACGCGAGGTGACAAGGGCATGAGTGACCGTGAGTAGGGCCTCCTTCTCCAAGTATGGCCGCAACTGGTGCACCAGGCGAACCTGTGCAAAGCCCCCCCCCTAGCCACAGCGGAGAGATGGTGATCCAATTTTAGCTGTGGATCTAGGAGGACCTCCAAGTTGCGAGCCTGATCCGAGGGAGTCAGTTTCGCTCCCTCGAACGTCAAGGAGGTACAATTGTCATGGTCCTTAGGAGGCAATATCCAAAGCCACTCAGTCTTGTCGGGATTAAGTCTGAGTCTGTTCCTCCCCATCCAGATCCTAACGTCGTCCAGGCACCGGCACATTACATCAACTGCCTCTCTGAAATCAGACGGGGTGGTGATGTACAGCTGGGTGTCGTCAGCGTACTGGTGGAAACGCACCCCATGTCTGCGGATGATCTCCCCCAGCGGTTTCATGTAAATGTTAAACAGGATGGGCGAGAGAACCGACCCCTGAGGCACCCCACATGATAGGGGCCTAGGGGACGATCTCTGCCCTCCTGTTAACACCGACTGCATCCTGTCGGTGAGATAAGAGGAGAACCACCGTAAAACAGTGCCTCCCACCCCCAACTCACCGAGATGATGCAGAAGGATACCATGGTTGATGGTATCGAACGCCACTGAGAGGTCAAGTAGCACCAGGATGGAGGAATTACCCCCATCTCGGGCCCGCCAGAGATCATCCATCAGAGTGACCAAGGCAGTTTCTGTACTGTGGCCGCGCCTGAAACCCGACTGATAAGGATCTAGATCAGTGGTGGCCAACCTTAAGCACACCATCCGCCAATTTTTTTCGCAGACGAGTTCCAATCCGCCATTTATTATTTATTTATTTTTTTGGTCGTTTTTGTATGCCACCCCACTCCCGTAGGACTCAGGGCGGCCATACAACTTTCTTTCTTTCTTTTTCAAATTTTTTTATTTTCTCCATCACTTTATATACAATTCAATACACATGTACCTTAAAATATTACAATAAAAATACATATTTGTTCAATATAATCAATTATTCAAAAGTCAGTATCTTATTCAACACTTGCCTCATCAGTCATCAGTCTGTTCTACTTTATTCCATTACACTCCCCTCTCTCTATCTCCAACTTCTCCTCCTACTTTCTAACTCCTTCCCTCCTCCTCAACCCTCTCTACACCTTCTCTTCCTCCCCTTCTACTTCCTCTTTCATTTTCTTTGCCTTTCCTGGAGTGCTTTTATACTAAACTCATTTTATATTTGGCAGACTGATGCTAATCCCAATTTTAAACTAATCATATCTCTTTTTTTAAAAAAAACCATCATTATAGTTATATTATTATTTTTTTATGTTATACTCTCTTCTAGGTACATGCTGCTATTTCCATCTTACCTCCCCAAAAAAAGAAAAAAGAAAAAAAGAAAAAAAATCTAATTTCTAGTTTTGTCATCTGGGATATGCACCAGTTATTTCCAAATTTTCATCCAAATAGATCGCTATTCGCTTAACTTTCCAAGATAGTTACGGTCTCCTGTTTTTTAATTTTAAGCCAAATTGCTTCCTTTAATTCTTTAATCTCTTTATTCATCGCTTCTGTTTTTTATCCTTTGTTCTATCAAAAAACTAAATGCCCAATTATTCTTTTAATTTCTCATATTAATCATCAAAATTCTGTCTAATTTTATCCACTCTATAAATATTCAACAAGTAGTAAAGAAAAAATAAAATATAAAAAGGAAAGGAAAAAATCCAAATCAATTAACTTATCAACTCTCAGTTTAATAAATTTTAAAGTAATTAACATTCATATTTCCTGTTCATTATTTAATATTTAAGTAATTTCCCTTAAATTCTAGTGATCATATTTATTCCATATTTCTCTTATTGTCATTGTTTTATCCACATTATTCCAAAAGATTAAACATTATTAATCTTTATAAAAAGAACGAAAGAGAAGAAAAAAAAATCTTTGAATTTCTAACGTTATATTAATTATACACAATCATAATATATCGTTTCATTTACTAATCATCAAAATTCTTTCTAAATTTATTCAATTACATATTCAACTCTTAAAATAATACATTTTTCCCCTTTAAGATTTTTTCATTTGAACAAATTTCATATGTGAAAAAATAAATTGAAATAAATGAAAAAAATACACAATCATAATACATCTTTTGAGCTCTAATACTTATATTTATCATTCATACTTCTCATCTTAATTAACTTTGTTATATCTAAAATATCAAATCTTTTAATTTGTTAAACAATATTAATCTGTATATAAAAAAACAGAAATTTTTTTCTCTTAATAAGATAATTTTAAATTAAAAAAACATTTCTATAATATTCCAATATCATCATCCATTCCCTTTTAGTTTCTCAACTACTTTGTTTATATATATATATTTCCTCCACCCCATCTGCTTAATTTTTTTTCATCTTTCTTTTAATTTTATATCAATAAGTTCTCTTTCCCCACGCTCTTTTCCTCTCTCTTAATTTTACTTTCTGTATATATTTAATTTTCTTCATTCCTTTTTCCATTTTATATATCTCAAAATCCTTATCATCAATCTGAACATAATTATTCTTGATATCTTTATCTCTGTTATCATTATCACTGTTATCTTTATCTCTATTTTCACTGTTCAGTCCAGTAGAGTCATTGTCATTAATCATTAATCAGCATTACATTTCTTTCTTTCTTTCTGTCTTCCTTCCTTCCTTCCTAACTTTTCTTTCTTTCTGTCTTCCTTCCTTCCTAACTTTTCTTTCTTTCTTTCTGTCTCTTCTTTCTTCTTCCTTCCTTCCTTCCTTCCTTCCTCTTTCTTCTTTCCTAACATCTTTTTCTTTCTTTCTGTCTTCCTGCCTTCCTAACCTCTCTCTCTCTCTCTCTCTCTCTCTCTCTCTCTCTCTCTCTCTCTCTCTCTCTCTCTCTCTCTCCTTCTTCTTCTTTCTCCTTCCTTCCTTCCTTCCTTCCTTCCTTCCTTCCTTCCTTCCTTCCTTCCTTCCTTCCTTCCTTCCTTCCTTCCTTCCTTCCTTCCTGGCTGTGGAGAGGAGCTGGCTGAAGAAGATCCAGCAGCAACCAACCTACCGAGGCTCCTGGAAGACGGGAAGCCGTCAGCCCAGCCAGGGGGGAGGAGGAGGAGAAAGGCGGTGATTTAGCCCATCAAGCGCACTCCACTTGGCGGCTCTCGGATGGAACGGCAGCGCGCGCGGAAGGAATGCCAGAGGACGGCGTCGAGCACACGAGGCTCTCACGGGCAGCCGCGCTGACCCTGCCTCCGCTGAGGAGGAGGGGGAAAGGGAAGGAAAGCACTCCCGTAGAGCATCCCAACTGCAAGTTATCGTTGCCCATCCTGCCCAAGCGGCCACGCGACGCGACCCCGGAGCCGGATGGGCACAAGAGCAGGAAGAGAGAGAAAAAGAAAAGGTGACACTGTTTTAGCGAATGGAAGTGATTTCGACCATGGCGCAGAGGCGCCCAGCGAGCGGGGCATCACCTTTTCTTTCTTTTTCTCTTCCTGCCCTTGTGCCCATCCGGCTCCGGGGTCACGTCGCGCGGCCACTTGGGCAGGACGGGCGACGATAACTTGCAGTTGGGATGCTCTGCGGGAGCACTTTCCTTTCCCACTCCTCCTCGGCGGAGCAGGGTCAGCGCAGCTGCCCGTGAGATGACTCGGCCGGTGCCCGCTGTCACCTGCCGCTGCCTGGAGAGCCTCAGCGCCGTCCTCCGGCTTTCCTTGCGCGTGCGCTGCCGTCCTGCTCGCCGGGCAGAAAAGCTTCTGTCCTTTGGATGATTGCAATGCGCCACTTGCAATCATCCAATGTGCCACGTTTGGCGCATGCGCCACGGTTTGGCCACCCCTGATCTAGATGATCTGTTTCATCCAGAAGCTGCAGAAGCTGAGTAACCACCACCTTCTCCACAACTTTCCCCAGAAAGGGCAAGTTGGAGACAGGACGATAGTTCTTCAAATCAGCTGGATCCAGGGAAGGCTTCTTCAGGAGGGGTCTCACCACCGCAGCTTTTAACGACTGCGGTACGGATCCCTCCCTCAAAGTAGCGGTGACCACCGCCTGGATCCAGCCACATGCCACCTCTCTGCTGGCCGAGACCAACCAGGAGGGACATGGGTCCAATAAACAGGTGGAGGTACCCATCGCCCCCACAGCTCTGTCCACATCTTCGGGAGAAACAGGCCCAAACTCTTCCCATAATGGTGGACTAAGACTAGCCCCTGTCAACTCTATGGACTCTGCCCAGCTAAAGTCCAGGTTCGACCGAATCTGAGCGACTTTATCCGTCAGAAACTCAGTGAATTCCTCAGCTCTGCCTTGTAAGTGTTCCTCGCTCCCCCCTTTAGCAAGGAGGGAGCGAGTCACCCTAAACCAGGCGGCTGGGCGAGAATCTGTGGACGCAATAAGAGCGGAAAAATAAGATCGTTTTGCCGCCCTTATCACCACTAAATAAGATCTGATGTAAATTCTTAATAGTGTTCGGTCAGGCTCGGTTTTACTGGCTCTCCAGCGGCGCTCTAGACGTCTCTTCTGGCGTTTCATCTCCCGGAGCTCCTTGGTAAACCAGGGAGCTTTCCGGGATCCACTGCCACGGAGAGGTCGCTTAGGCGCAATTTGGTCTAACGCCCCTGATGCTGCGGTGTTCCAAGCAGCCACCAGGGAGTCAGCCGAGTTGTGTACCAGGGTTTCAGGTATTTCCCCAAGCTCCCTCTGGAATCCTTCCGGTTCCATTAGGCACCTGGGGCGGAACCACCTAGTCGGTCCCGCCTCCCTGCGGGGGAGGAGTGGGGCTGCAAAATCCAACCTCAGTAGGAAATGATCTGACCATGACAGTGGGGTGATGACTATGTCCCTGATCTTCAGATCATCTCTCCACTGCCCCGAAAGAAACACTAGGTTGAGCGTGTGACCGCCCTCATGAGTCGGACCCTGGATTACTTGGGTCAGGTCCATGGTTGTCATGGAATCCATGAACTCCTGAGCCACCCCAGAGATTTCGCCAGCCGATGGCAAGTTGAAGTCCCCCAGGACCATAAGCCTGGGGAACTCAACTGCCAAGCTGGCTACTGCCTCAAGTAGCTCAGGCAGGGCCTTACTAACGCAGCTGGGAGGCAGGTACGTTAAAAAAAGGCCCACCTGTACCCCTAAGTCCAACTTCAAAAGGAGCGTCTCACACCCAACAATCTCCAGGGCAGGGATCCTACGAGGATACAGATCTCCGCGCGTTATTATTGCCACTCCCCCCTTCCCTGGGGTCGAGAATGATGCTGCACCGAGAAACCAGGTGAGCATATCTCAGAGAGAGCTACTCCCCCCTCCTGACCCAGCCAGGTCTCGGTAACACATACCAGGTCCACCCCCTCCTCCGTGATTAGATCACATATCAGGGGGGCTTTGTTGGTAATTGACCTGGCGTTAAGCAGCAGCATCCTGAGCCCAGGGCCCTGAAAACCCTGGTTGCCAGGTGTCCGGGTTGAGCACGATGGAACCGGATCGGAGGGGCCGGAACAAGGGTTCGCTTGTATGCAGCGAGGTCTTATTCCCCGAGAGCGGCCCACCCCTCTGCTCCCGCCATATCTGCCTCTTCCCATTATGACCGAGATGTTCCGGCTATCGCCCCCACCAGGGACCCCATCCCCCTCCCCACTGCCCCCCCTTTCCTGCAGGCCATACATACCATTCTCTCCGGCCAGGGTAATTTCATCCCGTCCTCTCCCGCTTCTGTTACTACACTCAGCGGGTGGGGGTGGAAATCCAGTCCCTGACTCTTCCATTTTCAATAATTATGCAACACATATATGTCCATCTCACTCATTCACAATCCACATTCAAACCCCAATCACACTTCGGAGAAGGAGGGAATAAATTAAAATAGAATTAAAATGGAAGGCAAAGTCCTCCACATGAGGAAGGTGCGTGCTAGGAGAGCAAGTTCTGCACATTTCCTCAGCTTTCCAGAATGTTCTAAGATCTAAGGGGGAGAGAGGTCTCCCTTCTTTCACTAGCCTTGAGGGAACCAAAGTTCCTGTCCCCATAATCTGCAATTGTCCTCCAGTCCGGAACGGGTTCCACTGTTTTCCAAACAGTCGCTGATTCGATTTACATAGCCCAAGAATAGCAATGGGGGGGGGACTGATTCAAACCGTCTGTTTTATATTTGTTCCTTCTGGGCTTTCCAGTTCTTTCAGCCCTCTGAGCAGAGCAAGAGCAGCGGTGGCAGGAGCTCCAAAAATCGATAACTTGGAGGGTGCTAATCCTCAGTCAGCTCCAGCATTCGGGGCAAACAGCTCCAAAATGGCCCCGGCTGATTTTCACAGGCAGCCCGTCTCCGTCCGCAACCAAAGAGGGGGGGGGAGTAATCCACTCCCGGAGATGGGCTTGCTGCCGCAGATCCTCGCAGCAGAAAGTGGCAGATGTAAGATGGATAGCAGAAACAGGAAACTCAAGAATCACAAAAGCCGAGGAAGGCAAACAAAGGCAACAAAGGCAACAAAGGCAACAAAGAGGGATGGCGAAGCTCCCAGCCGCCGATGGTCGGGCGAGCCGTCCGAGCTCGTCGTTACCTCTTCCAGATGGTATCCAGCCTCCCAAAAGTCCGTTTCAGGCAAAGTACAGCAGGCACAAGCACAACAGGAAAATCCAGCTCAGCAGGATATTCCAGCGCCTTCCACGCCTCAATCCAAGTTCGATTTAAAGGCCTCCCAGAAGATCGGCCCTCACGGCGTTTCCGCACCAAAATGGGCGGCGGTTGAATGATCGGAGCAGGGAGAGTCTGGTGGTGGATTTGCAATGCAAAATCACAAGTGGCCGATGTCATTGCCACCGTCTCCGAAAGCCAGACATATTCTACTCTCATCCCCAGGTAATAGGAACTCCAAGGGTGGGCTCCAGTAAGCTAAAAGCCGAGTTCTTACAGCCTTCCAAACGGAGCTAGCTCTTAGTCCACCATCTCAGTGCCGTGGCTCCTCCTCCTCCAATCAACCTGCACCTTTGGGACAAATATGACCTGGATGATTAAGAATGTCCATAGACATTTATTAACTTAGAGACTAAAGAACTGACTCCCTTTCTGTTTAATATCATTACAGAAAAAAAGAAATGCGGACTCTGCTTCTGATCTAGATAAATGTCTTGAGTCTGACATGAAATTAGAGAAAAAAATGTTTTGGCCATCAGAAAACTATAGCACTACTGGGGAAGGCATTTGCAGCTGAAACTTTGCAGTCAGGGCAACATCAGTCAGGGTTGCTCAGGTTCAGAAGCACCAGAATGGAACACGTAATCCTTAACTTATGACCATAATTGAACCCAAAATTTCTGTTGCTAAGTGAGACAATTATTAAGTGAATTTTTCCCTATTTTATTACCTTTCTTGCCGCAGTTGTTAGTGAATCACTGCAGTTGTTAAATTTGTAACACAGTTGTTAAAAGAATCAGGCTTCCCCATTGACTTTGCTTATCAGAAAGTTACAAAAGTTGATCACATGACCCTGGGACCTTGCAGCTGTCATAAACATGAGTCATTTGTCAAGCGGCTGAATTCTGACCACGTCACCAATGGGGATGCTGCAATGCTCGTAAGTGTGAAAAATGGTCAAAAGTAACTTTTTTCAGTGCTATTGTAACTTCACACTGTCATTAAATAAACTGTTGTAAGTCGAGCACCACCTATAAAGGAATCTTGCTTTTTTAAGATAACATTTGAAGGAAGATTTTCCCCTGGAACAACTGCCACAATCTACCTTAAAGTTTTGTAAATTCCTGATTCCTATATTGGACAATAACAAACAGCTCCCTCTTGGAAGAGAATCATTGTATTTGTTTGTCGAGTCATTGTTATTGCTCCCTTCCTTAAAAAACAGATAAAAGGTTAAAGCCTAATTTATGGCTTTTCAAACAAGTACAACTATAAGGAAAATTATAGTTTAATTACTAGCCAGCTTTATGGCTAGTAATCATTTTCTGCTAGAATGTAGTTAAATTATGAAATAAACCACTAACTGAAGCCTTGGTATAGTTTATCTGAAGTAAACTAATTTGATGCCCCAGTATTTACCGTATTTTTCGGAGTATAAGACGCACCTTTTTCCTCCCTAAAAGTGGCTGAAAATTTGGGTGCATCTTATACTCTGAATGTAGCTTTTTCGAAGCTTTTTTTCCAGCCCTAACTAGGAGCTAACAATCTTCCCAGCTCTTACCTTGCAGGCTTTTTCATTGTTACTCTCTCCAAAGAATGTTTTTCCAGCCCTAAGTCTTTGCAGGTTTTTTTTCATTGCTCTACTTGCTCCGAATAAGTTTTTGTCTAGCCCTAACCAGGTACTAACGATCTTCCCAGCTCTTACTGGCTTGCAGGCTCTTTCATTGTTACTCTCTCCGAAGAAGGTTTTTTTAAGTCCTAACCAGGGGATAAAATAATGTGCTGAAGCTGACCAGACTAAGGACCTAGCCAGATGAATACCTGGTAGGCAGATTTCCCCCCCCCCCCTATTTTCCTCCCCAAAAACTAAGGTGCGTCTTATACTCCGGTGCGTCTTATACTCCGGTGTGTCTTATACTCCGAAAAATACGGTAGTTTTTATTATTTACTTTCAAACAAGATAAATTTGGGGGAAAGTTCATGTGCATACCAAAAACAATTCACTTCAAATATGTAATGGAAAGTCAGATTTATAGACAATGAAAGATAAAAAGATAATTGAATAGTGTTCATAAAAATATGCAATACTTATTTTTGTCAGATTAAGATTTTTGCCAGGAGATAAAAGAAACAGATTAGCAACTTTGCCAACAGATTAGCAAATCATCGAAATTTTAGATAACTATTTATTGATTGCAGCTATCAATATATTTTTATTTCATAAAATATGGAAGTGAAGCAATCAGTTTGGGATTCACATCATGCAGCCATCTATGTACTCATAAAGTCAGAAGTATTGAAGAAACCTTAAGAGGTGTAAACTATTGGAACAAAGAGGCATTAAGTTTATAATATATATTGTCAATAATTATCAATAATAAGTTTATAACAATTAGAAAATAAATTGTATTTTCTTTTTTTTATATGATTGAAGGTTCGGCGGAAAGATTGAATACTTGACACAGCTAATGGAAGCAATACAGATCTTTTCCAGTCCATGAGTTATTACTAATGGTGGAAGGGAAAAAGCATGGGTTGCTTTTGAAAGTTCAGTTTTAGCTGCCATAGTTTAGAGAGGAATCCAAGTGAACATCTAAGATCTAAGATCTTTATTTCTGTATATTATAACATACATCAGGATTAGATTAGGGCTCATCCTCACAGCTGCTTTTCTGCAGTTTTATCCCATTCTGTAGTAAGATAAAATTGTGTTAGCATAAATCAGCATCTCCTTCATGAACAAACTCATGTTAAATGTCAGTGAAGATTCTCAATCATGCAGGTAATTGTCTTGAATTGAGTCATAGCAACTGGACTTCTTTTCTTGTTAGTTCAAAACATTTTGCTGCTAATCCAAGAAGCTTCTGATCAAGTTAGTTAGGGTGATCCCATATATGTCCTCCAAGGTTTATGCTATGTTGTTACTCAGAGCTCTGTTGTGTGACATTATAAAGCCAAATATTGGCTTAGTTTTCTTAGATGGCAGGCCTTATTTTGTTTTTCTTGGTAAACACAATGCTAGAATATCTTAAAATACTGGCTTTTAGTGTGTTTCAGCAGATGGAATTTCCTTTTTGAGGACATGTCCTTAGCAAATGGTAAGGGGCATTGCCAGGTGGTGTAAGCTGCTTGGATGGCAAATTCATACAGTGATCCTCACAAACAAACACATCATGAACCATAATCTGACTCCCAATCTGATTTCTTTGCTCCCATAAGACAATGTTGGACTACTGCTATTGAATTAATATTCAGTCCACTGAAACTTATAAGGATGTTTCCTCTATCATTATTTCTATGGCTTCCTCTCCTTTGTTTGTATTGTCCTATTAAACTTCATCTTACGTATGTACAAAAATGTGTTTAAATCTTGTATCAAAATCTTGTAAAAGGTGGCTAACAAGGCCATGCCCTTTTCTTCTCTCATTTCTGGATTAAAAAAATAAAAATACCACTGTCTTTTGCCATCTTCATCTTCTGCTTATTTTTAGCAGCTATGTTACCAATATTCTAAGAGTTGTCATTGTCCTTCTTAGTATTATCATATTCTTGGCGCAGATTATTTTCTATTCCAAGGGCTACATTTAGTTTATTTATTTATTGATTGATTGATTGATTGATTGATTGATTGATTGATTGATTGATTGATTTGATTTGATTTGATTTGATTTGATTTGATTTGATTTGATTTGATTTGATTTGATTTGATTTATAGGCCACCCAGCTCCCTGGGGACTTAGGGCGGCTTAACAACATATCCAAAAATACAATATAAAAAACAGTAAAACGATAAAACCCATATTAAAAACTCATACATACCTCTGTCTTGGGCCAGATCTTATCCATTATGTTCCCAAGATCAAGGGTCCCAAGCCTGACGGATGAGCCAGGTCTTAACTTCCTTACGGAAGGTCAGTAGGGTGGGGGCAATCCGGACCTCCGGGGGAAGCTGATTCCAGAGGGCCGGAGCAGCCACAGAAAATAGTTTTTGAATGACCTTCCAAAGACTGCACTCTAGAAAGAAATATGTGGAATCAAAATAAATACATTGATGCACATTCGCCAACTATTAAATTAAGATCATTTCTTTCCAGTCACATATTTAATAAAATCTCCTATTATATTATAATTATGATTTGTAACAATTTTTAGACATTTTTGGACCGCAGGTTATAAGATGTGCATCTTTAGCTCATATAAAAGTGTTTTTATATACAATCTATTTTTTCATTTACACATAGAGACCAAACATGTTTTTGTATATACAGTATAACCCATATGCTTGCAGTTTTAGACTAGCCAAATTGTGATAATCTCTATTTGCTCTTCTCAAAGAAAATCTACTTCAGTAATCTTTCCAAAGAGAGTTGCAGAAATGATGTTTGTGCTGCCCTAAAGGGCATGATTTTGTTGATGATCGTATTTTGTATTTTGCATGTCTATAATTCATTGATTTAAAAACAGGAACATTTTTCAGAATATGAGCCACCATCCCTGCATATTATGTAGATGGTGCTGCTGCCTTTCTATCTGTATTCCATCTGCTCTTTTTTCACAACAACATTTTACCCCAAGCCATATGATGCGAATGCATAAACATATATGATATGCACTTCTTCCTTTGGGACAAAGGAATTGGCTTTACCAGCAAGCAAGACAGATATGCAACATGTGCATGGGAGATAGGGTGGAGTGGGTGGGTAGTACATTATTCATATTGATGTAGCTGGGATTTTTATTTTATTGAGAATGCCAATTGTTATCTGCTAGTTGTCTGCTAGTTGTTTTGTTTTATTGTACTAGCCATATAATACTTTGCATCGCCTTCTAATTCTGCTTGAGTCCAGTCAAATATTCCAGCTGTGCATATAATAACTGAAATTGCCAAAGTGTTAATTGTGTTGATGGTATTTCCTCCACTGAGTTTGGATTTTAAGATTGGCTACTCTCTCTTGATATATATTCACTACTAACATTCTTCTTGATGTGTTAATTAATATTTTGCATCTGTGTTTCTGTATAAAATAAAGTGCCATTTTTGCCTTGCTGCTTCTGTGCTTTTCTAAATAAAATCAATTCTATCAGAGGCTCAAATCACATTATTGTGGTTTTATACAAACCATCTTATATCCTTTTCTTTACCAGGAGTAAAAAAAAAAATTTCAACTTGGGGCCTTTCCCACTTTACACACAAGTGGGGGCACTTTTCCTCTATGTCTCCATGAGGTCTTCATTTGGATCACATTAGCTTCGGATGTCCATAGTTCTAACAATGTTAAATTAGTATTTTCCCATAATTTTGAGATTAAGGGCAATTTGAGATATATAAATCTGTTGGGTTTTATCACCTGTTATCTGGGAACAGATAACAATAGAAACAGGATACAGAATTAGAAGTATCTCTGGCAGGGGTGAAATTTTAGATTTTAGATTTATTATTAGAGTTGGAACGGACCTTGTAGGTCATGTAGTCCAACCCCCTGCTCAAGCAGGAGTTCCTACACCATTTGAGACAGATGGCAGTCCAGTCTCTCCTTGAAGGTCGCAAGTGTTGGGGCTCTCATAATCTCCGCTGGCAAGCTCTTCCACTGGTTGATCGCTCTCACTGTCAGAAAGTTTCTCCTCACTTCCAGGTTGAATCTCTCCTTGGTCAGCTTCCATCCATTATTCCTTGTTTGGCTTTCTGGTGCCATAGAGAACAGCCTGCCCCCCTCCTCTCTGTGGCATCCCCTCAAGTATTGGAACACTGCTATCATGTCACCCCTGGTCCTTCTCTTCGCCAGACTGGCCAAGCTCAGTTCCTGCAACCGCTCTTTGTATGTTTGATTTTCCAGACCCTTTATCATCCTGGTTGCTCTCTTCTGCACTTTATGCACTTTATGCAGGTTCTTCTGCACTTTATGCAGGTTATGACAGGTTCTGGAGAACCGGTAGCGGAAATTTTTAGTAGTTCGGAGAACTGGCAAACACCACCTCTGGCTGGCCCCAGAGTGAGATGGGAATGGAGATTTTGCAATATCCTTCTACCAGGAGTGGTGAGGGAATGGGGATTTTGCAGTATCCTTCCCATGGAGTGGAATGGGAATGGAGATTTTGCAGTATCCTTCCCCTGCTACGCCCACTAAGCCACACCCACAGAACCAGTAGGGGAAAATTTTGAATTTCACTCCTGATTATGGATGTATACACAATATATAATCATATTAATTTCTTCTTTTTCCAACTTTGTACTGGGAAGATTGGAGAAAAAATAACAGAGATAAGCTTTATAAAGGAGGAAGGAGGAAGGAGAATAGTATAAAATTTTACTTAATTTCTTCCCCCTGCTTCTCTCCTTGATTAGTTTCCATCCATTGTTTCTTGTCCTGCCCTCTGGTGCTTTGGAAAATAAATTGACCCCATCTTGTTTGTGGCAGCCTCTCAAATACTAGAATACTGCTATCATGTCCCCCTTAGTCTAAGTTGACCAGATTTTAATATTTGTAAATCTGGACACCATTGACGGGGGGGGTGTTTCTAGGGGAGCAAGATGGGAGGGGTCCGTCTCTCTTATCCTGCAGCTTTGTGCACCCCCCCAAACACCCCCCTTCATCGCAGCCCTTACCGCTGCCATGGCTGGGGCTCGCCTCTGCTGCGTCTGGCCCGGAGAGGGACAGCGGCAGGAGAAGGAAGAAAGCAAACCGCGGCTGTGGTGCTCCGGGAGGGCGGGTGGTGAGGGTTCTTCACAGCCGCGTGCTGCCTCTGTTGCAGAAGCCGCCACCAGCCAGCCGGGCAGCAGCCCTCCATGTGGGGAGACGGACAGGCCTGCACTTGGAAGAGGCTGCCGCTCTCGCTGCCTGCTTTCTTCCTTCTCCCGCTGCGAAACAAAAGTGAACTGTGGCAGCGCTGCTTCGGGAGGGCAGGCAGACGTCTGCAGCCAGGCAGGGAGTGAGAACAGTGAGAGCGGAGGCCCCTTCCAAGCGCAGGCCTGGCCCTATACCCCTCGGGGGGGCTGCTGCCCACCCAGCCACCAGCGGCTTCCGCGCCACACTTGTAGTCGCGTGGCTGGCCGGATTAACAGGTGTGCTGGGGATGCCTTGCCTGCCGCCTCCGTGCGCTGCGCTTGGCAGGGGCTGCTGCCCCTCCCACTGCCCTCCCTCCCCACCTGGCAGGAGGAGGCAGGCAAGGCAGGAGGCAGAGGGGTGTGCAGGGCTTGGCTTGGCCGCTGAGCATGTGGGGCGCCCGCCCCAGCTCTCGGGCTGCTTCCCACTGCCACGCAAAGTTTGGCATGCCAGGCCAGTGGAGGAAGAGCAAGCTGGCTGGAGGCGCAGGAAAAATCCTTCCTGGCCCTTGCCTGGTCTTCTCTCCGGGGCGGCGTCCGGCGGGTGCCTCACACCTCCACTCCTTCCCCCGTGTGGCAGACCCGGGAAAGGACACGGCGAGACCCGCCAAAGCCGCTGCTCCCTCTACGCCTCTGGAAGTGCATTTCCTGGCTGTTGCCGTCAAGCGGGGCGGAGCGTGCGAGGCGCTGAACTGGGCCCTTGGGCACGTCGGAGCGCGGTGGGAGTTTTTCCCTGCCCGGCCAGGAGCTGGCGAGATCTTAGCGTGCGGGCGCAGCTGTTTCCCTCAAGATGCGCTCGAGGGAAGTGAGGCGCTTTGCGCAAATTCAAATTTAAAAAGCGGGACTTTTTAAAAACGCCGCGGGACGCGGGACAGATTATTAAAAAGCGGGACGTCTGGTCACCTTACCTTAGTCCTTATTTTTCTAGACTAGCCAAACCCAAATCCTCCAACCATTCTTCATATGTTTTAGCCTCCAGGCCTTTAATCATCTTAGTTGCTCTTCTTGGCACTTTTTCCAAACATCTTTTTTGTAATGTGGTGACCAAAACTGGATGCAATATTCCAGATGTGGTCTTATCAAGACTTTATAAAGTGGTACTAATACTTCATGTGATTTTGATTCTATACCTCTGTTTATACAACCAAGGATTCTATTAGCTTTTTTGGCTGCTGCTGCACACTGCTGACTCACGTTTAAGTTATCATCCACTAAGACTCAAGACATGGCTAAAAAACAATAACTGTGAGAGGGACCTTGGAATCCTAGTGTCACTTGTGTCACTTGTTCTCCAGTTCTGTGTGCTCATATATTGGCTTTGGCCAAAACTGTTCTCCAGTTCTGTGTGTAGAATCATCCTTGACTACTAATTATTGCAGCTTTGAGGGACTTTGTAATAGGGTGGGCTTTGTAATACTTGCAATATGGGTTTTTTGTACTATTGTTCTGGCTAATTAACATGGGTTTTCTTATATTTTAAATTTGCTTTTTTCAAATGTATTGCTAATAATTTGCCATAAGCATTACTTAACTTTCAACAAGACTGAAAAAAGTCTTTTAGAAACCAGGACTGGCAGAAAAGTACTCAATACATGAGATAAAAGTTTCATTTTCTGCTGTTCTCAAGCCTCCGTGAACAAAGCCATTGACTGTCTTAGTTCAGTGTAACACTTGTTTTTCAGTTGTGTTTCGAAGTACTCTTTTCAAATTTGGATACTGTCCTCTTTGTAAACAAATTACTAGTCTATGTGGACAGATTACCTACCTAGAATCTTTAATCTGTGCTCTGCAAGCAGAAATTAGGTGCCCAATTCAGCCATTCCACTCTATTGAGCTGCCACGCTATCATCCCCCTCTACCACAAAGATCGTGCAGAAGAAGGGCAGTATGGACAACTGTGGGATCTGGCAGGGTGAGAGCTGTGAACCATAAACACAAAGCTTTTTCTGTGTCCCAGCACAACAGATATAGTGCCCTCGCTGACCTTAATAGGAACAATAAAGCGACAGGTCAAGGTAGTTGTGATAATGATAACTCAAATAAGCAGGGGATCGTGGTCTGAGATGAAGAACTTACTTTGGAAAGGGGAAAGTGTGAATCAGGTATTACACATCAGTCACACAGGAGCAGCAAGGTATCCAAAAAGAGAAACCACCTTCTGGTTGGTGATTCAATTGTAAGGGATGTAAATTTAGGAAAGGATATGGAGGTATTGAAAGAGGTCAGGTGTTTGCCAGGTGCTACTGCCAGCAGAGAAAAGAGGCGTATTCTTTTTTTTATTGAAAAAGTTTTATTAGTACAAAGTACAAAGATTTTTAAGTCCCCCCCTCCCTCCCCTACCCCGACTTCCCAGAAAGAACACAGGATATAATCTTCCAATAACCATAAACTAAAATATGCTAACAAAACATAAATTCTATTATATATGTATACACTTTTTCCCCCCAAGAAAAAAAGAAAAGAAAACTCCACTTTATCTAAAATCTGTTAAACCATTCTAAAATTCTAACCATATATCATTGTTAAACTATATATATCTTCTTAATCTGATACTTTTTTTGAATATAATCAGTCCATCTACTCCATTCCAATATGTATTTTTCATTTGAATGATCTTTTAAGTATGATGAGATTCTTGCCATTTCTGCCAGGTGTGTAACTTTGGTTGTCCATTCCTCAATAGTAGGTATATCTTCTTTCTTCAACAATCTGGCAGCCGTTATCAAGTTCAAAATCAATTTAGTCTCTATTACAGTACAGTCCGTAATTATTCCCAGCAAGAAAAACTGTGGTGTAAACTTAATTTTTTTCTTCAAAATATTCTGAATAATCCACCATATTTTAATCCAAAAAGCCTTAATTTTGTTACAAGACCACCAAATATGAAAATAAGTTGCATCTTCACATTCACATCTCCAGCATTTAGGTTGTAAATTTGGATACATACAAGCTAGTTTTTTTGGATCAAAATGCCATCTATAAAAATTTTTATAAAAAATTTCTCTTAAATTATGAGCTTGTGTAAATTTTACATTTCTAACCCATATATTCTCCCATGTTTCCATCATTATAGGTTCACCAATATTTTGTGCCCATTTAATCATACAATCCTTAACTAGCTCTGTTTCGGAATCTAATTCCACTAATACATTATATAATCTCTTTATATGCATTGGTCCTTTATTCTTTATTTGGTTTATCAAGTTGTCATCTTGCTGTGAAATACCTGCTTTTAAATCCTCTTTCCATCTGGCCTGCAGTTGCCCATATTGGAACCAAGACTTAATTGCTCCTTCTTCTTTTAATTGCTCCATTGATTTTAATTGTAACCTCATTCCTTCTGTGTAAAGAAGCTCTTTATATGTAATCTTGTCTGACTTTTGCTCTATATTTATATTCTCTATCACGTGCCTGGGCACTGTCCATATAGGTAACTTATCATTTAGTTTACATTGATATTTCTTCCAGACACGTAATAGAGCATTTCTTAATATATGACTCTTAAAGGCTTTATCTACTTTTTTATTATACACTAGATAAGCGTGCCATCCATAAATCAAGCCATACCCTTCTATATTTAATATCCTCTCTTCTGTCAAGTTAATCCAATCCGCAATTACTGAGAGAGTAGCTGCTTCATAATACAGTCTTAAATTAGGCATTTTTAATCCTCCCCTCTCACATGAATCTTGCATTATTTTCTGATTTACTCTCGGTTTTTTCCCTGCCCAAATAAATTTATTAATGAGGCGTATTCTTAAGATAGTCAAGAATGCCAGTAAGGACTGTGATGTTGATGCTATTATATATCTTGGCACAAATGATCTGTCCCAAAAAGATGTACTTTCTGTGCAGAATGACTTCCAGAGCTTGGGGTATGAACTTAGTAGTATAGCTTGTAGGCTTATCTTTTCAGAGGTTTTACCAGTATATAAGGAACAAAGAGGGAAAGGCCAACGTGTAGCAGAGTTTAATGTGTGGCTAAAGGAGTGGTGTAAAAGGGAAGGCTTTGGTTTTATTAGTCATGATGTCTGCAGCTGGTCCAATGAAAAACTGTACAAAAGAGATGGTTTGCATCCATCAAAGAAAGGGACTGAGTTACTTGGTATTAAATTCACAGATTTCCTGGATAAACATTTAAACTGAACAGTGGGGACAGAGAATTAATTGATACAGAACATTTCTGTCCCCAGCAATCTAAAATTAATAGGGTTATCAGTGCACGCAACATAGATGTGTGTATGGCTAAGTTTATCAGCCCTGCTGTCAAGCAAAGCCAAGCATTTAATAGTGAGTGCCATACCATACCACACCGAGCCAAGGTGGTGCAGCGGTTAGAGGCAGTACTGCAGGCCACTTTAGCTGACTGTGATCCACAGGTCAGCGATTCAAATGTACCGGCTCAAGGTTGACTCAGCCTTCCATCCTTCCGAGGTAGGTAAAATAAGGACCCAGATTGTTGGGGGCAATATAAATATACATTGCTTACTGGTGTAAACTGGTTAGAGAGTGCTTTCACTGTGAGGTGGTATATAAATCTCACAAATAAATAAATAAATGTGCACTAATCAAACATGTGACAAGAAAGTAGGGGCAGTCAGGCACAACACAGGTTATGTAGACAGTAAACACAGGGTCAATCAAAATGGACTCAAATGTCTATACACTAATGCAGAGAGTATGAGGAATAAACAAGGTGAATTAGAAATTCAAGTAAATGAGGGAAGATATGATATTGTTGCCATTACGGAAACTTGGTGGGATGAAACTGACAAATGGAATATACAGCTAGAGGGATTTAAATTATTTAAAAGCAATAGACCAAATAAAAGAGGAGGTGGAGTTGCACTATATATATAAGAAATAACTACATCTCTACAGAAATAGAGCACAACAATAATGAAAATTATCTTGAATGCATTTGGGCCAATATTAAGGGGGGGGGAAATGACATTGCAATTGGTCTATACTATAGGCCACCCAACCAAACAGAGGAAGTAGATGAACTTTTTGCTAGTCAGCTAACTAAGGTATGTAGGAAGCAAATCGCAATAGTAATGGGGGATTTTAACTACCCTGACATCAACTGGGAGACAAACTCTGCACCAAGTGGAAGATCCAACAGGTTCCTAACAAACCTAGCAGACAACTTTGTTACCCAAAAAGTAGAGAAGGGAACAAGGGGATCAGCCATATTAGACTTAATTCTCACTAACAGAGATGAAATGATAGAAGGCGTTGAAGCTACAGGAACCTTGGGGGCAAGTGATCATGCAATATTGGAATTCAACATTATGCAAACACAAGCAGTAGAACAAAGTCAAACTAGAGTCTTGGACTTTAAGAGAGCTAATTTCAATAAAATTAGAGAGATCTTAGGAAGGAGTCCATGGACGAGAATCCTCAAGGGGAAAACAACTCAAGAAGCTTGGGAAATTTTGAAAAGTGAGATTATAAAAGCCCAGTCTAGCACAATACCAATGAAGAAAAAAAATAACAGGTCTCAAAAGAAACCAGCATGGCTGCATAAAGAACTGTCTGACAAATTGAAAGACAAAAAGGACAAGTATAAAAAGTGGAAAGAGGGGAAATAACTAAGGCAGAATATCAGCAAATAGCCCAAGCTTGTAAAGATGGTGAGGATAGCTAAGGCACACAATGAACAAAGGCTTGTGACAAAAGTAAAAAGTAACCAAAAAAGCTTCTTCCAACATATTAAAAACAAGAAAAAAGTCAAGGAAACAATTGGTCTATTGCAGGGAGAAAGTGGCAAGAAGGTGACAAGCAACAGGGAGAAAGCAGAGCTACTTAATTCATTTTTTGCATCTGTCTTTACACAAAAGGAAAAAAACAGTCCAACCTATCAAAAACAGCATCACAAAAAACATATTAGGAACACAAGTTAAAATAGGGAAGAAAATGGTAAGTGAACACCTGTCTACCCTAGACGAGTTCAAATCACCAGGACCAGATGGATTACACCCCAAGGTTCTGAAGGAACTGGCAGATGAGATCTCAGAACCACTGAACTATATCTTTCAAAGATCCTGGAGCACCGGGCAACTGCCAGAAGACCGGAAAAGAGCTGATATAGTTCCCATCTTCAAAAAAGGGAAAAAAATAGATCCAGGAAATTACAGACCTATCAGCCTCACCTTAATACCAGGGAAGATTCTGGAAAAGATAATCAAGCAATGAATCAACGAACACCTAGTAGCAAACAAAGTAATAACCAAAAGCCAACATGGATTTATCAAAAACAGATCATGCCAGACTAATCTTATTGCATTCTTTGACAAAGTGACAGAATTAGTGGACCAGAGGAATGCTGTCGATATAATTTACTTGGACTTCAGTAAGGCATTTGATAAAGTAGACCATAACCTACTACTAGATAAAGTAGAAAAGTGTGGGTTAGACAGCAACACCACCAGATGGATTCAAAACTGGCTAACCAACCGCACTCAATGTGTAGTGCTCAATGGAACTGCATCTACATGGAGGGAAGTATGCAGTGAAGTACCCCAAGGCTCTGTTTTAGGCCCAGTACTCTTCAACATCTTCATCAATGACTTGGACGAGGGGATAGATGGGGAACTCATCAAATTTGCAGATGACACCAAACTGGCAGTAATAGCCAACTCTCCAGAAGATAGGCTCAAGATACAGAAGGATCTTGACAGACTTGAACATTGGGCACTATCAAACAAAATGAAATTCAATAGTGAAAAAAGTAAGGTTCTACATTTAGGCAAGAAAAGCAAAATGCACAGGTACAGTATATGTGGTACCTTGCTCAACAGTAGTAACTGCGAGAGGGATCTTGGAATCCTAGTGGACAACCATTTAAATATGAGCCAGCAGTGTGCAGCAGCTGCCAAAAAAGCCAACACAGTTCTAGGCTACATTAACAGAGGGATAGAATCAAGATCACGCGAAGTGTTAATACAACTTTATAATGCCTTGGTAAGGCCACACTTGGAATACTGCATTCAGTTTTGGTTGCCACGATGCAAAAAAGATGTTGAGACTCTAGAAAGAGTGCAGAGAAGAGCAATAAAAATGATTAGGGGACTGGAGGTTAAACATATGAAAAACGTTGCAGGAACTGGGTATGTCTAGTTTAATGAAAAGAAGGATCAGGGGAGACATGATAGCAGTGTTCCAATATCTCAGGGGTTGCCACAAAGAAGAGGGAGTTAAACTATTCTCCAAAACCCTGAGCGTAGAACAAGAAGCAATGGGTGGAAACTAATCAAGGAGAGAAGCAATTTAGAACTAAGGAGAAATTTCCTGACAGTTAGAACAATTAAACAGTGGAACAGCTTGCCTCCAGAAGTTGTGAATGCTCCAACACTGGAAGTTTTTAAGAAGATGTTGGATAACCATTTGTCTGAAGTAGTGTAGGGTTTCCTGCCTAAGCAGGGGGTTGGACTAGAAGACCTCCAAGGTCCCTTCCAACTCTGTTACTATTACTAAAGCAAGAATATCTTTGGGAAAGCTCTATCATATCCATTCTGACTTTTTTTTTGCTTGCAAATGTTTCTTTTACTTTTATTCAGAATACAATGCTCTTTTCAAATCTAAATTGAAAAGAGTATTATTGGATGCGTTAATTCTTATGATATAATTGGACAGATGATTTTTCCTTACCCAATCAAAATGTTATTTTCTACTTTTTTATTATGCAAACTATGAAAGGGAAAGTATGATTTCTCCCTTTGTTCTCTCTTGTGAAATGAATATTTTTTTAATTCAAACTTTTCAAATAAATCATAAATTAATTGATCTTCCTTGTTTCAATATCATAATTGGGGCCTAGCACATTGAGGCACTTACTTAGAAGCCACATTTGGATAACACTTTAACTAAGGTGACCAGACGTCCTGCTTTTGGCGGGACAGTCCCGCTTTTTAAACATTTGTCCCGCGTCCCGCGGCATTTCTAAAAAGTCCCGAATTTTGGAAAGAATGCACGACAAGCTAGGGCATTCTTTCCAAAAATCGGCCTGAAAGGGGGGCGTGCGAGATTGGGGGGAGTTAAAACTCGGGGAGCAAGGCGCAAGGGCAGGAAGAGAGAGAAAAAGAAAGAAAAGGTGACGCTGTTTTAGCAAGCGAAAGTGATTCCGACTGTGGAGCAGAGACGCCCGGTGAGCGGGGCGAGAAGCGCGGGGCACTGCCATCCCCGCGCCTCTCACCCCACTCACTGGGCGCCTGTGCTCGCTAAAACAGCGTCACCTTTTCTTTCTTTCTTTTTCTCTCTCTTCCTGCCCTTGCGCCCATCCGGCTCCGGGATCGCGTCGCACGGCCGCTTGGGCAGGACGGGTGACGGT